>CM038682.1:548960088-549052588 GCA_021605205.1 Aegilops longissima
GAAATCCCAATTTCATCCCTCGAAACATCTTATATGTTCGCGATGTTTGAAAACGTCTTTGGTGCCTCAACTCTAAACCGTTTAAGCGAACTATCACGTAGTTATCAAAGCGTGTATGTCCGATGTTCGCAACATCCACAAGCGGCGTTTGGGGTTCAGACTTGAGTGGTGCATTAAGGACATAAGCCTTCTCTGTCCGCATAATCGCTGCTTTCAACTTTCAACTATATTTTCTCTAGGAACATATCTAAATAATGGAACTTAAAGCGCGAGCTCATGACATAATTGCAAAAGGTCTTTTGACTATGTTCGGGATAATTAAGTTCATCTTATGAACTCCCACTCGAGATAGACATCCCTCCGGTTATCTAAGTGATTACATGATCCGAATCAACTAGGCCGTGTCCGATCAACACGTGAGACGGACTAGTCATCATCGATGAACATCTTCATGTTGATCGTATCTACTATCGACTCATGCTCGACCTTTCGGTCTCCGTGTTCGAGGCCATGTCTTCACATGCTAGGCTCGTCAAGTTAACCCTAAGTGTTTCTGCGTGTGTAAATCTTGCTTACACCCGTTGTATGTGAGCGTAAGAATCCATCACACCCGATTAACACGTGGTGCTTAGAAGCGACTTAACTGTAGCAGCGGTGCACGATTAGGGAGAACACTTCTTGAAATTTGTGTAAGGATCATCTTATTTACTACCGTCGTTCTAAGTAAACAAGATGCATAAACATAATAAACATCACATGCAATTATATAGTAGTGACATGATATGGCCAATATCATATTGCTCCTTTGATCTCCATCTTGAGGCTCCATGATCATCATTGTCACCGGCATGACACCATGATCTCCATCATCATGATCTCCATCATCGTGTCTCCATGAAGTTGTATCGCCAACTTATTACTTCTACTACTATGGCTACGGTTAGCAATAAAGTAAAGTAATTACATGGCGTTGTTTAATGACACGCAGGTCATACAATAAATAAAGACAACTCCTATGGCTCCTGCCGGTTGTCATACTCATCGACATGCAAGTCGTGAATCCTATTACAAGAACATGATCAATCTCATACATCACATATCATTCATCACATTCTTCTTGGCCATATCACATCACATAGCATACCCTGCAAAAACAAGTTAGGCGTCCTCTAATTGTTGTTGCATGTTTTACGTGGCTGCTTTGGGTTTCTAGTAAAACGTTTCCTACCTCATAAAACCACAACGTGATATGCCAATTGCTATTTACCCTTCATAAGGACCCTTTTCATCGAATCCGTTCGACTAAAGTGGGAGGCGGCACCCGCTAGCCACCTTATGCACCAAGTGCATGTCGATCGGTGGAACCTGTCTCACGTGGAAATGCGTGTAAGGTCGGTCCGGGCGCTTCATCCCACAATACCGTCGAAACAAGATTGGACTAGTAACGGTAAGCATATTGAACATTATCAACGCCCACAACTACTTTGTGTTCTACTCGTGCAAAGAATCTACGCAATAGACCTAGCTCATGATGCCTTTGTTGGGGAGCGAGCAGAAATTCAAAATTTCCTACGTGTCACCAAGATCTATCTATGGAGAAACTAGCAGCGAGGGAAGGAGAGTGCATCTACATACCCTTGTAGATCGCTAAGCGGAAGCGTTCAAGTGAGCAGGGTTGATGGAGTCGTACTCGTCGTGATTCAGATCACCGATGATCAAGTGCGAACGCACGGCACCTCCGCGTTCAACACACGTACAGCCGGTGGCGTCCCACGCCTTGATCCAGCAAGGAGAGAGGAAGAGGTTGAGAAGACTCCATCCAGCAGCAGCACACAGGCGTGGTGGTGATGGAGGCGTGGCTATCCGCAGGCTTCGCCAAGCACCTTGAAGAGGAGAAGAACTTGGGAGAGAGGGAGGGCTGCACCAAAGGCAAAAGGTGTGTTTGAGAGGCCCTCCTACCCCACTATATATAGGGGTCCCAAGGGAAGTGCGCCAGCCCCTAGGAGATCCAATCTCCAAGGCGGCGGCGGGAGAGTCCTTCCCCAAGGCACCTAGGAGGTGCCTTCCCTTATGGGAATCTTCCTTTAGGGTTTCCCCTTCACCCTAGGCGCATGGGCCCTAGGGAAGTGGCGCCCAGCCCACTTTGGGCTGGATCCTTCTCATCTCAGCCCATGGGACCCTCCGGGATAGGTGGCCCCACCGGTGGACCCCGGGACCCTTCCGGTGGTCGGTACAATACCGATGACCCGAAACTTGTCCCGATGGCCGAAACAGGACTTCCTATATATAAATCTTTACCTCCGGACCATTCCGGAACTCCTCGTGACGTCCGGGATCTCATCCGGGACTCCGAACAACATTCGGTAACCACATACAAGCTTCCTATATAACCCTAAGCGTCACCGAACCTTAAGTGTGTAGACCCTACGGGTTCGGGAGACAAGCGAGACATGACCGAGGCGTTCTCGGTCAATAACCAACAGCGGGATCTGGATACCCATGTTGGCTCCCACATGTTCCACGATGATCTCATCGGATGAACCACGATGTCAAGGACTCAATCGATCCCGTATACAATTCCCTTTGTCTAGCGGTATTGTACTTGCCGAGATTCGATCGTCGGTATACCGATACCTTGTTCAATCTCGTTACGGCAAGTCTCTTTACTCATTCCGTAACACATCATCCGTGATCAACCCCTTGGTCACATTGTGCACATTATGATGATGTCCTACCGAGTGGGCCCAGAGATACCTCTCCGTTTACGGAGTGACAAATCCGATCTCGATCCGTGTCAACCCAATGGTCACTTTCGGAGATACCTGTAGTGCACCTTTATAGTCACCCGATTACGTTGTGACGTTTGATACACCAAAGCACTCCTACGGTATCCGGAATTGCACGATCTCATGGTCTAAGGAAAAGATACTTGACATTAGAAAAGCTTTAGCATCTGAACTACGATCTTTGTGCTAGGCTTAGGATTGGGTCTTGTCCATCACATCATTCTCCTAATGATGTGATCCCGTTATCAATGACATCCAATGTCCATGGTCAGGAAACCGTAACCATCTATTGATCAACGAGCTAGTTAACTAGAGGCTTACTAGGGACATGGTGTTGTCTATGTATCCACACATGTATTGCTGTTTCCGGTCAATACAATTATAGCATGAATAATAAACGATTATCATGAACAAGGAAATATAATAATAACTAATTTATTATTGCCTCTAGGGCATATTTCCAACAGTTTGGACCAGATTTGATCAGGGAGTCTGAACAGAAGGTTAAGTTGATTCGCGATAGGCTCAAGGTAGCCCAGTCCAGACAGAAAAGCTATGCGGATTCAAAACGCAAGGCGATAAAATATGAAGTTGGAGACAGAGTTTATCTTAGAGTATCCCCACTTTGAGGAGTTAAGCAATTTGGAGTTAAAGCAAAGTTAGCACCACGTTTCCTTGGACCGTATAGGATCTTGCAACGCATGGGAGAAGTTGCTTATAAGCTGGAATTACCAGAAGGACTGTCAGGAGTTCATGACGTGTTCCATGTTTCTCAGCTGAAGAAATGTCACGCCGAGATGGCGGAAGTACCGCTAAGAGATACAGTGCCACTTGAAGCAATTCAGTTGAAGGATGATTTAACATATGAGGAGAAACCAGTCAGGATTCTCGAATATGCCAGCAGAGTTACTCGCAGCAAGGTTATCAAGTTTTGCAAGGTTCAGTGGAGCCACCACACTGAGGATGAAGCCACCTGGGAAAGAGAAGAAGATTTGCTCAAGGACCACCCTCACCTATTTTCTAGCCAACCCGAATCTCGAGGGCGAGATTCATCTTAAGAGGGGTAGGTTTGTAACATCCCAAATTTTCAATTTGGAATGTTATACATTAGATCATCATGCATATCATATTTTCTTGCATTTTGTTGATCCTAGAAATTTCACATAACTCAAGGACCCTCGGAGAAAGTTGTAGATTTCGAAATTTTCGTATTTGAGTTCTCTCAAAACTATGAAAAGAGGATCATTGGATTTATTTATTTTATCTTCAAATATTTTCCAATATCAAAAATAAGAGAGGGAATAATATGACTTTCCCAAAATTTAGGAAAATGAAGATTTAATAAATAAATCAAATTTTGGATTTTCTCGGAGTTTATTTGCCTTAGGGAAAATCGTGTTTTCAAAAATTGCATTTTAGGCCCCGAGTAAAAGATCATTTTGTTTAACTCATTTTAGGAGTCGGGAAAGTTTACTTTATTAATTTTGGAGTTCATTTAGATTTTTTGTTCGTATTTTTTGCTGTGAAACCGATTTAAAAAAAAAGAGAGCATGGCGCCTTGGGCCAAAGGCAAGCCGCTAGCCAGCCGGCCGGCCAGAGGCCAAGGCCATCGCTAGCGCCAAGACCGCACTGAGGAGCCAGGAGCCGCCGGTTTCCTTTTCTTTTACAAATCCAAGAGGATTTGGACCCGTTCGTTATTCCGTTTTTATTCCTAGGATTCCTAATCCTACTCTAATTCTTGTCCCCTACTCCAAGCAAAAACCCTCCCCTCCCCAATATAAATACCCAAGCACCGCCCCCCCTCTAACACATCAAACCAACACCTCTCCTCTCCTCTCCTCCAGCAGCAGCAGCCGCCGCCGCCCTACACCGCCGCCGCCAAGTGCCGCCGCCGCCACCCAACGCTGCCGCCGCCGGAGCCCCTCGCCCCTTCGAGGTACTAGCCCCGCGCCGCGTCACCTTTTCTTTTCCTCGGTTCAGTTTTTCAGAATCGTTCGGTTTCCGTTCGGTTTTCTAGATCGGTTTTCGTTTGATTTTCTTTCGAAACCCTAGATCAGTTTTTCTCACGGTTTTCTTTTCGGTTTTGTTTTAGCGTTAGCGGACCGTTCGTCCTAACGAACGTGATCACCGGTTTGCTTCGGTTAATGAATGTCCGTTCGTTCAACCGTTCGTCGTTTAATTTCTCATCGGATTTATTCCGCTATTTTTCTGATAGCGATTTCTGATCCGATTTTCTTTCTAGTCTATCTTCTCGCTCGTTTATCGGAATCAGGTGATTCAAGCGCCTGGAGTTTCATCTCGAAACCGCCGTTCCGACTAATCAACTTAAACAAAGTTTTGCTACTGTAAAATTTGACTTAGTTTCAACTTGCTAGAACCGAGTTGTTTTTTTTTCGTCGTCTGACTTTTGTTGCTTTATTTGATTCGATTCTTTTTGCAACCAGGGTTCTTAAGTTGAACTTTCTGGTTAGATCTTTTATTCGAGATTTACCGGTGCATTAGATGAGTACTTATTGTATGCTTGTTGTTTGTCTGTGATAGATCACCGGTGCGCCGCTTGTTACTTCGAATCTCTAGGTTTCGCGGATCATCAGCAAGGCAAGTAACACTTGATCATACCTTTACTACCACCCAGTTTTTATGCATTAGATCAATCCTCGAACACTTGCATGATTAGGTTCTAAAATAAATTGTGGGATGGGAAGTAGATTGAGGTAGTACCTATTACCTGTTTTACTTATGAGACCTTGGGAGTTACTTCTACGTTCGCTTATTATGCTATGCTATGCTAGTAGGCGTGGATTGGGTGAGTGTATTCCATGACGGTGTGAGATTGTTAAATTAATGGTTTATTTAAGGTGGCAACTTAAACACACATCCGGGTGGATTGAGGCAGCTGGTTTCTATCGAACTTGCCTGTTTTTCTTGGACCGCCACCTGGGCTCAAAGGGATCATAAGATTATTCATGCTAGTAACTTCCGTGTGCAGCCACAAGCTATTATGGGCTCTAGCATAGTTGATTAAGTCGTGTGAACTCTTACGGTGGTAGACTAGCAGATGTAGGGGTTATAGGTGGTACGGTCTACCCATCGTAAGGTGCAAGCGCTACGAAGACTATGTCTCGGTCATCCGTCTCTCAAACACCATGTAGTGTGAGAAACCAAGCGGAGGCGATCGAGTCTTGTGGGGAAAAGTCATAAACCTCTGCAGAGTGTATAAACTAATCATGATTAGCCGTGTCCCGGTTATGGACATCTTGAGTATCTAGTACTTGAATATCATGTGAATCTCAACATGTTACTCTAATTAATATTGTTGGGTTTTAATGAGTACTTTTAATTGGGATTGAGGATCTGTCAACCATTCTCAATGTTTAACAACCACCATGATAGTTAAACAAAATTATTCCTTTGCGATGGGGAAAAGCGGCTTTATGCAAAAGCTGTAATCGTAGAGCTTTTCCACCAGCCACATATGCATGTAGTACAGGCTTATCATTCATTATTTCTCTATGTGTTACATTGCGGCATATTCCATGTCTGACCGTTTCGGGCTGCAACTTTCATGTTGCGAGACTTTTAGAACGACAGTAAGGTGCTTTAGGTCGTGGTTCTATACTCGATGATGCATTTGGAGTTGATGGACTCACTTATCTTCCAAGTCTTCGCTGTTATCGTTATTAGATGGCCTTAAGCCATATTTATTAATAAGTCCTCTTTTGGCAGCGATGTAATAAGTGTGTGATTGCTACTCTGTTATAAATCCTTGAAATCTTGTGTGGTGTCGGCATTCTTGATCCGAGGATGACACACGAGCACGAGACTTGATCCATTCGGTCGGGTCGCTACAACATGATTGTGATATTCGGAAAATATCGTTGCCTTGTACTAATGGAATCGACAAGTCTCTAGTCTTTGAAGGGTATAGGAAAGATGATCTATACATGGTAGATTTCTCGGCAGGTCCACATGACTTGCCGTATGTCTTCTTGCAAAAGCTTGAATCTTGGCTCTGGCATCGGATTGGGGCATCTTGGCATGAGGAACTTACACACACTCGCCAAGAAGAAGCATGTCATAGGCATCGAAGGTGTCAAGTTCAAGAAGGATCATTTGTGTTGTGCTGTGAAGTGGAAAGATGACTAGGCAAAGCACCCTCGAAGACAATCATGGCGACATCTCAACCCTTGAGCTGTTACACATGGATTTGTTAGGCCCTACTCATTACTCTACCCTCACAACAACTGCTTGTCTCTATGGCCGTCATTGTTGATGACTACTCAAGATACACATGGGTGCACATAATTCTCTACAAGGCTGAAGTGCAAGATGTCTTCAAACGCTTCGCCAATCGAGCAATGAACAATTATGGCGTCAAGATCAAGCATATCGAAGTGATAACGACCTTTGAATTCAAGAACATCGGACTTGATCTTTATCTGGATACCATGGGAATCACTCATGAGTTCTCTGCTCCATACACACCTCGGCAAAATGGCATCGTGGGCGCAAGAACAGAACCCTCATTGAGATGGCTCGAACAATGCTCGGCGAGTACAAGACACCAAGAAAGTTACGGCACGAAGCTATTGATACGACATTACGTCATCAACCGTGTTTATATCCATAAGCTTCGAACAAAACATCCTATGAGCTCCTTCTTGGCAAGAAGCCAAATGTCAGCTACTTGAGTATTTGGGGCTAAGTGTTGGATCAAGGATCCCCATCACAAGTCAAAATTTGAACCTAAAGCTCATGAAGGCTTCATGCTCGATTCGGAAAGTACTCGCACTCCTCTGAGTCTTCAACCTTTATCTCTACAAAATCGTCGAAGCTGTAGGCGTGCGATTTGATGAAACCAATGGTTCACAAAGAGAGTTCTGCCAAGTACACTAGGCGAAGCTCCGCTTGGCGAATCTATCAAGCGATGGGAACTGGTGAAATCATGCCTTACGAAGCACAGCTGAAGAAGAACTTATCATTCTGCACTTAACCAAGCGAAGACAATGCTCACTGAAGACAATCCTCCCAATGATGACGGTGATCAGCAAGAGCAAAGTCTTCGTCCGATTCATCCTCGAGTTGCAAATGAAGTAGAGATTGAGAAGATAATCGATAGCATCAATGCACTGGTCCGCTTACTCGCTCAAGAGCAACACAGCTAGCAAATTTCGTGGGCACTTTTCTTTTGTGTCAATATCGAGAATCCAAGAAAGTTGTTTAAGCCTTTATGGAACCGAGAATGGATACAAGCTATGCAAGAAGAACTTCAACAGTTCAAATTTGAACAATGTTTGGGAACTTGTCAAGTGTCACGACCCTCATAAGCATAACATTATTGGCACCAAATGGATATATCGAAACAAGCAAGATGAGCATGGTCAAGTCATGAAGAAACAAAGCACGGCTTGTGGCTCAAGGATATACTCAAGTTGAAGGAATTGCCTTGATGAAACATTTGCTCTGTAGCTAGGCTTGAAGCTATTAGCATACTACTAGCCTGTGCTAATCACCACAACATCTTGCTCTATCAAATGGATGTGAAGAGTGCATTTCTCAATGGCAAGATTGAAGAAGAAGTATATGTCGCTCAACCACGGCTTTGAAGATCCAAAACATCGATATGGTGTACAAGCTAAATAAAGCAATTGTATGGCCTCAAACAAGCTCCTCGCGCTTTGGTATGATCTGATCAAAGACTTCACGAAGAGCAAAGGCTTCAAACCTGGATCCCTTGATCCCACACTCTTCACGAATACATATGATGGTGAACTGTTTGTATGCCAAATATATGTGGATGACATTATCTTCATTTGCACCAACCGAAGTATAGTGATGAATTTGGATACATGATGCAAGAACAATATCGGATGTCCATGGTGGGAGAGCTCAAGTTCTTCCTTGGTCTTCAAATTAAATCGACAAAGGAATGGCATCTTTATATCTCAAGAAAAATACCTCCAAGATTCTCTGAAGAAGTTTGGAATGCAAGAGTGCAAAGTATACACGACGCCAATGCCAGCCAAACACCATCGGGTCCCGCGACAATGGTAAAGAGTTCGATCAAAAGGTATAACGCTCCATGATTGGTTCCTTACTTTACCTATGTGCATCTAGGCGGATATTATGCTTAGTGTTTGCATGTGTGCTCGATTCCAAGCAGCACCAAGGAATCGCATCACTTAGGCGTGAAGCGAATTCTTGATATTTGGCTCACACCCCAACACTTCGGATTATGGTATCCAAAGGGCTCAAAATTTGATTTGGTTGGATTTTTGGATGCTGATTATGCTGGTGACAAGGTGGATCGCAAGTCTATATCAGGCACATGTCACTTTACGGGACGATCACTCGTCTGTTGGTCCTCAAAGAAGCGAGCGTGTATCACTCTCAAGCTGCTGAATCTGAATACATTGCTGCTTTGGATCTTCTTGTGCTCAGCTTCTATGGATGAAGCAAACTCTCAAGTACTATGGCATCAATCGACACAAGTACCTCTCTTCTGCGACAATGAAAGCGCCATCAAGATTGCCAACAATCCAGTCCGGCACTCGAAGACAAAGCACATTGAAATTCGTCATCATTTTCTCGGGGATCATGTCATGAAGAAAGATATTGACATCATTCACGTCAACACCGAGGAGCAATTGGCGATATCTTCACAAAGCCCTTGGATGAGAAAAGGTTTTGCAAGTTACGGTGTGAGCTAAATATCTTGGAATCCTCAAATGTCACGTGATCAAGCACACATCCTAACACTTAAGCATGTTGATGACTTAGATGTGCAACACATGAAGTAAAGTATATCTTCAATCAATGAAGACTTACATTACGAGTGTGAATACATTAACGTGGAATTTGACTTGAGCGCCACGATAATTGTGCGCCGTGTGCAGGTCTAATACTTCCTATCTGATTGGGTAGCGCCACCACCAAATTTCTCTGTTTGAAGTGTTTCACTCATGGCGTTATTTACGCAATATCTTAGCATTTGATTTGTCTTCAACTTCAACCTATCTTCATGATTTTCTTCACTATGTTGATTTGGTTGATGTAGATATATATATATATATATATATATATATATATATATATATATATATATATATATATATATATATATATATATATATATATATATATTATTACATCTCTCTGACATTCACTTATAGCTATATCTTCCAAGTTGAATCTTTTGAACTAAGTGAATGTGATGGGACCCCAATCTCTCTATGCTTTCTATCTCAAACTCTATGTGTCCAAATCATATGCATTCTATTGAAACTATCGAATGTCTTCTCTGCGTCCTTGTCGTGAGAAGACAGAGACAAACTTTAAGTCTGTTTTAAATGATTCATCCTTCTTGTTGAAATCCGAGAAGCCGGAGCGACCATCAAACAAACTGGCGGCGTGGGAACATGGGACAACTCGAGTATGTTGCATGATTGCCACGTGCCCCTCGAGATGTGAACCGCCGGTGCACCTCCGTAATGCGTTGTGCCGCACACCTCCTTATAAATACATGTCCCTGCAGTAAAGAAAATCTTCTTCCACCTCTCCACCTCGTCAAAACCCTAAGCGCCACCGCTTGCTCTCGGCGACGCCGTGACGAAGCGCTTAGCTGCCGCGACTTCTCGGCGCCGTCCTCCGCGGCCGTGAACATCGTCATCTCTGCCGCCGCCGTAGGTGTCCTCCGTCGCCAAGTTAGGGCACGGTGGATTGAACTGCTCGGCTTCCTTTTCTTCCCGTCTAGCAGTTCTTGAGTGGTAAATATAACTCTATTTTACCATCTTTTGATCTTCAAGATTCATCCTACTTACCAAAATCGGTTTCGCCCATACAATGTTAGATCTATTACATGCGCATCTCATACGCCTAGTATATTCACTTAAGCTTCACAACTAGTTAGATTCCTCACTTGTACTTATTCACGGATTCGTACAAATCTGGAACCAACTCTCGCGTATAAGTGAATGTCTTGGCGTCATGAGGTCAATGTCTTCAAACTGATTTATCTTCAAAATCTTACGAGAATGCATATGACCTCTTCCCTTCCTCGCATCTCTAATGTTGTCACGGTACATGTCCGTGGGAGAATCCTTGGTTCTCATAGTGCGCATTCGTTTGCAGAATTCTTACGACATCAAATTAACTCTCCGAAGCCGTTCTGTTTGTCCGAGAAGCGCAAGCCTTTGAAGCCTTTGAGCGATTGAAGCCATTCAGTTTGAAGTTTATGGCTGCAGATAAATCATTCAGGAAGGGCGGCAGACAGCGTCGTGGGGGAACCTCAAAAGATCTGCCTGATGACCTCGCAGAGCTTTAAAGATAGATTCCGAAGAGAATTACAATCAGCGCAAGACGCGAATCCAATGGATTCGTCGATATTGGGCTGAAAAATGGTTCAAGTACAAGTTCGTGACCCAGGAATATGCCGAGAAGAATGCTATCAGAATCCCTTGGGGTGATATTCTTTTTCGAGGCCTTCCACCCAAGAACATGGCTGAAGCTATTGCATAAGGTTTCTATCCTTGTATGCTCCGTGGACCTCAGCCTGAAAATGCCGACCCAACGTCATTGCTCTGGTGTCGTGACGATAATCTCTTCAAGCGCAACTTCCAGCACACAAAGGCTTCGGCCAAGGAAAACAAGAAGTCATTGGGATTAGACTTCAACCCTGGTCCCTCTCCTCCCCGTGATGACGGCTCACGTGATGCTGAACCCAATGTCATCGGCCCCTTTTCAAACCTTGATGGCCTCATCACCTACATCTTGGTCCAAGGTGCCAAAGTGGATCACTCTGATGACAATGCTGACTCTGATGAAGCCCCAGCTCCTGCTCCTGCTCCTACTCCAAAGCCGCAGAAGCACAAGAAAGTCAAGGCTTCAAAGTCAGCTGCTCCTCCAAAAGCTTCACGTGTGAAGCCACTGGCTACTGCACCTCCTGAAGCCAGTGTGCAGTCTGAAGATCAATCCCGTATCTCCAAGAAGACGGAGGAGAGAAAGAAAATTGTCAATAATACTGATCTGACACTGACTCCTGCTGCCATTTTGCGCGAAGAGCACATTGATCTGTCCAGTGATGAAGATCTTGCAGATGATGCTCTTGAGCAACTTATCAAGAGCAAAGAAGAAGCAGAAATCTTCAACAATTTGCCTCTCTTTGATGTGGCAATCATCCATCACTTCATTGATGAGTGGTTTGACACCCCAAACATCAGCTTTGAAGATCTGCAACTTCCTATTGGCCTCGGCGTCTCCTTCAATGGCGCCATTGCTTACGAGCTAGCTCTTGCTCGGATCGTTGAGCGAAGAACAAAATGGACTATGAAAATCTCAGTTCAAGAAGCATATGGCTGCACTCAGCGTGCAAGATGTCAAAACTTCAAGGTCATGTTGCACGACCTCAAAAAGCCTTTCTCAAGAAGCGTGAAGAAGCGAGGCTCTCGTGGCGCATGAAGAGTCTGGCGACAAGTGTGTGCTAGCCTACAATGAAATTTGAGAAGCGCAAGGCTCTTGGCCGTCTGGCATTGACCCAGAATGGCTGCAAAGAGGAAGAAGTCTTCAATGACCAAGCTGCACCTTCAAGGTAGGAAGAACCCGCATAGTCTTCCCAAGCAGCATGGTGGCTCGAAGCCAAAGGTCCGGTCAACCGCTTACGAGCGAGAAGAAGGCGAGGGCTGCGAGGTGAAGCGAAAAAGGAAACATCCTGAAGCCTCGATGTTGCTCCCTCCAAGAAGAAGCTCAAGACCAAGAAGAATCGGGCTGCTCCCACAGAGCCCTTGGTTGTTGAACCCATTTCGATGGTTAGTCCTGCGTCTCGCAACCCAAGAACTTCGCATGATTGTTCATGAGCCTGCTTCCACAGAGGCTCCTGAAGTGAAGAGATTCAGCAGTTGATCCATCATCTGCTGAAGACATTAGTCACCATGACAATGTTGAAGATGATGAAGTTCTTCCTCAAATTGAATACAATGTGGTATCATCGCTGTTAAATACGAACAGCGAACTCATCGACATTGGTCGTCCTCGGCGCCAATTGCTCAGATGCTTCATGGGCTGATCGCCCACAACAAGAAGACTCCCTAGTACTCCCCAACAACAAGTCACTCCCCAACAACAACAGCAAGAAGAAGAGGAAGACTTTGAGGCCAGACAACCCCATCTCCAAAGGCGTCGCTTGACATTTGTGAGCTTCGCAAAGGTCAAAGGCCTCAAGTACTCTCTCGATCGTTCGAGAAGGAGAAGTGCACCACCAACCTGTTGCCGTCAAGTGTTTTCGAAGCCACTCCAAGCTGTGAATGTCTCCAGTGCGAAGCCAAAGCTGCTGAAGACAATCCGGCTGCATCACCGAAGACACCCAAGAAGAAGAAGAAGCGTGTCCCTATACCCCATGTAATTGAAGAAGTTATTCACGATATCAGCGTGCGATTGCCCGACCCTCCGGCTCCTCAAGTGGAGGTTGAAAACATTGAGGCTGCCACCTCCAACACCAATGAAGCCAATGGCGTGGTCATGGCTGAAGCAAATGTGGAGCCTGCACCAACAGCTCTGAAGCCAATGAAGGAAATGTGCACGAAGCCAATGAGGCAATCTGCTCCCGAAGCATCTGTTTGAGCAGCACTGAAGCCTCGCTTGTTGCCCTTGCTCCAATTCCTCCACCAAGGCCCTACACAATTGAGCAAGCCTACAACTATGGTTGACTAATCACGGTAAGATGGCATGTTCGGTCCCTCCGCCTCATGCCTCTCGGTCCTCGGTTTGAATATCGTATTGCGCATAGGCCTCGGGTCCGAGGCGAAGCCAAGGCGCCAAGGTTTCGTGCACCGCCACCTCTGAGTTCTTTCAATGCAAATGGCTTCAAAGCCCACAACACTTTCTTTGTGAGCAAAGAACCCCTACACAAGGCCAAGGATATCATCGACCATTTTCGGAGCTATCAACAACGAAGCTATTACTCATGCGTTACAGTATGATCAAGGGCGCATTTTCCCTCATATGTGCCTCGACTTTGAAGCCATTGCCGGTATGCCGTGCTTAGAAGAAGCACTTGATTGCTTTCGTGATGCAGTCCGCTCGGCTTCATTACGAGATAAAGAACACTTGGAATGAAGAACTTGTGCTTCAATTCTATGCTACCCTCCACATCCGCATGGCTACTACAGAGATACGAAGACATGGGTTCTCGAGTGGATGACGGAAATGTTCATCATGAAGCCAAAGCTCTTGGCGTCATTGAGCTCACAGGCCTACCCACTCCCGGAGAGCTGTTTGAACCTGGTTGTCAACTCCACCGCGATGCCTTTGGAGAGCATATTTCATAAGCGAGAACCCAACATGAGTCGGATGTTGAGCATGATTAAGCCAACGCCACATGACGCTGAATACCCTCGGGACTTCTTTGTTGATGACCTTGAGTATCGCCTCGTACAATATATCACATCATCGGGCAAACTCTATGGCCTATCAAAGGGCATTCATCATCTGCAAAACTTGAAGGAGCAATGAAGACATTGGTCTTTACATCCTCAATGGCATCAACTTCAATACGCAAGAATTCTTCATCCCGCAATTGGCTGCGTCTGGATCGATCTGTTTGGTCTGAAATTTTATGCTCCATGGGTCATCGCCTCATCAAGATGCACTCTGCTATAAACTATCAGCCCTCCGCTGCAATCATCGATCTTTCTACGAGAGGTTGATATGTCAGTTGAAACCATATACCCTGAGCCTGCCAAAACGCCACTTTGTCTTCAGAATGTCGATCACCATAGCTTCTCTCAACCCATGGAAGGCGTCCAAGCGGTATCTCGTGTCTATCCTCTGGCTGGAGACACACGTCTGCCTCACCGTCTTGTGCATGAAGCCACCGAGAGCACAATTGGCCAAAGGCTTGGAGCGCTCTCGAGTCCTCAATGATCGAGAACTTCTTGTCGCCTTGCATTAGAAACAAGATAAGCATCACTCCTGGCTCAAGCGACAAATGCAAAGCCTCTTGGTGGACGTCAATCGCATTCGAAACCTTGCCACCAAGAATGCTTTTGTCACTCACGAGACCTGTCGGCGATCATGGAAGAGTTTGACCCTACTCGGTCTTTGAAGCAGATCTTCAAGGCGATGGCTTCCTTTGAGCGCTTCAAGTTTAACTCCACTCCTCCACGGAATGCAATCCTCGACGAACTCCATCACTTGAAGAATCGACTATTCTTCCTCATGCAAGCTGTCAATGCCAGAGTGATCAATGATGAAGATGATGCTACTTCACCGCCCCCTACTTCTGCACGCATCGACACTGCACCAAGTTCGTCTACACCGCCAACCAACAACGACATCCCTGTTGCATCATCTACTTCTGAAGAGGATGAGTAGACGCTCTATGTCTTCAAACCTTTTTGGTCCTTACTGACAAAAGGGGGAGAAGCATATGAGTTTGATAGTCTTCAAGCGGGTTCAAAAGGGCGGTTGCATAATATTTTTCCTAAGTGTTTACAACTCTCGCTTTTGATACATTTGGTTCTTTGAGTTGTACCACTTTAACTCGATGGTCGTCTGCTACTTATTTTCTTTACTCTGGTGCGACGATAAATTCCGCATGTGCGATGATAACTTCCGCACTTAGATCATTCTGCAGACGTCCATTTTTCATTATGCATGTCATTCTCTTAGCTATATCATTTCATGCATGATGAATTATCTTCATAAGTTGAGGAGGATCTCCGCAAGTACAACCTGCCATGTGCATTTGCATTCCAAAAGCAAACTACTTATATGCACATCTTCAGCGGGAGCCTTTGCCACTTATGAAGACAATTCCCTATCCTTTACAATTTCACATATTTTATCCCGTTGAAAACTTCAACCAGTTTGTCATCAATCACCAAAAGGGGAGATTGTAAGTGCATCTAGTGCCACCCCTAGTTGGTTTTGGAGTATTGACGACAAATGTGGTTGAGGACTAATCGTTTGTGAGAATTGCAGGATAACGCAGTAGTGTTCCCCATTGATACGGTTTACCTACCGGAGATGACCCCTAAAATGTATGAAGACATTGGCGACAATGATGGTATGTGAAGATATTCACATTGAAGACTATGACATGCGAAGACATTGAGTGAAGACTATGGGCGCGAAGGCGGTCGTTTCGTTGTTTCCTTTTCTTCTTTGTTGAGTCATAGGAACCACCGTCTTGTTAAGTGGGATCCAAGTGATCATAGTCGGAATGGTGAAGTGATGCTCAACCCAAATCCTATGTCTTGACGAAGACAATGAGAGCAAAACTTATCCGAGTTGGATGAGTCACTTTGCTTGTAGCCCAAGTAAAGTTGCCGTGTGTGTTTGAAATCGACCGTTGGAACACATGTCGGTTCCTAAGTGACCCAGGGTCATTTCGGACATATCAGGTCGGGTTGCCTAGTGGCTATAAATAGCCCACCCCTACACCATAAATTGGTGGCTGCTCAGAGTTAGTGCGGCTTTTGTCGTTTGAGAGCAACCCACCTCGAAGCCTTTGAGAGAGAAATCCTTGCGAGGACAAAGCCCAAACACCCGAGCCAAAGAGTGTTAGGCATCATGAAGTCCTTACATGCATGTGACACGAAGACTTATTACACTTGAGGGCTGTGAATCCTCCAGCCGGTTAGGCGTCGCGTTCGAGCATCCAAGAGTCATTGTGGATTGCGGTGAGCGCTTGATCTGTGAAGGTTCGGAAGTCTACCTTGAAGACTTACAGAGTGATTGGGCGAGTATTGTGTGTCCTTAGCTCAAGGGAATAAGGTGAAGGCGTGGTCTTGAGTTCAATCTCAGCCTCCCTAACCGGATGTACAGTTGTCACAAACAAGCTGGAACTGGTCCAACAAATCTGTGTCTTCAACAAGTGGTGGTTCTATCTTCTCCCTCACCTTACTTAGAGTTTGTCTTCATGAAGTCATTGCCTATTTGTCATACCTGTTTGACTTCATTGCTTGACTACTTTTGTTGATTGGCTTCTCACTATCTTCCATCTTGATCCTACTACCAAGCTGCTATTAGTCTTGTACTTTCACGTTATTGCATACTAGACTATGGTTTGCTTGTTGTAGTTTATCTTCCGTTGCATATCAATTAGGTCATTTCTATTGTTTGTCTTCGAAACATCCATGTTTTGAAGACTTTCCTAAAAATCTCCTATTCACCCCCCCCCCCCCTCTAGTCGATAACTAGCACTTTCAGTATTCTTGTGGTTTCTTCTGTTTGCTCTGGCTAGTAGATGCATCTGTGTTATCTAACCTTGTTTACGCAGGTTCATTCCATCCTAAGCCAACTAAAGACCACAAGGTAAGTATATGCATCACAATCATGTGTATGAGGAATTCTTGCTGATGTACATACTGTTTGCAAGAAGGACTCATGGGCATGAAGGTATTCTCTTTAATATGTTTTGCTCTGATGCATATAGCCAAGATACATGTAACACATTGCCTGCTCTATCATGGTTATGCTATCACATGCTCCTATATTTCATATTCACATGATTGCATACATGTTGGGGGAGCCTATGCTTGTTACATGTCTTTCCTAAGCTTTACTTGCTATTCTTCATATCTTTATCTAAAGCTTTGATGTATGTTGCCATCAATTACCAAAAAGGGGGAGATTGAAAGCACAAGTGCTCCCTAGGTGGTTTTGGTAATTAATGACAACATATCTCTTGTTGGACTAACACTTTTATCTAGTATGTTTCAGACAAGTTCAACAATGGAGTGGCATGGACTAAAGGATGTGGGAACTCCTTCAAGATGCTAAGGACAAAGGATTGGCTAAAGCTTCAAGCTCAAGACTCTTCATTTTACTTTTTAGTGATCCAAGATCACATTGAGTCTATAGGAAAAGCCAATACTATCAAGGAGGGATGAGGTGTTGCTTAATGAGCCTCTTGCTTCAAAGTGCTTAGTGATATGCTCCAAAAACCCTCAGCTACTTTCCCACTTCCACACATGTCCTAAACCTAAAGTCAAACTCGGTCCCACTGATTCTTTCTATCCGGCGCCACCGAGTTTGGATGTCTTAGCCACTGCCACAAACCCTAGGCAAATCGGTCTCACCGATAGGGATCTCGGTCTCACCGAGATGGGATTCTAATCTCTCTGTGTATGTCCATTATCAAAATCGGTCTCACCGAATTTGAGCAATCGGTACTACCGAGATTACAATGCAAACTCTCTGGTTAACTTATTATCAAAATCGGTCCCACCGAGTTTGATAATCGGTCAAATCGAGTTTGCCTGACCAACTCTCTGGAAAGCTTATTACCAAAATCGGTCCCACCGAGTTTGTGTGTCGGTCCTACCGAGATTACGTTATGCCCTAACCCTAACCGAATCGGTCCCACCGAGTTGCATTTCGGTCCACGAAAACCCTAACGGTCACATTATTTGCTAAATCGGTCTGACCGAGTTTAACGATTCGGTCCCACCGAGTTTGGCAGATTGTGTGTAACGGTTAGATTTTGTGTGGACGCTATATGTACCCCTCCACCTCCTCTTCATTCATGGAGAGAGCCATAAGACTGAACCTACACTTCCAGCATCCTATTTGTGAGAGAGAACTACCTACTCATGTGTTGAGGCCAAGATATTCCATTCCTACCATATGAATCTTGATCTCTAGCCTTCCCCAAGTTGCTTTCCACTCAAAGCCTCTTTCCACCAGATCCAAATCCTATGAGAGAGAGTTGAGTGTTGGGGAGACTATCATTTGAAGCACAAGAGCAAGGAGTTCATCATCAACACACCATTTGTTACTTCTTGGAGAGTGGTGTCTCCTAGATTGGCTAGGTGTCACTTGGGAGCCTCCGACAAGATTGTGGAATTGAACCAAGGAGTTTCTAAGGGCAAGGAGATTGCCTACTTCGTGAAGATCTACCGCTAGTGAGGCAAGTCCTTCGTGGGCGGCGGCCATGGTGGGATAGACAAGGTTGCTTCTTCGTGGACCCTTCGTGGGTGGTGCCCTCCGTGGACTCACGCAACCGTTACCCTTCGTGGGTTGAAGTCTCCACCAACGTGGAAGTACGATAGCACCACCTATCGGAACCACGCCAAAAACATCCGTGTCTCCAATTGCGTTTGAATCCTCCAATCCCTTCACTTTACATTCTTGCAAGGTGCATGCTTTATTTTCCGCTGCTCATATACTCTTTGCATGCTTGCTTGCTATATGTTCTGAATGTTAAACTTGTGCCTAAACTCCACTCAAACTTTAAAGAAACTTAAAAACTACAACTTTAGTACTTAGTGTCTAATCACCCCCCCCCCCTCTAGACACCTCTTCTCAAGGTCCTACAAGTGGTATCAGAGCATTGGTCTCCATTGCCTTGGTTTAATCGCCATTGGAGGAAGATGGATGAGTCTACTTTGGGGAGTCTTAGACATAGAGTGCCTATTCTTGATGGAGAGTATTTTCGTGAGTGGAAAAATGAGATGCTTTTTATTTTCAATCAATATCATTTTAACAAGTACATTGCTAGCCCTTGTGCACCTCATGTTGATCCTATGCATCCTACCCTTGATGAAGCTATTGACATGACTAGAAATCTTAGAACTGTTAATCTTATCACTAGAGGCTTGCTTGGAAACTTGATTAGAATCTTGCCTACTTTTGAGTGTGCCTACACTATATGGAAATTTCTTGAGGAGCGATTTCCGATTATTCTTTGAAAATCTTGATGAAATTCTCTATAAGTCTATTGCTTTGAGTAAAATGAATACTAGTGATCCTATGTTGGTGATCGTCTATTTGAGCTTACAAACCTTATGCGTGCCAAAGGAAATGTTGGTATTATTAGTGATATTATTTCGAAGCTATAAGAATTCATAAGCAAGATCATGTCAAACTCATTCTAATGAATCACCCTCTCTAGGATTTGATCCACCACATGACGATGTTGAACATGGATACTATGATGAGGATGATGATAGTGACTTCGATCTTGATGATGCAATGAGACATTTTGGTCTTATGGCAAATCTTCGGGATATATGTGGGAGGAAAGGAATGGGTTCTTGATAGTGGATGTACCGATCACATGACCGGAGATAAAGACATGTTTCGTGAGCTTGCTGAAAATGATGGTCCTCGAAAGTTTGTCACTTTCGGTGACAACTCAAAGGGTAAGGTGGTTGGCCTCGGTAAGGTGGCCATATCCATGATAGCTCCATACAAAATGTTATGCTCGTTGAATCTCTTGGTTACAACTTACTTTCGGTATCTAGACTTGCTGATTTCGGTTTCAATGTTCTATTTATGAAGTAGATTGCCAAGTGTTTCGTCGAGATAATCATCAAATGGTCTTTCTTGGTGTGCGAGAGGTGATCTATACATTGTTGATTTCACTAAAAGGCTCAACCTAAAACTTGCTTCATTGCTAAATCCTCAAAAGGCTGGTTATGGAATAGACGATTAGGTCATGTTGGTATGCGAAACCTTGACAAGCTTATTAAGGGGAATCATATCCTTGGAGTTAATGATGTCATATCTAATAAGGATATACTTTGCAGTGCTTGTCAAGCAGGTAAACAGGTTGGAGGAAGGCATCCCGTGAAGAACATCATGACCACGAAGAGGCCACTCGAGCTAATTCACATGGATCTCTTTGGTCCCAACTCTTACAAGAGTCTCGGTGGAAATTCTTTTGGTCTAGTTATAGTTGATGATTTTTCTAGATTTACGTGGGTGTTCTTTCTCGATGATAAATCGCAGGTCCAAAAGATCTTCAAAAACTTCGCTTGGAAGGCCCAAAACCAATTTGAAGTGAAGATCAAGAAGGTTCGCAGCGACGACGGAACAGAGTTCAAGAACGCAAATGTAGACAACTTTCTTGACGAAGAAGGGATTTCACACGAGTTCTTGGCTACGTACACACCTCAACAAAATGGAGTTGTTGAGAGGAAGAACCGGACGCTCATCGAAATGGTGAGAACGATGCTTGATGAGTACAAGACGCCGAAGCACTTTTGGGCAGAAGCGGTTGAGACAGCTTGTCATGCAACAAATCGCTTGTATCTTCACAAGCTACTCGGCAAGATGGAATACGAGCTACTCACCGGTAACAAACCACAAGTTGGATACTTTTGAGTATTCGGCTCAAAGTGCTACATTCTTGATAAGCATCGTCGTTCCAAATTTGCTCCTAAGTCTCATGAAGGTTTCTTACTAGGTTATGGCTCAAACTCTCGCACTTACCGTGTCTACAACAACTTCACCCGAAAGGTTGAAGAGACGATAGATGTGAAGTTTGATGAATCTAACGGCTCGCAAGTAGAGCAATTGCCAATTGATGTAGGAGACAAAGATCCTTCGGAAGCAATCCAAGACTTGTCTATTGGCAAGGTCCGTCCAACGGAGGTGAAAGAGAGTACCTCGTCCGTCCAGGTGGGAGCTTCTACTTCACGACAAGGTGAACCAAGAGTTGATACGGATGCATCCACAAGTGGGACACACCAAGATGAAGAAAACGAGGAAGTGCATCAAGATGAACGTCAACAACCTCCTTCTCCACCACGACAAGAGAACGACAACGCCAACAATGAAGAAGGCCAAGAAGAATAACTAGATGAAGAAGATGTTCAATGAAGACCCAAGAAAAAGCTTTCACGAGTTCGAGCAAGAATTGCTAAAGACCGTCCTGTCGAGCAAATCAACAATGATATTCAAACCGGGAGAATCACTCGCTCTAAAACTCGTATAGCTAACTTTTGTGAAAACTATTCTTTCATCTCTAGCATTGAACCTATGAAGGTTGAAGAAGCATTGGAAGATCCGGATTGGATAAATGCTATGCATGAAGAGCTACACAACTTTGAGAGGAACCAAGTTTGGACATTGGTTGAGAAGCCCGACAACAACCACAACATCATTGGTACCAAATGGGTGTGTCGCAACAAGCAAGATGAAGATGGACAAGTAGTTCGCAACAAAGCACGTCTTGTCGCCCAAGGATACACACAAGTCGAAGGTATGGACTATGGTGAGACTTACGCCCCCGTTGCTAGACTTGAGTCCATTCGCATCTTACTTGCCTATGCTAATCACCATGATATCACCTTGTACCAAATGGACATTAAAAGTGATTTTCTAAATGGTGAAATAGAGGAGGAAGTTTATGTTAAACAACCTCCCGGCTTTGTCAATCCTAAGAAACCCAATCATGTTTACAAACTTCACAAAGCTCTTTATGGACTTAAACAAGCTCCTAGAGCATGGTATAAATGCTTGACCAAGTTCCTTATTGAAAAAGGCTTTGAAATTGGGAAAATTGATTCTACTCTTTTTACTAAAAGGGTTAATGGTGAACTCTTTGTGTGCCAAATTTATGTTGATGATATTATAGTTGGTTCAACTAACCCTCATTTTAGTGAAAAGTTTGGGAAGCTAATGTCGGAGAAGTTTGAGATGTCTATGATGAGTGAACTCAAAATCTTTCTTGGTTTGCAAATCAAGCAAACTAAGGAATTTACTTTTGTTTCTCAAACGAAGTACACTAAGGACTTATTCAAGAAGTTCAATATGCAAGAATGCAAAGGTATGACTACACCCATGCCTATTAGTGGACATCTTGACTTAACCAAAGATGGTGAACCGGTTGATCAAAAGGTTTATCGCTCTATGATTGGTTCATTGTTATATCTATGTGCTTCACGTCCCGATATTATGCTAAGTGTGTGCATGTGTGCACGATATCAAGCTGCCCCTAAAGAATGTCATCTTAAGGCCGTGAAAAGGATAGTGAGATACTTAATCCATACACCAAACTTTGGCATTTGGTATCCCAAGAGGGCCTCTTTCGATCTTGTTGGCTATTCCGACTCGGACTATGCGGAGACAAGGTTGATAGAAAGTCCACTTGGTACTTGTCAATTTCTTGGTAGATCTCTTGTGTCTTGGTCCTCCAAGAAACAAAACTCGTATCCTTATCCACCTTGAAGCTGAATATATTGCCGCTGGTTCATGTTGTGCTCAATTACTTTGGATGACCCAAACTCTTAAAGATTATGGGATATATGTGAGACATGTTTCATTGCTTTGTGATAATGAAAGTGCTATCAAAATTGGTCATAATCATGTGCAACATTCTCGAACTAAGCATATTGAAGTTCGTCATCATTTCATTCGAGATCATGTTGCTAAGGGAGACATTGATCTTAAGCATGTTCGCACCGAAAAACAATTAGCGGATATATTCACTAAACCTCTTGATGAGAAAGTGTTTTGCAGGTTAAGAGGAGAATTGAACATCATTGATGCTTCAAACTTGGAGTAGAAACTCCATTGGATACATGCAAGACATGAGCTTATGACTAATCCTTGATATTTCTCTTATGATGAAAAACTTATGTCTTTGATATATTTGTATCTTGCATGTTATGTAACCCATGTAGATACTTGGTTGAATCAAATTCCATGAGGTTGAAACCTACTCATATCTTGAGCAATCTCTACATCACCAAGACTCTACACAAGGTGGTTGAAGACAAGGAAGCACGAAACCATTCAAACATATCCTTTGATAAATTCTATGTTGAGTTTCATGATTGTCATTTTTGGATATACAAGTGCTCTTCCTTGCAAGAACTAACCCATGTAGGTAGATGGACTCAAATTCCAAGTGGTGCTCCAAATTCTCGATGAGCTACATCAACCTTGAGCAACCCACGCAAGTTCAACTACATGGACAACACCACCAACCAAGGTATGTTATTCCATCTTAGAGTAGCTTTACCCCGAGTCATGAGTTAAAACAACTCGACAAGATGTGAAAACATCAAGATGCTTAAACGAAAAATGGCAACCCCATTTTGAGCTTAAACGATGAGTATGACCTACGATCAAGTGATCTCACTTGACTCCTAAGTCAATATACTCTAACATAGGTGACTTTGTCACCGACCATCTCTAGATGAAGTTCTCTTATGTTCTTTTCTGAGTTTTTGCATTTGTCTCATGCATTTGTGTTTCCCCTTTCAAAAAAAACTTCATCTAGATTTCTTTCTAATTTCTCTGCATATTCTGCATCTAATTCCTTGCACATCTTTCAGTTAATTTCTTGCAAATCTTTGTGAGATCTTACTAGTCTAGTGAGCTGAGGTGACAAGTGTTTTCTCTGCGATGAACTCGGTTACACCGATTTGTTATTTTCGGTCCAACCGAATCTTTTCGATACGACCGAAGCATACCACTCGGTGCCACCGATTTCATAACAGGAAAAACTCTTTGCCACATATTCTGTGTTTCTTCTGATCCAGCTCCACTCAATGAATCTTGTCCTCTACAAGCATCACATTTTCATCATTGCTTTATGTTGTGACTCAAGGATCAAACCCATTCTCGACAAATTCCAGAGGGAGAGAGAAATTATATCTTTATCAAGCCCTTCTTGGAAACTGATGTCAAAGGGGGAGAGAGAGATCACAACAAAGCTTATCATTTAGAGAGAGAGATTCTTCAGGGGGAGAGAGAGATCTCCAGGGGGATAGAATACTAGTAGAAAGTATTTCTCAAGGATCCCCACATCAAAGCTTATCATTTAGAGAGAGAGAGATTCTTTAGGGGGAGAGAGAGATCTCCAAGGGGAGAGAATACTAGTAGAAAGTATTTCTCAAGGATCCCAGATGCTTGGTGTTCAAGAGGAGAGATGCCACATCTCTTCTTGAGGGGAGAGACATGTTCATATGATCTGTTGTGCTAAAATTTTGCATTAGCATACATTAGCTCTGAACTTTAGCTCTGATCATCATTCATATCTTTCACTCTGTTTTCCTTCACTCTGATTTTCTGTTCCTATCTTCTCCCCGGTATCCCATGTTAGATTCAGGGGAGCAAGACATCTAAGGAAAGAGATCATTTAAATTCATTGCATATCTTTACTCTTGGGGACATGTCAAATCCAATGTGGTACTCAAGTACTCACTCTCTACATGTCATCCTGCACTTGGTATTCTTGTGGTTTCTTCTGTTTGCTCTGGCTAGTAGATGCATCTGTGTTATCTAACCTTGTTTACGCAGGTTCATTCCATCCTAAGCCAACTAAAGACCACAAGGTAAGTATATGCATCACAATCATGTGTATGAGGAATTCTTGTTGATGTACATACTGTTTGCAAGAAGGACTCATGGGCATGAAGGTATTCTCTTTAATACGTTTTGCTCTGATGCATATAGCCAAGATACATGTAACACATTGCCTGCTCTATCATGGTTATGCTATCACATGCTCCTATATTTCATATTCACATGATTGCATACATGTTGGGGGAGCCTATGCTTGTTACATGTCTTTCCTAAGCTTTACTTGCTATTCTTTATATCTTTATCTAAAGCTTTGATGTATGTTGCCATCAATTACCAAAAAGGGGGAGATTGAAAGCACAAGTGCTCCCTAGGTGGTTTTGGTAATTAATGACAACATATCTCTTGTTGGACTAACACTTTTATCTAGTATGTTTCAGACAAGTTCAACAATGGAGTGGCATGGACTAAAGGATGTGGGAACTCCTTCAAGATGCTAAGGACAAAGGATTGGCTAAAGCTTCAAGCTCAAGACTCTTCATTTTACTTTTTAGTGATCCAAGATCACATTGAGTCTATAGGAAAAGCCAATACTATCAAGGAGGGATGAGGTGTTGCTTAATGAGCCTCTTGCTTCAAAGTGCTTAGTGATATGCTCCAAAAACCCTCAGCTACTTTCCCACTTCCACACATGTCCTAAACCTAAAGTCAAACTCGGTCCCTTGATTCTTTCTATCCGCGCCACCGAGTTTGGATGTCTTAGCCACTGCCACAAACCCTAGGCAAATCGGTCTCACCGATAGGGATCTCGGTCTCACCGAGATGGGATTCTAATCTCTCTGTGTATGTCCATTATCAAAATCGGTCTCACCGAATTTGAGCAATCGGTACTACCGAGATTACAATGCAAACTCTCTGGTTAACTTATTATCAAAATCGGTCCCACCGAGTTTGATAATCGGTCAAATCGAGTTTGCCTGACCAACTCTCTGGAAAGCTTATTACCAAAATCGGTCCCACCGAGTTTGTGTAATCGGTCCTACCGAGATTACGTTATGCCCTAACCCTAACCGAATCGGTCCCACCGAGTTGCATTTCGGTCCCACCGAAAACCCTAACGGTCACATTATTTGCTAAATCGGTCTGACCGAGTTTAACGATTCGGTCCCACCGAGTTTGGCAGATTGTGTGTAACGGTTAGATTTTGTGTGGACGCTATATGTACCCCTCCACCTCCTCTTCATTCATGGAGAGAGCCATAAGACTGAACCTACACTTCCAGCATCCTATTTCTGAGAGAGAACTACCTACTCATGTGTTGAGGCCAAGATATTCCATTCCTACCATATGAATCTTGATCTCTAGCCTTCCCCAAGTTGCTTTCCACTCAAAGCCTCTTTCCACCAGATCCAAATCCTATGAGAGAGAGTTGAGTGTTGGGGAGACTATCATTTGAAGCACAAGAGCAAGGAGTTCATCATCAACACACCATTTGTTACTTCTTGGAGAGTGGTGTCTCCTAGATTGGCTAGGTGTCACTTGGGAGCCTCCGACAAGATTGTGGAGTTGAACCAAGGAGTTTGTATGGGCAAGGAGATTGCCTACTTCGTGAAGATCTACCGCTAGTGAGGCAAGTCCTTCGTGGGCGGCGGCCATGGTGGGATAGACAAGGTTGCTTCTTCGTGGACCCTTCGTGGGTGGTGCCCTCCGTGGACTCGCGCAACCTTACCCTTCGTGGGTTGAAGTCTTCACCAACGTGGAAGTATGATAGCACCACCTATCGGAACCACGCCAAAAACATCCATGTCTCCAATTGCGTTTGAATCCTCCAATCCCTTCCCTTTACATTCTTGCAAGTTGCATGCTTTATTTTCCGCTGCTCATATACTCTTTGCATGCTTGCTTGCTATATGTTGTGAATGTTAAACTTGTGCCTAAACTCCACTCAAACTTTAAAGAAACTTAAAAACTACAACTTTAGTACTTAGTGTCTAATCACCCCCCCCCCTCTAGACACCTCTTCTCAAGGTCCTACAAGTGGTATCAGAGCATTGGTCTCCATTGCCTTGGTTTAATCGCCATTGGAGGAAGATAGATGAGTCTACTTTGGGGAGTCTTAGACATAGAGTGCCTATTCTTGATGGAGAGTATTTTCGTGAGTGGAAAAATGAGATGCTTGTTATTTTCAATCAATATCATTTTAACAAGTACATTGCTAGCCCTTGTGCACCTCATGTTGATCCTATGCATCCTACCCTTGATGAAGCTATTGACATGACTAGAAATCTTAGAACTGTTAATCTTATCACTAGAGGCTTGCCTGGAAACTTGATTAGAATCTTGCCTACTTTTGAGTGTGCCTACACTATATGGAAATTTCTTGAGGAACGATTTCCTGATTATTCTTTGAAAAATCTTGATGAAATTCTCTATAAGTCTATTGCTTTGAGTAAAATGAATACTAGTGATCCTATGTTGGTGATCGTCTATTTGAGCTTACAAACCTTATGCGTGCCAAAGGAAATGTTGGTATTATTAGTGATATTATTTCCGAAGCTATAAGAATTCATAAGCAAGATCTGTGTCAAACTCATTCTAATGAATCACCCTCTCTAGGATTTGATCCACCACATGACGATGTTGAACATGGATACTATGATGAGGATGATGATAGTGACTTCGATCTTGATGATGCAATGAGACATTTTGGTCTTATGGCAAATCTTCGGGGATATATGTCAGGAGGAAAGGAATGGGTTCTTGATAGTGGATGTACCGACACATGACCGGAGATAAAGACATGTTTCGTGAGCTTGCTGAAAATGATGGTCCTCGAAAGTTTTGTCACTTTCGGTGACAACTCAAAGGGTAAGGTGGTTGGCCTCGGTAAGGTGGCCATATCCCATGATAGCTCCATACAAAATGTTATGCTCGTTGAATCTCTTGGTTACAACTTACTTTCAGTATCTAGACTTGCTGATTTCGGTTTCAATGTTCTATTTACTGAAGTAGATTGCCAAGTGTTTCGTCGAGATAATCATAAAATGGTCTTTACTGGTGTGCGTAGAGGTGATCTATACATTGTTGATTTCACTAAAAAGGCTCAACCTAAAACTTGCTTCATTGCTAAATCCTCAAAAGGCTGGTTATGGAATAGACGATTAGGTCATGTTGGTATGCGAAACCTTGACAAGCTTATTAAGGGGAATCATATCCTTGGAGTTAATGATGTCATATCTAATAAGGATAGACTTTGCAGTGCTTGTCAAGCAGGTAAACAGGTTGGAGGAAGGCATCCCGTGAAGAACATCATGACCACGAAGAGGCCACTCGAGCTACTTCACATGGATCTCTTTGGTCCCAACTCTTACAAGAGTCTCGGTGGAAATTCTTTTGGTCTAGTTATAGTTGATGATTTTTCCAGATTTATGTGGGTGTTCTTTCTCGATGATAAATCGCAGATCCAAAAGATCTTCAAAAACTTCGCTAGGAAGGCCCAAAACCAATTTGAAGTGCAGATCAAGAAGGTTCGCAGTGACAATGGAACGGAGTTCAAGAACGCAAATGTGGACACCTTTCTTGACGAAGAAGGGATTTCATACGAGTTCTCGGCTACGTACACACCTCAACAAAATGGAGTTGTTGAGAGGAAGAACCGGACGCTCATCGAAATGGCGAGAACGATGCTTGATGAGTACAAGACGTCAAGCACTTTTTGGGCGAAGCGGTTGAGACAGCTTGTCATGCAACAAATCGCTTGTATCTTCACAAGCTACTCGGCAAGACGGCATACGAGCTACTCACCGGTAACAAACCCCAATCTGGATACTTTGGAGTATTCGGCTCAAAGTGCTACATTCTTGATAAGCATCGGCGTTCCAAATTTGCTCCTAAGTCTCATGAAGGTTTCCTACTAGGTTATGGCTCAAACTCTCACACTTACCGTGTCTACAACAAATTCACCCGAAAGGTTGAAGAGACGGTAGATGTGAAGTTTGATGTATCTAACGGCTCGCAAGTAGAGCAATTGCCAATTGATGTAGGAGAAAAAGATCCTTCGGAAGCAATCCAAGACTTGTCTATTGGCAAGGTCCGTCCAACGGAGGTGAAGGAGAGTACCTCGTCCGTCCAAGTGGAAGCTTCTACTTCACGACTAGGTGAACTAAGAGTTGATACGCAAGCATCCACAAGTGGGACACACCAAGATGAACAAAACGAGGAAGTGCATCAAGATGAACGTCAACAACCTCCTTCTCCACCACGACAAGAGAACGACAACGCCAACAATGAAGAAGGCCAAGAAGAAGAACAAGATGAAGAAGATGTTCAACGAAGACCCAAGCAAAAGCTTTCACGAGTTCGAGCAAGAATTGCTAAAGACCATCCCGTCGAGCAAATCTACAATGATATTCAAACCGGGAGAATCACTCACTCTAAAACTCGTTTAGCTAACTTTTGTGAAAACTATTCTTTCATCTCTAGCATTGAACCTATGAAGGTCGAAGAAGCATTGGAAGATCCGGATTGGATAAATGCTATGCATGAAGAGCTACACAACTTTGAGAGGAACCAAGTTTGGACATTGGTTGAGAAGCCCGACAACAACCACAACATCGTTGGTACCAAATGGGTGTTTCGCAACAAGCAAGATGAAGATGGACAAGTAGTTCGCAACAAAGCATGTCTTGTCGCCCAAGGCTACACACAAGTCAAAGGTATGGACTATGGTGAGACTTACGCCCCCGTTGCTAGACTTGAGTCCATTCGCATCTTACTTGCCTATGCTAATCACCATGATATCACCTTGTACCAAATGGACATTAAAAGTGCTTTTCTAAATGGTGAAATAGAGGAGGAAGTTTATGTTAAACAACCTCCCGGCTTTGTCAATCCTAAGAAACCCAATCATGTTTACAAACTTCACAAAGCTCTTTATGGACTTAAACAAGCTCCTAGAGCATGGTATAAATGCTTGACCAAGTTCCTTATTGAAAAAGGCTTTGAAATTGGGAAAATTGATTCTACTCTTTTTTACTAAAAGGGTTAATGGTGAACTCTTTGTGTGCCAAATTTATGTTGATGATATTATATTTGGTTCAACTAACCCTCATTTTAGTGAAAAGTTTGGGCAGCTAATGTCGGAGAAGTTTGAGATGTCTATGATGAGTGAACTCAAAATCTTTCTTGGTTTGCAAATCAAGCAAACTAAGGAAGGTACTTTTGTTTCTCAAACGAAGTACACTAAGGACTTATTCAAGAAGTTCAATATGCAAGAATGCGAAGGTATGACTACACCCATGCCTATTAGTGGACATCTTGACTTAACCAAAGATGGTGAACCGGTTGATCAAAAGGTTTATCGCTCTATGATTTTTTCATTGTTATATCTATGTGCTTCACGTCCCGATATTATGCTAAGTGTGTGCATGTGTGCACGATATCAAGCTGCCCATAAAGAATGTCATCTTAAGGCCGTGAAAAGGATAGTGAGATACTTAATCCATACACCAAACTTTGGCATTTGGTATCCTAAGAGGGCCTCTTTCGATCTTGTTGGCTATTCCGACTCGGACTATGCCGGAGACAAGGTTGATAGAAAGTCCACTTGGTACTTGTCAATTTCTTGGTAGATCTCTTGTGTCTTGGTCCTCCAAGAAACAAAACTCGTATCCTTATCCACCTTGAAGCTGAATATATTGCCGCTGGTTCATGTTGTGCTCAATTACTTTGGATGACCCAAACTCTTAAAGATTATGGGATATATGTGAGACATGTTCCATTGCTTTGTGATAATGAAAGCGCTATCAAAATTGGTCATAATCCTGTGCAACATTCTCGAACTAAGCATATTGAAGTTCGTCATCATTTCATTCGAGATCATGTTGCTAAGGGAGACATTGATCTTAAGCATGTTCGCACCGAAAAACAATTAGCGGATATATTCACTAAACCTCTTGATGAGAAAGTGTTTTGCAGGTTAAGAGGAGAATTGAACATCATTGATGCTTCAAACTTGGAGTAGAAACTCCATTGGATACATGCAAGACATGAGCTTATGACTAATCCTTGATATTTCTCTTATGATGAAAAACTTATGTCTTGGATATATTTGTATCTTGCATGTTATCTAACCCATGTAGATACTTGGTTGAATCAAATTCCATTAGGTTGAAACCTACTCATATCTTGAGAAATCTCTACATCACCAAGACTCTACACAAGGTGGTTGAAGACAAGGAAGCACGAAACCATTCAAACATATCCTTTGACAAATTCTATGTTGAGTTTCATGATTGTCATTTTTGGATATACAAGTGCTCTTCCTTGCAAGAACTAACCCATGTAGGTAGATGGACTCAAATTCCAAGTGGTGCTCCAAATTCTCGATGAGCTACATCAACCTTGAGCAACCCACGCAAGTTCAACTACATGGACAACACCACCAACCAAGGTATGTTATTCCATCTTAGAGTAGCTTTACTCTGAGTCATGAGTTAAAACAACTCGACAAGATGTGAATACATCAAGATGCTTAAACGAAAAATGGCAACCCCATTTTGAGCTTAAACAATGAGTATGACCTATGATCAAGTGATCTCACTTGACTCCTAAGTCAATATACTCTAACATAGGTGACTTTGTCACCGACCATCTCTAGATGAAGTTCTCTTATGTTCTTTTTCGAGTTTTGCATTTGTCTCATGCATTTGTGTTTCCCTTTCAAAAAAAACTTCATCTAGATTTCTTTCTGATTTCTCTGCATATTCTGCATCTAATTCCTTGCACATCTTTCAGTTAATTCCTTGCAAATCTTTGTGAGATCTTACTAGTCTAGTGAGCTGAGGTGACAAGTGTTTTCTCTGTGATGAACTCGGTTACACCGATTTGTTATTTTCGGTCCAACCGAATCTTTTCGGTATGACCGAAGCATACCACTCGGTGCCACAGATTTCATAATAGGAAAAACTCTTTGCCACATATTCTGTGTTTCTTCTGATCCAGCTCCACTCAATGAATCTTGTCCTCTACAAGCATCACATTTTCATCATTGCTTTATGTTGTGACTCAAGGATCAAACCCATTCTCGACAAATTCCAGAGGGAGAGAGAGATTACATCTTTATCAAACCCTTCTTGGAAACTGATGTCAAAGGGGGAGAGAGAGATCACATCAAAGCTTATCATTTAGAGAGAGAGATTCTTCACGGGGAGAGAGAGATCTCTAGGGGGAGAGAATACTAGTAGAAAGTATTTCTCAAGGATCCCCACATCAAAGCTTATCATTTAGAGAGAGAGAGATTCTTCAGGGGGAGAGAGAGATCTCCAGGGGGAGAAAATACTAGTAGAAAGTATTTCTCAAGGATCCCAGATGCTTGGTGTTCAAGAGGAGAGATGCCACATGTCTTCTTGAGGGGAGAGACATGTTCATATGATCTGTTGTGCTAAATTTTTGCATTAGCATACATTAGCTCTGAACTTTAGCTCTGATCCTCATTCATATCTTTCAGCTCTGTTTTCCTTCAGCTCTGATTTTCTGTTCCCTATCTTCTCCCAGTATCCCATGTTAGATTCAGGGGGAGCAAGAAATCTAAAGGAAAGAGATCATTTAAATTCATTGCATATCTTTACTCTTGGGGACATGTCAAATCCAATGTGGTACGCAGTACTCACTCTCTACATGTCATCCCAGACTTGGTATTTGTAAGTGCATGTAGTGCCACCCCTAGTTGGTTTTGGAGTATTGACGACAAATGTGGTTGAGGTACTAATGCATTTGTGAGAATTGCAGGATAACGCAGGTATTGTCCCCCATTGATTCGGTTTACCTACCGGAGATGACCCCTAAAAATGTATGAAGACATTGACGACAATGGTGGTATGTGAAGATATTCACATTGAAGACTATGACATGAGAAGACATTGAGTGAAGACTATGGGCCAAGAGGCTGTGTCGTTTTGTTGTTTCCTTTTCTTCTTTGTTGAGTCATAGGAACCACCGTCTTTGTTAAGTGGGGTCCAAGTGATCATAGTCGAATGATCAAGTGATGCTCAACCCAAATCCTATGTCTTTGAGCGAAGACAATGAGAGCAAAACTTATCCAGAGTGGATGAGTCACTTTGCTTGTAGCCCAAGTAAAGTTGCCGTGTGTGTTTGAAATCGACCGTTGGAACAAGTGTCGGTTCCTTAGTGACCCAGGGTCATTTTGGACATATCAGGTCGGGTTGCCTAGTGGCTATAAATAGCCCACCCCCTACACCATAAATTGGTGGCTGCTCAGAGTTAGTGCACGGCTTTTGTCATTTGAGAGCAACTCACCTCGAAGCCTTTGAGAGAGAGAAATCCTTGCGAGGACAAAGCCCAAACACCCGAGCCAAAGAGTGTTAGGCATCATGAAGTCTTTACATCTGTGTGACACAAGACTTATTACACTTGAGGACTGTGAATCCTCCGGCCGGTTAGGCGTCGTGTTATGAGCATCCAAGAGTCATTGTGGATTGCGGTGAACGCATGATCTGTGAAGGTTCGAAGTCTACCTTGAAGACTTACCAGAGTGATTGGGCGAGGACTGTGTGTCCTTAGCTCAAGGAATAAGGTGAAGACGCGGTCTTCGAGTTGAATCTCAGCCTCCCTAACCAGATGTACAGTTGTCACACAAGAATGGAACTGGTCCAACAAATCTGTGTCTTCAACAAGTGACTGGTTCTATCTTCTCCTCACCTTACTTAGAGTTTGTCTTCGTTAAGTCATTGCCTATTTGTCATGCCTTTTTGACTTCATTGCTTGACTACTTTTGTTGATTGGCTTCTCACTATCTTCCATCTTGATCCTACTACCAAGCTGCTATTAGTCTTGTACTTTCACGTTATTGCATACTAGACTATGGTTTGCTTGTTGTAGTTTATCTTCCGCTGCATATCAATTAGGTCATTTCTATTGTTTGTCTTCGAAACATCCGTGTTTTGAAGTCTTTCCTAAAAATCGCCTATTCACCCCCCCTCTAGTCGATAACTAGCACTTTCAATTGGTATCGAGCAAGGTACTCCCTTGTTACGTGTGATTCGTTTAACCACCGGAGTTTTAGCTATGTCGATTGCAGGATAATCAAAGTCTCCGCTGCTTGCCCGTGTTCGATGGGCCGACTATCCCTCTTTGGAAGAATAAGATGCGCATGCATCTTGAAGCCATTGATGTCGACCTACGGTATGTCGTCAAGAACGGCGTTCCCAAAACTGGTGAAGGTGTCACCCTGCTGATGTCAAGAAGTTCATCCAACTGGACTCTCCGCAAAGAACATCATCGTGGTCATCGACCAAAAGACGAGTATGGCCGTGTGAGTGCTCCGAAGCGTCGAAGCTAGTCTGGGACTGGCTATCCAAAGTCAACGAAGCGTCTCAACCCGAGAGAGATCAAAGGATCGGTGTTCTTCGCAACCTCTTCAACCGCTTCAAGAGAAACGACAATGAAAATGTCCAGATCACGTTTGATCGCCTCACCGACATCACAAATGAGCTTCATGCTCTCGGCCACCGAGATCACCAAGCATGAAATCGTCAAGACACTCTGAGATCACTTGACAGCTCTTTTGACACCCTTGCCCTCATGATACAAGAACGCCCCGACTTCAAGAAACTCGATCCGTCGATATACTTGAGAGGCTCAACACACATGAGTTCCGACTTTTCGAGAAAACAGATATCTATGGTCCCAACTATGGCCGAACTCGCGCTTTGAAGGCAAAAATTGTTTCCTCGTCTGAAGAAGAATCTGACTGCGGTTCGGATGATCCTGAAGACAATGGAAAGGAACTTGCTATGCTTGTGAAGAAGTTCCAGAAGTTCACTAGGAAGAAAGGCTTCAGAAAGTCTTCACGATCCAGCTCAAGAAATGATGAAGCTTCCACTCATGACTACAAGAAAAGAACCTGTCACAAGTGCAAGAAAACTGGACACTATATCTCTGAGTGTCCACAGTGGGACAATGAGAAGAAGAAGAAGAAGAAGAGCAAGGAATATGATCCTGATGACAAGAAGAAGAAGAAGAAATCTTCAAAGTCTTCTTCCAAGTCCTCATCAAAGTCTTCATCTCAAAAGAAGAGCTCATCTCGCAAGGCTCGTGCTTTTGTTGGCAAGGAAATGGATTCAGAGGAGGAGTGCGGCTCGAGGAGGTGGAGGTGGAGTCCAAAGGAGTCCGACCTGGCGTTGCAAGTCCGGCTTTAGTCACAGCCTATGTTGCCAAGTCCACCATCAACATCAAGACAATGACTTCTACACCAACGTCAAGTGGCGACAAGGACGACCCTGCTCCCACCTCTCGCTTCATGGCACGCGGTGCCAAGGTAAAATCACGTGATGCTTACTTTCAAACATCAAGTGAAGATGACTCGATTGTGAATCCAAACCCAGCTACAAAACACTTGCTAAAATTTCAACCGACAACAAAGAGCTATGGAACATACTCAAAACTGTTAGACAAAAGCGATGACCTGTTGGACGCGAAATGACACGTTCATAGTCCTTAGTTGAAGACATTAAAATCTTCATGCTAAGTACCAAGAACTTGAAAGTCGTCATGAAACGCTCTCAACTACTCATGAAAAGCTCTCCTATGATTATCTTCAAAGGAAGCAAGAGCTTGAGAAATTGAGAGCGGCTCATGAAGATCTTCAAAAGAGAATGAGTCACTTAGCTCAACAGATCAGTTCCGCTCGGGATGGATTTGAACCACCATGTCTAAAATGTCTTGAGTGTGATATCGCTACCTCTGTTGTTGAATGTTCAGCTGCTGCTATTGTTGCATTGTCTTCAACTACTAATGTGGTAACTAACCCCTCTGCGGAGGATACCATTGCTATTCTTGATGAAAATGCTAGGTTGAAGACATTGCTTGAAACAGGATGTATAAAAAGTCGAAGGGCATCGGACACTGCGATGTCCTCAAAAGCAGATTCTCGAATGAAACCCTAGGAAAGAGGGTGTTGGGTTTGAGAGGAAAATGAATGTTGATGGTTCCTCTTGGAAGCTTTGAGCAAGTATCCCAAAACCACATGGGTTCTTTGCAAAGGGACCTTCAATGGATCCATCCACCTTATCTGGCTTTACCTGTGCTAACCCTATTATCATTGATGAATCCTTTGATGCAAACTATAAGTTGTTCAAGAATCAGAATGGTGAAGTGTTTGCCAGCTATATTGGTACTAACTGCAGGAATGGACCGCCTACGAAGAAGATCTGGGTTCCCAAAAGCTGTCTTGAGAATCTTCCAGTGAATGTCATCATGACACCACCTAGGAAGAAGACAAACCCCAAACCTAAGGCGTCATATGGTCCAAAGGCTTCATACAGATAGAGGACTCACCTGAGTCACCCTAACGCCAATGTTTTGCAGGGAAACCGTACTCAAATTTATGAATATGAGCGTGTATCTTCAAACCGTTCATAGAACTAAGAACTTTTCTGCTTATTCATACGAGTATCATTCATCTCCTGCAAGGCTATTTGCTAGGGCACCAAAGCCGAAATTCTCAGATGCTGCACTTAGACTCATTGCTTCTAAGCCACCCGTGAAGATGTGGGTTGTTAAGAAGAATTAACTCTCTTTTGCAGGAAAGGGTCTCCAGCAGAAAATCAAAGGCGTCTGATGCTATAGCTGGGGACCTAAAACATCTTGTAGGGCACAAGATCAAATGCCCAAATGGTCTCACTATGTATTTTGTTCCTGAATCGTTTGCCATTCATCCTATCAGTCCTAATCTTGATTTAAGCTTCAATAATCCACTTGCCCGTCAAATGTTTATGCTTCACAATGCTCTTGGTGAAGCCTATCCCCTAAGCTGTCTTGTAGGGTATGACACCTCATGCTTGTAATGGATTATGGACGGTGGATGCACTAATCATATGATTGGTGATCGAAGTCTTCTCATGGACTCAACCTTACGTCCATCGGACAAGAGTCACATCACATTTTCTTGACCTTTGGTAAAAGCAAGGTATTGTGTCTAGGTAGAGTTGCAATCTCAAAGGATCAACACATGGATAAAGTGATGCTTGTTGAATCCCTTGGTTTCAACTTGATGTCCATCTCAATGCTTTGTGACTTGAACATGATTGTGATATTCGGAAAATATCGTTGCCTTGTACTAATGGAATCGACAAGTCTCTAGTCTTTGAAGGGTATAGGAAAGATGATCTATACATGGTAGATTTCTCAGCAGGTCCACGACTTGTCGTATGTCTTCTTGCAAAAGCTTGAATCGTTGGCTCGCATCGGAGGTGGGGCATCTTGGCATGAGGAACTTACACACACTCGCCAAGAAGAAGCATGTCATAGGCATCGAAGGTGTCAAGTTCAAGAAGGATCATTTGTGTGGTGCTGTGAAGTGGAAAGATGACTAGGCAAAGCACCCTCGAAGACAATCATGACGACATCTCAACCCTTGAGCTGTTACACATGGATTTGTTTGGCCCTACTCATTACTCTACCCTCACAACAACTGCTTGTCTCTATGGCTTCGTCATTGTTGATGACTACTCAAGATACACATGGGTGCACATAATTCTCTACAAGACTGAAGTGCAAGATGTCTTGACGCTTCGCCAATCGAGCAATGAACAATTATGGCGTCAAGATCAAGCATATCGAAGTGATAACGCTTTGAATTCAAGAACATCGGACTTGATCTTTATCTGGATACCATGGGAATCACTCATGAGTTCTTTGCTCCATACACACCTCAGCAAAATGGCATCGTGGGCGCAAGAACAGAACCCTCATTGAGATGGCTCGAACAATGCTCGACGAGTACAAGACACCAAGAAAGTTCGGCTGAAGCTATTGATACTGACTTGTTACGTCATCAACCGTGTTTATATCCATAAGCTTGAACAAAACATCCTATGAGCTCCTTATGGCAAGAAGCCAAATGTCGGCTACTTGAGTATTTGGGGCTAAGTGTTGGATCAAGGATCCCCATCACAAGTCAAAATTTGAACCTAAAGCTCACGAAGGCTTCATGCTCGATTCTGGAAAGTACTCGCACTCCTACTGAGTCTTCAACCTTTATCTCTACAAAATCGTCGAAATGTAGGCGTGCGATTTGATGAAACCAATGGTTCACAAAGAGAGTTCTGCCAAGTACACTAGACGAAGCTCACCGGCGAATCTATCAAGCTGATGGGAACTGGTGAAATCATGCCTTCAAGCACAGACTCAAGAAGAACTTATCATTTCGCACTTAACCAAACGAAGACAATGCTCACACAAGACAATCCTCCCAATGATGACAATGATCGGCAAGAGCAAAGTCTTCGCCCGATTCATCCTCGAGTTGCAAATGAAGTAGAGATTGAGAAGATAATCGATAGCATCAATGCACTGGTCCGCTTACTCGCTCAAGGCAACACACTAGCAAATTTCGTGGGCACTTTTCTTTTGTGTCAATATCAGAACCCAAGAAAGTTGTTGAAGCCTTTATGGAACCAGAATGGATACAAGATATGCAAGAAGAACTTCAACAGTTCAAGATGAACAATGTTTGGGAACTTGTCAAGCGTCCTGACCCTCGCAAGCATAACATTATTGGCACCAAATGGATATATCGAAACAAGCAAGATGAGCATGGTCAAGTCATCAGAAACAAAGCACGGCTTGTGGCTCAAGGATATACTCAAGTTGAAGGAATTGACTTCGATGAAACATTTGCTCCTGTAGCTAGGCTTGAAGCTATTCGCATACTACTAGCCTATGCTAATCACCACAACATCTTGCTCTATCAAATGGATGTGAAGAGTGCATTTCTCAACGGCAAGATTGAAGAAGAAGTATATGTCGCTCAACCACCTGGCTTTGAAGATCCAAAACATCCTGATATGGTGTACAAGCTAAATAAAGCATCAGATGGCCTCAAACAAGCTCCTCGCTTTTGGTATGATACGATCAAAGACTTCCTGAAGAGCAAAGGCTTCAAACCTGGATCCCTTGATCCCACACTCTTCACGAAGACATATGATGGTGAACTGTTTGTATGCCAAATATATGTGGATGACATTATCTTGGCCGCACCAACCGAAGTATAGTGATGAATTTGGATACATGATGCAAGAACAATATCATATGTCCATGATGGGAGAGCTCAAGTTCTTCCTTGGTCTTCAAATTAAATCGACAAAGGAATGGCATCTTTATATCTCAAGAAAAATACCTCCAAGATTGTCGAAGAAGTTAGGAATGCAAGAGTGCAAAGGATACACGACGCCAATGCCGCCTAAACACCATCCGGGTCCCGACGACAATGGTAAAGAGTTCGATCAAAAGGTATACCGCTCCATGATTGGTTCCTTACTTTACCTATGTGCATCTAGGCCAGATATTATGCTTAGTGTTTGCATGTGTGCTCGATTCAAGCAGCACCAAAGGAATCGCATCACTTAGCGTGAAGCGAATTCTTGATATTTGGCTCACACCCCAACACTCGGATTATGGTATCCAAAGGGCTCAAAATTTGATTTGGTTGGATTTTGGATGCTGATTATTTGGTGACAAGGTGGATCGCAAGTCTACATCGAACATGTCACTTTCGGGACGATCACTTCGTCTGTTGGTCCTCAAAGAAGCGTAACTGTATCACTCTCAACTGCTGAATCTGAATACATTGCTGCTTTGGATCTTCTTGTGCTCGGCTTCTATGGATGAAGCAAACTCTCAAGGACTATGGCATCAATCTGACACAAGTACCTCTCTTCTGCGACAACGAAAGCGCCATCAAGATTGCCAACAATCCAGTCCAATACTCGAAGACAAAGCACATTGAAATTTGTCATCATTTTCTCAGGGATCATGTCATGAAGAAATATATTGACATCATTCACGTCAACACTGAGGAGCAATTGGCAGATATCTTCACAAAGCCCTTGGATGAGAAAAGGTTTTGCAAGTTACGGTGTGAGCTAAATATCTTGGAATCCTCAAATGTCCTGTGATCAAGCACACATCCTAACACTTAAGCATGTTGATGACTTAGATGTGCAACACACGAGGTAAAGTATATCTTCAATCAATGAAGACTTACATTACGAGTGTGAATACATTAACGTGGAATTTTACTTGGAGCGCCACGATAATTGTGCGCCGTGTGCGGGTCTAATACTTCCTATACGGTGGGTACGCCACCACCAAATTTCTCTGTTTGAAGTGTTTCACTCATGGCGTTATTTCGCAATATCTTCGCATTTGATTTGTCTTCAACTTCAACCTATCTTCATGATTTTCTTCACTATGTTGATTTGGTTGTTATTCTATATATATATATATATATATATATATATATATATATATATATATATATATATATATATATATATATATATATATATATATATTCTGTCTTCTCTGACATTCACTTATAGCTATATCTTCCAAGTTGAATCTTTTGAACTAAGTGAATGTGATGGGACCCCATCTCTCTATGCTTTCTATCTCAAACTCTATCTGTCCAAATCATATGCATTCTATTGAAACTGTCGAATGTCTTCTCTGTGTCCTTGCCAGTAGAAGACACAGAGACAAACTTTAAGTCTATTTTAAATGATTCATCCTTACTGTTGAAATCCGGAGAAGCCGGAACGACCATCCGACAAACCTGGCGGGCGTGGGAACATGGGACAACTCAGAGTATGTTGCATGATTGCCACGTGCCCCTCGAATGTGAACCGCCAGGCACACTGCGAATTGCTGCTGTGCCGCACACCTCCTTATAAATACATGTCCCTGCGGTAAAGAAAATCTTCTTCCACCTCTCCACCTCGTCAAAACCCTAGCGCCACCGCTAGCTCTCGACGACGCCGGCGACGAAGCGCTTAGCTGCCGCGACTTCTCGACGCCGTCCTCACGCCGACGCGAACATCGTCATCTCCGCCGCCGCAGTAGGTGTCCTCCGTCGCCAAGTTAGGGCACGATGGATTGAACTGCTCGGCTTCCTTTTCTTCCGTCTAGCAGTTCTTGAGTGGTAAATATAACTCTATTTTTACCATCTTTTGATCTTCAAGATTCATCCTACTTACCAAAATCGGTTTCTGCCCATACAATGTTAGATCTATTCATGCGCATCTCATATTGCCTAGTATATTCACTTAAGCTTCACAACTAGTTAGATTCCTCACTTGTACTTATTCACGATTCGTACAAACTGGAACCAACTCTCGCAGATAAGTGAATGTCTTAGCATCATGAGGTCAATGTCTTCAAACTGATTTATCTTCAAAATCTTACGAGAATGCATATGACCTCTTCCCTTCCTCGCATCTCTAATCTTTGTCACAGTACATGTCCGTGGAGAATCCCTTGGTTCTCATAGTGCGCATTCGTTTGCGAATTCTTACAAGATCAAATTAACTCTCCGAAGCCAGTTCTGTTTGTCCAAAGAAACGCAAGCCTTTGAAGCCTTTGAGCGATTGAAGCCATTCAGTTTGAAGTTCATGGCTGCAGATAAATCAGTCCAGAAGGGCGGCGACAGCGTCGTGGGGAACCTCAAAAGATCTCGCTCGATGACCTCGCAGAGCTTTACAAGACAGATCCCGAAGAGAATTACAATCAGCGCAAGACGTGAATCCAATGGATTCGTCGATATTGGGCTGAACAATGGTTCAAGTACAAGTTCGTGACCAGGAATATGCCGAGAAGAATGCTATCAGAATCCCTTGGGGTGATATTCTTTTTCGAGGCCTTCCACCCAAGAACATGGCTGAAGCTATTGCACAAGGTTTCTATCCTTGTATGCTCCGTGGACCTCAGCCTGAAAATGCCGACCCAACGTCATTGCTCTGGTGTCGTGACGATAATCTCTTCAAGCGCAACTTCCAGCACGCAAAGGCTTCGGCCAAGGAAAACAAGAAGTCATTGGGATTAGACTTCAACCCTAGTCCCTCTGCTCCCCGTCTTGGCTCACGTGATGTGAACCCAATGTCATCGGCCCTTTTCAAACCTTGATGGCCTCATCACCTACATCTTGGTCCAAGGTGCCAAAGTGGATCACTCTGATGACAGTGCTGACTCTGATGAAGCCCCAGCTCCTGCTCCTGCTCCTGCTCCAAAGCCGTAGAAGCACAAGAAAGTCAAGGCTTCAAAGTCATTGCTCCTCCAAAAGCTTCACGTGTGAAGCCAGCCTCTTGCACCTCCCGAAGCCGCATGCGATCTGAAGATCAATCCGTATCTCCAAGAAGATGGAGAAGAGAAGGAAAATTGTCAAGAATCTTGATCGACACCGACTCCTGCTGCCATTTTGCGTGAAGAGCACATTGATCATCAAATGATGAAGATCTTGCAGCTGATGCTCTTGAGCAACTTATCAAGAGCAAAGAAGAAGCAGAAATCTTCAACAATTTGCCTCTCTTTGATGTGGAAATCATCCATCACTTCATTGATGAGTGGTTTGACACCCCAAACATCAGCTTTGAAGATCTGCAACTTCCTATTGGCCTCAGCGTCTCCTTCAATGGTGCCATTGCTTCTGAGCTAGCTCTTGCTCAGTGCATCGTTGAACTGAAGAACAAAATCGACTATGAAAAAGCTCAGTTCAAGGAGCATATGGCTGCACTCAGCGTGCAAGATGTCAAAAACTTCAAGGTCATGCTGCACGACCTCAAAGAAGCCTTTCTCAAGAAGCGTGAAGAAGCCAGAGGCTCTCGTGAGTGCATGAAGAGTCTGGCTGACAAGTGTGTGCTAGCCTACAATGAGGCTGAGAAGCGCAAGGCTCTTAGCCGTCCTGGCATTGACCCCAGAATGGCTGCAAAGAGGAAGAAGTATTCAACTGACCAAGCTGCACCTTCAAGGCAGGAAGAACCCCGCATAGTCTTCCCAAGCAGCATGAGTGGCTCGAAGCCAAAGGTCCGGTCAACCGCTTCAAGCAGAAGAAGACGAGGGCTGCCGAGGCTGAAGCCAGAAAAAGGAAACATCCTGAAGCCTCTGATGTTGCTCCCTCCAAGAAGAAGCTCAAGACCAAGAAGAATCGGGCTGCTCCCACAGAGCCCTTGGTTGTTGAACCCATTTGATGGTTCGCCCCGCGTCGCAACCTAAGAACTTCGCATGACTGTTCATGAGCCTGCTTCCACAGAGGCTCCTGTAGCTGAAGAGATTCCAGCAGTTGATCCCATCACTGCTGAAGACATTGGTCACCATGACAATGTTGAAGATGATGAAGTTCTTCCTCAAATTGAATACAATGTGGTATCATCGCCTATTCATACGAACAGCGAACTCATCAGCATTGGTCGTCCTCTGACGCCAATTGCTCAGGATGCTTCATGGGCTAATCGCCCGCAACAAGAAGACTCCCCTAGTACTCCCCAACAACAAGTCACTCCCCAACAACAAGTCACTCCCCAACAACAACAACAAGAAGAAGAGGAAGACTTTGAGGCCCAGACAACCCCATCTCCAAAGGCGTCGCCAAGATTTCGTGAGCTTCGCAAAGGTCAAAGGCCTCAAGTACTCTCTCGGCGTTCAGAAGGAGAAGTGCACCACCAACCTGTTGCACGTCAAGTGTTTTCGAAGCCACTCCAACTGTGAATGTCTCCAGTGCAAGCAAAAGCTGCTGAAGACAATCCGCTGCATCACCAAGACACCCAAGAAGAAGAAGAACGTGTTCCTACACCCCTGTAATTGAAGAAGTTATTCACGATATCAATGTGCGATGCCGACCCTCCGGCTCCTCAAGTGGAGGTTGAAAACATTGAGGCTGCCACCTCCAACACCAATGAAGCCAATGACATGGTCATGGCTGAAGCAAATGTGGAGCCTGCACCAACAGCTCTCCTGAAGCCAATGAAGGAAATGTGCTGAAGCCAATGAGGCAATCGCTCTCAAGCATCTGGCCGAGCAGCCTGAAGCCTCGCTTGTTGCCATTGCTCCAGTTCCGCCACCAAGGCCCTACACAATTGAGCAAGCATACAACTATGGTCACTAACCACAAGAAGATGGCCTGCTCGTCCCTCCGCCTCATGCCTCTGGTACTCGGTTTGAATATCATATTGCGATAGGCCTCGGGTCCGAAGCGAAGCCAAGACTGCCAAGGTTTCGAGCACCGCCACCTCTCTGAGTTCTTTCAATGCAAATGGCTTCAAAGCCCACAACACTTTCTTTGACAGAGCAAAGAACCCCTACACAAGGCCAAGGATATCATCGACCGTTTACGAGCTATCGACAACGAAGCTATTACTCATGCGTTACAGTATGATCAAGGGCGATTTTCCCTCATCTGGCGCCTCGACATCGAAGCCATTGCGAGTGCCGTGCTTAGAAGAAGCACTTGATTGCTTTCGTGATGCAGTGTCTGCTCGGCCACATGCATAAAGAACACTGGAATGAAGAACTTGTGCTTCAATTCTATGCTACCCTCCACATCCGCGGCTACTACAGAGATAAGAAGACATGGGTTCTCGAGTGGATGACAGGAAATGTTCATCATGAAGCCAAAGCTCTTGACATCATTGAGCTCACAGGCCTACCCACTCCCGGAGAGCTGTTTGAACCTGGTTGTCAACTCCACCGCGATGCACTGGAGAGCATATTTCATAAGCCAGAACCCAACATGAGTCAGATGTTGAGCATGATGAAGCCACTGCCACATGACGCTAAATACCCTCAGGACTTGTTTGTTGATGACCTTGAGTATCTGCCTCGTACAATATATCACATCATCAGGCGAACTCTATGGCCTATCAAAGGGCATTCATCATCTGCAAAACTTGAAGGAGCAATGAAGACATTGGTCTTTTACATCCTCAATGGCATCAGCTTCAATATGCAAGAATTCTTCATCCGACAATTGGCTGCGTCTAGATCTGATCTGTTTGGTCTGAAATTTTATGCTCCATGGGTCATGCGCCTCATCAAGATGCACTCTGCTATCAACTATCAGCCCTCTGCTCGCAATCATCTGATCTTTCTACCAGAGGTTGATATGTCAGTTGAAGCCATATACCCTGAGCCTGCCAAAACGCCACTTTGTCTTCAGAATGTCGATCACCATAGCTTCTCTCAACCCATGGAAGGCGTCCAAGCGGTATCTCATGTCTATCCTCTGGCTGGGAACACACGTCTGCCTCACCGTGCGCGGACTGAAGCCACTGAGAGCACAATTGGCCAAAGGCCTCGGAAGCGTTCTCGAGTCCTCAATGATCGAGAACTTCTTGTCGTGACCGCACGCCGAAACAAGATAAGCATCACTCCTGGCTCAGCGACAAATGCAAAGCCTCTTGGTGGGCGTCAATCGCATTGAAACCTTGCCACCAAGAATGCTTTTGTCACTCACGAGACCTGTCGGCGATCATGGAAGAGTTTGACCCTACTCGGTCTTTGAAGCAGATCTTCAAGACGATGGCTTCATCGAACGCTTCAAGTTTGACTCCACTCCTCCACGAATGCAGTCCCACGACGAACTCCATCACTTGAAGAATCGACTATTCTTCCTCCATGCAGCTGTCAATGCCAGAGTGATCAATGATGAAGATGATGCTACTTCACCGCCCCTACTGCGCACGATCGACATCGCACAAGTTCGCTCGCACCGCCAACCAACAACGACATCCCTGCTGCATCATCTACTTCTGAAGAGGACGAGTAGACGCTCTATGTCTTCAAACCTTTTTGGTCCTTACTGACAAAAGGGGGAGAAGCATATGAGTTTGATAGTCTTCAAGCAGGTTCATAAGGGCGGTTGCATAATATTTTTCCTAAGTGTTTACAACTCTCGCTTTTGATACATTTGGTTCTTTGAGTTGTAACACTTTAACTCGATGATCGTCTGCTACTTATTTGCTTTACTCTGGTGCGATGATAAATTCCGCATGTGCGATGATAACTTCTACACTTAGATCATTCTGCAGACGTCCATTTTTCATTATGCATGTCATTCTCTTAGCTATATCATTTCATGCATGATGAATTATCTTCATAAGTTGAAGAGGATCTCTGCAAGTACAACCTGCCATGTGCATTTGCATTCCAAAAGCAAACTACTTATATGCACATCTTCAGGGGGAGCCTTTGCCACTTATGAAGACAATTCCCTATCCTTTACAATTTCACATATTTTATCCCCGCTGAAAACTTCAACCAGTTTGTCATCAATCACCAAAAAGGGGGAGATTGTAAGTGCATCTAGTGCCACCCCTAGTTGGTTTTGGAGTATTGACGACAAATGTGGTTGAGGACTAATCGTTTGTGAGAATTGCAGGATAACGCACGTAGTGTCCCCCATTGATTCGGTTTACCTACCGGAGATGACCCTAAAATGTATGAAGACATTGGCGACAATGGTGGTATGTGAAGATATTCACATTGAAGACTATGACATGAGAAGACATTGAGTGAAGACTATGGAGCGCGAAGACTCTGTCGTTTCGTTGTTTCCTTTTCTTATTTGTTGAGTCATAGGAACCACCGTACTGTTAAGTGGGGTCCAAGTGATCATAGTCGGAATGGTCAAGTGATGCTCAACCCAAATCCTATGTCTTGACGAAGACAATGAGAGCAAAACTTATCCAGCTGGATGAGTCAGCTTTGCTTGTAGCCCAAGTAAAGTTGTCGTGTGTGTTTGAAATTTGACCATTGGAACACATGTCAGTTCCTTAGTGACCCAGGGTCATTTCGGACATATCAGGTCGGGTTGCCTAGTGGCTATAAATAGCCCACCCCTACACCATAAATTGGTGGCTGCTCAGAGTTAGTGCACGGCTTTTGTTGTTTGAGAGCAACCCACCTCGAAGCCTTTGAGAGAGAAATCCTTGTGAGGACAAAGCCCAAACACCCGAGCCAAAGAGTGTTAGGCATCATGAAGTCTTTACATGCATGTGACTGAAGACTTATTACACTTGAGGGCTGTGAATCCTCCGGCCGGTTAGGCGTCGCGTTCGACCATCCAAGAGTCATTGTGGATTGCGGTGAACGCAGATCTGTGAAGGTTCGGAAGTCTACCTTGAAGACTTACCAGAGTGATTGGGCGAGGACTGTGTGTCCTTAGCTCAAGGGGAATAAGGTGAATCGCGGTCTTGAGTTGAATCTCAGCCTCCCTAACCGGATGTACAGATTGTCACAACAAGCTGGGAACTGGTCCAACAAATCTGTGTCTTCAACAAGTGGTGGTTCTATCTTCTCCCTCACCTTACTTAGAGTTTGTCTTCGTGAAGTCATTGCCTATTTGTCATACCTGTTTGACTTCATTGCTTGACTACTTTTGTTGATTGGCTTCTCACTATCTTCCATCTTGATCCTACTACCAAGCTGCTATTAGTCTTGTACTCTCACGTTATTGCATACTAGACTACGGTTTGCTTGTTGTAGTTTATCTTCCGCTGCATATCAATTAGGTCATTTCTATTGTTTGTCTTTGAAACATCCGTGTTTTGAAGACTTTGCTAAAAATCGCCTATTCACCCCCCCTCTAGTCGATAACTAGCACTTTCAGTATTCTTGTGGTTTCTTCTGTTTGCTCTGGCTAGTAGATGCATATGTGTTACCTAACCTTGTTTACGCATGTTCATTCCATCCTAAGCCAACTAAAGACCACAAGGTAAGTATATGCATCACAATCATGTGTATGAGGAATTTTTGTCGATGTACATCTTTGTTTGCAAGAAGGACTCATGGGCATGAAGGTATTCTCTTTAATACGCTTTTGCTCGATGCATATAGCCAAGATACATGTAACACATTGCCTGCTCTATCATGGTTATGCTATCACATGCTCCTATATTTCATATTCACATGATTGCATACATGTTGGGGGAGCCTATGCTTGTTACATGTCTTTCCTAAGCTTTACTTGCTATTCTTTATATCTTTATCTAAAGCTTTGATGTATGTTGCCATCAATTACCAAAAAGGGGGAGATTGAAAGCACAAGTGCTCCCTAGGTGATTTTGGTAATTAATGACAACATATCTCTTGTTGGACTAACACTTTTATCTAGTATGTTTCAGACAAGTTCAACAATGGAGTGGCATGGACTAAAGGGTGTGGGAACTCCTTCAAGATGCTAAGGACAAAGGATTGGCTAAAGCTTCAAGCTCAAGACTCTTCATTTTACATTTTAGTGATCCAAGATCAAATTGAGTCTATAGGAAAAGCCAATACTATCAAGGAGGGATGAGGTGTTGCTTAATGAGCCTCTTGCTTCAAAGTGCTTAGTGATATGCTCCAAAAACCCTCAGCTACTTTCCCACTTCCACACATATGTCCTAAACCTAAAGTCAAACTCGGTCCCACTGATTCTTTCTATCCAGCGCCACCGAGTTTGGATGTCTTAGCCACTGCCACAAACCCTAGGCAAATCGGTCTCACCGATAGGGATCTCGGTCTCACCGAGATGGGATTGTAATCTCTCTGTGTATGTCCATTATCAAAATCGGTCTCACCGAATTTGAGCAATCGGTACTACCGAGATTACAATGCAAACTCTCTCGTTAACTTATTATCAAAATCGGTCCCATCGAGTTTGATAATCGGTCAAAGCGAGTTTGCCTGACCAACTCTCTGGAAAGCTTATTACCAAAATCGGTCCCACCGAGTTTGTGTAATCGGTCCTACCGAGATTACATTATGCCCTAACCCTAACCGAATTGGTCCCACCGAGTTGCATTTCGGTCCCACCGAAAACCCTAACGGTCACATTATTTGCTAAATCGGTCTGACCGAGTTTAACGATTCGGTCCCACCGAGTTTGGTAGATTGTGTGTAACGGTTAGATTTTGTGTGGAGGCTATATATACCCCTCCACCTCCTCTTCATTCGTGGAGAGAGCCATCGGTGAACCTACACTTCCAAAGATCCTATTTCGAGAGAGAACTACCTACTCATGTGTTGAGGCCAAGATATTCCATTCCTACCATATGAATCTTGATCTCTAGCCTTCCCCAAGTTGCTTTCCACTCAAACCCTCTTTCCACCAGATCCAAATCCTATGAGAGAGAGTTGAGTGTTGGGGAGACTATCATTTGAAGCACGAGAGCAAGGAGTTCATCATCAACACACCATTTGTTACTTCTTGGAGAGTGGTGTCTCCTAGATTGGCTAGGTGTCACTTGGGAGCCTCCGACAAGATTGTGGAGTTGAACCAAGGAGTTTGTAAGGGCAAGGAGATCGCCTACTTCGTGAAGATCTACCGCTAGTGAGGCAAGTCCTTCGTGGGCGACGGCCGTGGTGGGATAGACAAGGTTGCTTCTTCGTGGACCCTTTGTGGGTGGAGCCCTCCGTGGACTCGCGCAACCGTTACCCTTCGTGGGTTGAAGTCTCCACCAACGTGGAAGTACGATAGCACCACCTATCGGAACCACGCCAAAAACATCTGTGTCTCCAATTGCGTTTGAATCCTCCAATCCCTTCCCTTTACATTCTTGCAAGTTGCATGCTTTATTTTCCGCTGCTCATATACTCCTTGCATGCTTGCTTACTATATGTTGTGAATGTTAAACTTGTGCCTAAACTCCACTCAAACTTTAAAGAGACATAAAAACTGCAACTTTAGTACTTAGTGTCTAATCACCCCCCCTCTAGACACCTCTTCTCAAGGTCCTACACTAAGCGGTAGCGATAGTCATGGAAGCAATAGTTGGCGAGATGACAACGATGCTACGATGGAGATCAAGGTGTCAAGCCGGTGATGATGGAGATCATGACGGTGCATTGGAGATGGAGATCAAAGGCACAAGATGATGATGGCCATATCATGTCACATATTTTGATTGCATGTGATGTTTATCCTTTATGCATCTTATTTTGCTTAGTACGGCGGTAGCATTATAAGATGATCCCTCACTAAATTTCAAGGTATAATTGTTCTCCCTGAGTATGCACCATGCTACAGTTCGTCGTGCCGAGACAGCAAGTGATGATCGGGTGTGATAAGCTCTACGTTCACATACAACGGGTGCAAGCCAGTTTTGCACGTGCAGAATACTCGGGTTAAACTTGACGAGCCTAGCATATGCAGATATGGCCTCGGAACACTTATACCGAAAGGTCGAACGTGAATCGTATAGTAGATATGATCAACATAGTGATGTTCACCATTGAAAACTACTCCATCTCACATGATGATCGGACATGGTTTAGTTGATGTGGATCACGTAATCATTCAAATGACTAGAGGGATGTCTATCTAAGTGGGAGTTCTTAAGTAATATGATTAATTGAGCTTTAATTTACCATGAAGTTAGTACCTGATAGTTTTTGCATGTCTATGTTGATGTAGATCAATGGCATGTGCTACCGTTCCCTTGAATTTTAATGTGTTCCTAGAGAAAGCTAAGTTGAAAATTGATGGTAGCAACTACACGGACTGGGTCCGTAACTTGAGGATTATCCTCATTGCTGCACAGCAGAATTATGTCCTGGAATCACCACTAGGTGCAAGACCCGCTGCAGGAGCAACTCCGGACGTTATGAACGTCTGGCAGAGTAGAGCTGATGACTACTCGATAGTTTAGTGTGTCATGCTTTACGGCTTAGAATCGGGACTTCAAAGACGTTTTGAACATCATGGAGCATATGAGATGTTCCAGGAGTTGAAGTTAATATTTCAAGCAAATGCCCGAGTTGGGAGATATGAAGTATAAAACAAGTTCTATAGCTGCAAAATGGAGGAGAATAATTCTGTCAGTGAACACATACTTAGAATGTCTGGGTACCACAACCACTTGACTCAGCTGGGAGTTAATCTTCCTGATGATACTGTCATTGACAGAGTTCTTCAATCACTGCCACCAAGCTATAAACGCTTTGTGATGAACTATAATATGCAAGGGATGGAAAAGATAATTCCCGAGCTCTTCGCGATGCTAAAGGTTGTGGAGGTAGAAACCAAGAAGGAGCATCAAGTGTTGATGGTTAACAAGACCACTAGTTTCAAGAAAAAGGGCAAAGGGAAGAAGGGGAACTTCAAGAAGAACAGCAAGCAAGTTGCTGCTCAAGGGAAGAAGCCCAATTATGGACCTAAGCCTGAGACTGAGTGCTTCTACTGCAAAGGGACTTGTCACTAGAAGCGGAACTGCCCCAAGTATTTGGCGGATAAGAAGGATGGCAAAGTGAAAGGTATATCTGATATACATGTATTGATGCGTACCTTACTAATGCTCATTGTAGCGTCTGGGTATTTGATACTGGTTCTGTTGCTAATATTTGCAACTCGAAACAGGGGCTATGGATTAAACGGAGATTGGCTAAGGATGAGGTGACGATGCGCGTGGGAAATGGTTCCAAAGTCGATGTGATCACCGTCGGCACGCTACCTCTACATCTACCGTCGGGATTAGTTTTAGACCTGAATAATTGTTATTTTGTGCTAGTGTTAAGCGTGAACATTATATCTAGATCTTGTTTGATGCGAGACGGTTATTCATTTAAATTAGAGAATAATGGTTGTTCTATTTATATGAGTAATATCTTTTATGGTCTTGCACCCTTAATGAGTGGTCTATTTTTGTTGAATCTCGATTATAGTGATACACATATTCATAATATTGAAGCCAAAAGATGCAATGTTAATAATGATTGTGCAAACTTACTTGTGGCACTCCTGTTTAGGTCATATTGGTGTAAAGCGCATGAAGAAACTCCATGCTGATGGACTTTTGGAATCACTTGATTATGAATCACTTGATGCTTGCGAACCATGCCTCATGGGCAAGATGACTAAGACTCCGTTCTCTGGAACAATGGAGCGAGCAATTGACTTATTGGAAATAATACATACTGATGTATGCGGTCTGATGAGTGTTGAGGCTTGCGGCGGGTATCATTATTTTCTGACCTTCACAGATGATTTGAGCAGATATGGGTATATCTACTTAATGAAACATAAGTCTGAAACATTTGAAAAGTTCATATAATTTCAGAGTGAAGTGGAAAATCATCGTAACAAGAAAATAAATTTTCTACAATCTGATCGTGGAGGTGAAAATTTGAGTTATGAGTTTGGTCTTCATTTGAAACAATGTGGAATAGTTTCACAACTCAGGCCACCTGGAACACCACAGCGTAATGGTGTGTCCGAACGTGGTAACCGTACTTTATCAGATATGGTGCGATCTATGATGTCTCTTACTGATTTACCGCTATCATTTTGGGGTTATGCTTTAGAGACGGCTGCATTCACGTTAAATATGGCACCATCTAAATCCGTTGAGACGACACCATATGAATTGTGGTTTAGCAAGAAACTAAGCTATCGTTTCTTAAAGTTTGGGGCTGCGATTCGTATGTGAAAAAGCTTCAACCTGATAAGCTCGAACTCAAATCAGAGAAATGTGTCTTCATAGGATACCCAAAGGAGATTTTTGGGTACACCTTCTATCACAGATCCGAAGGCAAGATATTCGTTGCTAAGAATGGAGCCTTTCTAGAGAAGAAGTTTCTCTCGAAAGAAGTGAGTGGGAGGAAAGTAGAAATTGATGAGGTGATTGTACCTTCTCCCGAATTGGAAAGTAGTTCATCACAGAAATCAGTTCCAGTGATTCCTACACCAATTAGTGAGGAAGCTAATGATGATGATCATGAAACTTCAGATCAAGTTACTACCAAACCTCGTAGGTCAACCAGAATACGGTCCGCACCAGAGTGGTACGGTGACCCTGTTCTGGAGGTCATGTTACTTGACCATGCCGAACCTACGAACTATGAGGAAGCGATGATGAGCCCAGATTCCGCAAAATGGCTTGAGGCCATGAAATCTGAGATGGGATCCATGTATGAGAACAAAGTGTGGACTTTGGTTGACTTGCCCGATGATCGGCAAGCCATAGAGAATAAATGGATCTTCAAGAAAAAGATTGACGCTGGCGGTAATGTTACTGTCTACAAAGCTCAACTTGTTGCGAAAAGTTTTTGACAAGTTAAAGGAGTTGACTACGATGAGACCTTCTCACCCATAGCGATGCTTAAGTCTGTCCGAATCATGTTAGCAATTGCCGCATTTTATGATTATGAAATTTGGCAAATGGATGTCAGAACTGCATTCCTTAATGGATATCTTAAAGAAGAGTTGTATATGATGCAACCAGAAGGTTTTGTCGATCCTAAAGGTGCTAACAAAGTGTGCAAGCTCTAGCGATCCATTTATGGACTGGTGCAAGCCTCTCGGAGTTGGAATATACGCATTGATAGTGTGGTCAAAGCATATGGTTTTATACAGACTTTTGGAGAAGCTTGTATTTATAAGAAAGTGAGTGGGAGCTCTATAGCATTTCTAATATTATATGTGGATGACATACTGTTGATGGAAATAATACAGAATTTCTGGATAGCATAAAAGGATACTTGAATAAGAATTTTTCAATGAAAGGCCTCGGTGTAGCTGCTTATATATTGGGCATCTTGATCTATAGAGATAGATCAAGACACTTAATTGGACTTTCACAAAGCACATACCTTGATAAATTTTGAAGAAGTTCAAAATGGATCAGTCAAAGAAAGGGTTCTTTCCTGTGTTACAAGGTGTGAAGTTGAGTCAGATTCAATGCCCGACAACTGCAGAAGATAGAGAGAAAATTAAAGTCATTCCCTATGCCTCAGCCATAGGTTCTATCATGTATGCAATGTTGTGTACCAGACCTGATGTGTGCCTTGCTATAAGTTTAGTAGGGAGGTACCAAAGTAATCCAGGAGTGGATCACTAGACAAAGGTCAAGAACATCCTGAAATACCTGAAAAGGACTAAGGATATGTTTCTCGTTTATGGAGGTGACAAAGAGCTCGTCGTAAATGGTTACGTCGATGCAAGCTTTGACACCGATCCGGATGACTCTAAGTCACAAACCAGATACGTATTTATATTGAATGGTGGAGTTGTCAGTTGGTGCAGTTCCAAGCAGAGCGTCGTGGCGGGATCTATGTGTGAAGCAGAGTACATAGCTGCTTCGGAAGCAGCAAATGAAGGAGTATGGATGAAGGAGTTCATATCCGATCTAGGTGTAATACCTAGTGCATCGGGTCCAATGAAAATCCTTTGTGACAATACTGGAGCAATAGCCTTAGCGAAGGAATCCAGATTTCACAGGAGAACCAAACACATCAAGAGACGCATCAGTTCCATCTGCGATCAAGTCAAGGAGGGAGACATAGAGATTTGCAAAATACACACGGATCTGAATGTTGTAGACCCGTTGACTAAGCCTCTTCCACGAGCAAAACATGACCAGCACCAAGACTCCATGGGTGTTAGAATCATTACTATGTAATCTAGATTATTGACTCTAGTGCAAGTAGGAGACTGAAGGAAATATGCCCTAGAGGCAATAATAAAGTTGTTATTTATATTTCCTTATATCACGATAAATGTTTATTATTCATGCTAGAATTGTATTAACTAGAAACTTAGTACATGTGTGAATACATAGACAAACAGAGTGTCCCTAGTATGCCTCTACTTGACTAGCTCGTAAATCAAAGATGGTTAAGTTTCCTGACCATAGACATGTGTTGTCATTTGATGAACGGGATCACATCATTAGAGAACAATGTGATGGACAAGACCCGTCCGTTAGCTTAGCATAATGATCGTTTAGTTTTATTGCTATTGCTTTCTTCATGACTTATACATATTCCTCTGACTATGAGATTATGCGACTCCCGAATACCAGAGGAACACTTTGTGTGCTATCAAACATCACAAAGTAATTGGGTGATTATAAAGATGCTCTACAGGTGTCTCCAATGGTGTTTGTTGAGTCGGCATAGATCGAGATTAGGATTTGTCACTCCGAGTATCGGAGATGTATCTCTGGGCCCTCTCGGTAATGCACATCACTATAAGCCTTGCAAGCAATGTGACTAATGAGTTAGTTACAGGATGATGCATTATGGAACGAGTAAAGAGACTTGCCGGTAACGATATTGAACTAGGTATGATGATACCGACGATCGAATCTCGGTCAAGTAACATACCGATGACAAAGGGAATAACGTATATTGTTATGCGGTTTGGCCGATAAAGATCTTCGTAGAATATGTAGGAGCCAATATGAGCATCCAGGTTCCACTATTGGTTATTGACCGGAGATGTGTATCGGTCATGTCTACATAGTTCTTGAACCCGTAGGGTCCGCACGCTTAATGTTCGATGACGATTTGTATTATGAGTTATGTGTTTTGGTGACCGAAGTTTATTCGGAGTCCCGGATGAGATCACGGACATGGAGAGGAGTCTCGAAATGGTCGAGAGGTAAAGATTCATATACTGGAAGGTTGTATTCGGACATCGGAATGGTTTCGAGTGATTCGGGTATTTTACCGGAGTACCGAGGGGTTACTGGAACCCCCCGGGGAAGTAATTGGGCCTTATTGGGCCATAAGGGAGAAGAGGAGGCAGGCCAAGGGAGGAGCCCCCCCATGGAGTCTGAATTGGACTGGGTGAGGGGGCAGCGCCCCCCTTGCCCTTTCCTACTCCCTCTCCCTTTCCATCTTTCCCACTCCGGAAAAGGAAAGGGGAATCCTACTAGGACTTGGGAGTCCTAGTAGGACTCCCCATACGGGGGGCGGGGGCACCCCAAAGGCATAACATCAATTCTCCCTTAGCCGTGTGCGGTGCCCCCCTCCATAGTTTACCACCTCGGTATACTGTAGTAGTGCTTAGGCGAAGCCCTACGCGGGTCACATCACCAACAACATCGCCATGCCGTCATGCTGACAGAACTCTCCCTCGACCCTCTACTGAATCAAGAGCTCGAAGGACGTCATCGTGCTGAACGTGTGCTGAACACAAAGGTGCCGTACGTTCGGTACTTGGATCGGTTGGATCCTGAAGACGTTCGACTACATCAACCGCGTTACATAACGCTTCCGCTTTCGGTTTACGAGGGTACGTGGACACACTCTCCTGTCTCGTTGCTATGTTTCTCTTAGATAGATCTTGCGTGATCGTAAGATTTTTTTTGAATTAGTACATTCCCAACATGTGGGCCCCTCAGGAGTCCACCGACCTCCCTCTAAGTTCTATAAATCCTCAAATATTCCATTATCAACAGACGGAGCCACGAAAATACTTTTCCGCCGCCGCAACCTTCTGTTCCTGCGAGATCCCATCTCGGTGCCTTTTCTGGCGATCTGCCGAAGGGGGATTCGATCACGGAGGGCATCTACATCAACCATATTGCCCTTCCGATGAAGCGTTAGTAGTTTACCTCAGACCTACGGGTCCATAGCTAGTAGCTAGATGGCTTCTTCTCTCTCTTTGGTCTTCAATACCATGTTCTCCTCGATGTTCTTGGAGTTCTATCCGATGTAATATTCTTTTGCGGTGTGTTTGTCGAGATCCGATGAATTGTGGATTTATGATCAGATTGTCTATGAATATTATTTGAATCTCCTCTGAATTCTTATATGCATGATTTGATATATTTGTATTTCTCTTTGAATTATCGGTTTGGTTTGGCCAACTAGATTTGTATTTCTTGCAATGGGAGAGGTGCTTAGTTTTGGGTTCAATCTTGCGGTGTCCTCACCCAGTGACATAGTAGGGGTAGCGAGGCACGTATTGTATTGTTTCCATCAAGGATAAAAAGATGCGGCTCTCATCATATTGTTTGAGTTTATCCCTGTACATCATGTCATCTTACTTAAGGCGTTACTCCATTCTTTATGAACTTAATACTCTAGATGCATCTTTGGATAGCGATCGATGTGGAGTAATAGTAGTAGATGCGGTGAGTCGGTCTAATTGACACGGACGTGATGCCTATATGCATAATCATTGCCTTGGATATCGTCATAACTTTGCGCTTTTCTATCAATTGCTCGACAGTAATTTGTTCACCCACCCTATTATTTGCCTTCAAGAGAGAAGCCTCTAGTGAAACCTATGGCCCTCGGGTCTATTTTCCATCATATATTTTTAGATCTATATATCAAAAATACCTTGCTGCAATTTATTTACTTTTATTTTGTTTTACGTTTTGGCAATCTTATATACCTATCTCTATCAGATCTCACCTTTGCAATTGACCGTGAAGGGATTGACAACCCCTTTATTGCTTTGCGTGCAAGTGTTTGATTGTTTGTGCAGGTGCATAGATTGGAGACTTGCTTGTACCTCCTATTGGATTGATACCTTGGTTCTCTAACTGAGGAAAATACTTATCTCTACTTTGCTGCATCACCCTTTCCTCTTCAAGGGAAAAAACAATGCAAGCTCAAGAAGTAGCAACTCATGCGTGAATAAACTCCATATTTTTATCTTTAATGGCAACGATACAAATATGTGTCATTTCCCTTTCTGTCACCGGGATTGAGCACTGCAAGATCGAACCAATCACAAATTACCTCTCCCATTGCAAGAACAATCAATCTAGTTGGGCAAACCAAATCAATAGATGGGAGAGAAATACAAAGCTATAATAATCATGCATAAAAAAGTTCAGAGAAGACTGAAAAAATATTCATGGATAATCTTATCGTAAACTCACAATTCATCAGACCCCAACAAACACACCATAAAAAGTGATTACATCGAATAGAACTCCAAGAACATCGAGGAGAACATTGTATTGAAGATCAAAGAGAGAGAAGAAGCCATCTATCTACTAACTATTGACCTGTAGATCTGGTAAACTACTCACACATCATCGGAAGGGCGGCAAGGTTGATGTAGAGCCCCTCCGTGATTGATTCCCCCTCCAGCAGAGTGCCGAAAAAGGCCTCCAGATGGGTTCTCTCAAGAACAGGAACTTGCGGCGTTAGAAGAGGTATTTTGGGTGGCTCTCTGTTGGTTTCCCAATTTTATAGGATTTATAGAGGTGGAATTAGGTCAAACGGGTGAACATGGGCCCCATGAGCCACCAGGGCACGCTTACCCCCCTTGGCGCACCCTGGTGCCTCGTGGGATCCTCCTTCATCTTTTGGCCCTCTCCTGATTTTATAGGATTTATAGAGGTGGAATTAGGTCAAACGAGTGAACATGGGCCCCACGAGCCACCAGGGCACGCTTACCCCCCTTGGCGCACCCTGGTGCCTCGTGGGATCCTCCTTCATCTTTTGGCCCTCTCTCGAAGCTTCTAGGGTTTCTTTTGTCCAAAAAAAATCTTGAAAAAGTTTCATGGCATTTGGACTACGTATGGTACTGATATTTTGGAAAACCAAAAACAGGCAAAAAACAACAACTGGCACTGGGCACTAAGTTAATCGGTTAGTCCCAAAAATTGATTTGCACTTGTAATTGCTTATAAGACATCCAAGATTGATACTATAATAGCATGGGACAATTAAAAATTATAGATACGTTGGAGACGTATCAAGCATCCCAAGCTTAATTCCTACTCGTCCTCGAGTACGTAAATGATAAAAACATAAATTTTGATGAGGAATGCTACCTATCATATTCATCATGAATCTTTTATTTTGTGGCATGGATATTTGGATTCGAGTGATTCAAAGAAATGGTCTATAGTTTGACATGAAGATATAAATACTCAAGCATACTAACAAACAACCATGTCTTTCAAAATAGCAATGCTAAAGAAAGTTATCCCTAGCCCATTATGCTTAGTCACTAATCCATCCATGAAACACACTCAGCATTAACTACACCCAATGCACAAGTATGACAATAGTGCTCTCCAGTTGGTGCTTTATAACAGAAGATGGAGACTCAACATAAAAATAAAAATGCATAAAAGTCAAATGGATAGGCCCTTCGCAGAGGGAAGCAGAGATTTGCAGAGGTGCCAGAGCTCAAGGTTTAATATAGAGACATAATTATTTTTGAGAGGCATGCTTTTCCTATCAACGTCGCGACCGAAAGTTTCAAATATGTCCCATGCTAGACACATTAGAGGCGGTTCCCAAACAGAAAATAAAGTTTACGCCCCCTCCACCATTCTTTCACAATCCATGGCTAGCCGTATCCATGGGTGCCTTCCAAACTTTCAACTTTCCAGGGGGTGTTATTTTTTTCACTTTCATTTTAATTCATTTTGGGACCGGGCATCCCTATTACCTGCCACTTTCCCGTGTAATGACAAGTGAATAAACACTCGTCATGAGAATAACCCATCTACCATGAAAGATATTGACCACCCCCTATCGCTTAATGAGTGGTACGACATATAAAACGAATAGTTTTTTGAATGATTAGAGTTGGCACATGCAAATTTACTTGGAACGGCATGTAAATACCGCATATATGTAGGTATAGTGGACTCATTTGGCACAACTTTGGGTTTAAGGAATTGCACAAGCAGCATTCCCGCTTAGTGCAAACGGAGGCTAGGAAATAGATTGAGAAGCAACCAACCGGAAAACAAAAATGGTCAAACATGCATTGAGAATAACTAACACGGAATAATGCACCATAAGTAGGATATAACTTCGTTGCATAACTATTGACTTTACATGCATGCATAGGGAATCACAAACCTTAGCACCAATATTCTTACTAAATCACAACAATTCACTAGCATAACTCACATATTATCATTTCCATATCACAAAACTATTGCAAGGAATCAAACTTATCATTCCAGTGATCTACATGAAAGTTTTTGTTATATCCTTCTTGAATATTCATCACATTGGGACCAAATCCATATCTTGTGCAAATTACCATTACTATTATCAACTCTTAAAATAATATAAGTGAAGCATGAGAGTTCATCTATTTCTTAAAAATTTAATCACTATCGTGCTCTAAAAGATATAAGTGAAGCACTAAAGCAACTGCCTAGCTCAAAAGATTTAAGTGAAGCACAAAGAGTATTCTAACAAATCACAAAATATGTGTATCCCTCTCAAAAAGGTGTGTCCATAAAGGATGATTGTGACAAACTAAAAAGCAAACAAACACTCGTATAATACACGACGCTCCAAGCGTAACTCATATCATGTGGTGAATAAAAATATAGGTCCAAGTAACATTACTGATGGTCAATAGAAGAAAGAGGGGATGCCTTCCGCGGCATCCCCAAGCTTAGATGCTTGGGAGTCCTTGAATATTACCTTGAGGTGCCTTGGGCATCCCCAAGCTTAGGCTCTTGCCACTCCTTATTCCTTCATCCATCGTGATCTCACTCAAAACTCGAAAACTTCAGCACAAAAAGTTCAACAAAACCTTTATGAGATCCGTTAGTACAATAAAGCAAATCACTACTTAGGTACTACTGTAAACCCATCCATATTTTGTTATTGCATTATAACTACTATATTCTAACTGCACCATGGATTATAACCCCGATACATTCCATAGATTCATCAAAACAAGCGAACAACGCAACGAAAACAGAATTTGTGAAAAATAGAACAGTCTGTAGTAATCCGAAGCATGACTATACTTCTGTAACTCTAAAAATTCTCAAAACTTAGGATAACGTGGGAAACTTGTGTATAAATCCTTTGTAAAAAATTCAAAATTTTATCATGCTCTAGCAAATTTTAACAATTCTTCTACTGGACGCAAAAGTTTCTGTTTTTTGCACCGAATCAAAGCAACTATCATCCAAATCATCCCAAAGGCTTTACTTGGCACAAACACTAATTAAAACACAAAAACACAACCATAACAATAGCATAATCGTGTGCACACAAAAAACCCAGAAAAAGAAACAAGAAAACTAAGATAACTATTGGGTTGTCTCCCAACTAACGCTATCGTTTTACGCCCTAACTAGGCGTAATGCATAGTTTCAAGTGTTGTCATCCTTAATTTCTAATTCCTCAATCACACATCCATATTTCCTAGGATTTATAGCAAACATGTTTTTAACGACCACACTCGTAGGAACAAAATAAAGGAATCTATTTTCATATATAGGTTCCTTTACCAAATCAACAAAATTGTGATGAACACTAATCATTTTAAGATCTTCACTGTTGTTGCTAGATGTAGCACCCTTGTTTTTAGGAACATATATAAACTTACAGTTCTTGCTAGGAGGATTCTTTTCAATATTTTTAACGGAAGAAAAAGCGGAACCCAAATTATTAATAATTTCTTCCAACTTATCAATCCTAGTGGGACTTTGCTCCACCCTTTCATTAACTATCAATTCTTTCTCTTTTAGCATCTTAAGAGTAATACCTTTGATCCAAATTGAGTGACATGGTTATGAATCTTTTTACCCAAATTTTCAATATGCTATACGGTAGGTGAGGGAGTCCTAGATTAGGGGGTGTCCGGATAGCCGGACTACCATCATCAGCCGAATTATCATCAGCCGGACTATCATCATCGACCGGACTCCAAGACTATGAAGATACAAGATTGAAGACTTCGCCCCGTGTCCGGATGGGACTTTCCTTGGTGTGGAAGGCAAGCTTGGCGATACGGATATGTAGATCTCCTACCATTGTAACCGACTCTATGTAACCCTAGCCCTCTCCGGTGTCTATATAAACCGGATGGCTCTAGTCCGTAGGACACAACAACAACCCTTACAATCATACCATAGGCTAGCTTCTAGGGTTTAGCCTCCTTGATCTCGTGGTAGATCCACTCTTGTAAACATCCACAATATCAATATCAATCAAGCAGGACGTAGGGTTTTACCTCCATCAAGAGGGCCCGAACACAGGTAAAACATCGTGTCCCTTGTCTCCTATTACCATCCGCCTAGACGCACAGATTCGGGACCCCCTACCGAGATCCGCCGGTTTTGACACCGACATTGGTGCTTTCATTGAGAGTTCCTCTGTCGCCACCGATAGGCTTGATGGCCTCTTCAATCGACAACGACGCAGTCCTGGGTGAGACTTTTCTCCCGGACAGATCTTCAGATTCGGCGGTTGCGCATCGCGGGCCAACTCACTTGGCCATCCGAGCAGATCGAAGCTACGCCTGGCCGTCGAGTCAGGTTTGAAGCCTAAACTTCACGGCCGATATCCGTGGGGACTTGATCTTCGATGGATCTCGAGCCCATACCGAAGCGTGTTGCAGCTGTCATGATGGGCATGACCTAACTCGCCACGGACAAGACCTTGAGGTCGCGACACGAATCTGCTCCGACCCATAGTCCGGAGCCGATAGCTCGGATCGAGGACGGATGGTGGACACCGCCCGAGCTGCAACTTCTACGGCGATGGAGCGAACACTTACCTTGTCCCGCATAAAGCTCATGACTCCGAGGTGCCGGACTCTCGCGGACTACGAACCTCCCGCTACCGCCGGTCGAATCCGATTGGGCGCCGATCATGGAATTCACCGCTGCGACATCTTTCAACACTCGCCCTTGGCGATATCATAAATTCATCAAGCATCTCTCGCTATCCGGAGAGCCCGGCGAACTACGCCAGATGGTTGGGACGCGACGATGAATAAATTCAGAGCCCACCCACCACCCACTTCAGAGCCACCGCCGACGATTTAACCGACGATTCGACTACGACCAAGACATCGACGGTATGGACGACGATGCCGGAGACTACCAAGAACCAAAGGTGCCTACAGACACCGAAGACCACCTCGCCATACGACATATACATGGTGGACACCCCAAAGGGAAACGATAACGAGGAACAACGGACGCGCAGAGGACAACCCCACCGATAAACAACCAAACGCGGCAACGTAGACGCCGCCCTAAGTCCCGCCGATCAAAGCAGCATTCCTAACGACCCAACGATAGAGCAGGCAAACCAGCAGACGATTTAACAGGGACGAGCCGGATAATCAACCCTTCACGGAGCAATCAACAGTCCGACACACCACCGGAGCATAAGAACATACACAAAAGACTCATCGCCACTGCAAGAAGTTTGAAGAAGGAAAAAAAAGAAGCTCAAAACAGCAGAAGACACGCTCAGAATGAAGTGGAGCAAAGTATTCAAGACTGCAGACAAATATGGCAATGGCCATCAAACAAAGAGCTACCCAAAGCGCAAGTTGCTGCCAGAATTTGACGAGGAAGCCATAGAGCCCTCACAGTCAAAAAAATAAAGAGGCCTCTGGCGGATAGACGGCCGATGATGTGCCAAAGCGACAAGCGGGCCGCACACAAGCCGATTTATAATCCTGGGAAAATGGACGGCCCAACTAGGTCCATCTACGGGTCAAAAAAGAGGGCCCCAGGAAGTAACACAACACGACAAGTGTTCCAAGAGGGCGGCACACCCAAATACCGGGGCGCCGCACACCCGCTATGTTTTACCGATGAGGTCTTGGATCATGAATTTCAAAGCAGGTTCAAACCCATAAACATAGAGGCATACGACGCACAATGAGACCCTGTGAGTCCGGATAGAAGATTACATACTACACATACACATGGCTAGAGGAGATGATCTCCACGCCATAAAATACCTACCCTCAAGCTCAAAGGGCCAGCTCGGCATTGGCTCAAAAGCCTCCCGAAAACACTGTTGGAAGTTGGGAAGAGCTTGAGGACGATTTAGGGCAAATTTTCAAGGGACTTATGTCCGCCTCCAGGATGCTGAGCGATCTGAGTCATATAACCCAACAACCCGAGAGAGTCACAAGAATCTGGAACAGGTTCCTTACCAAAAGAACCAAATAGTCGATCGTCTCGACGCGGAAGCCTTAGCAGCTTTTAAACACAACGTCCGAGACGAATGGCTCGCCAGACACCTCGCCAAGAGAAGCTAAGAACAATGGCCGCGCTAACAAGCCTCATGACGCGCTTTTGCTAGAGAAGACAGTGGCTAGCAAGATGCAGCACCAGCGACCCGAGTACATCCGAGATCGAGATGGAACGGAAGTTACGGCGCAGGAAAGATCGGCGCGGAATAAAGAAAAAGCCCAAAGGGCACGGCGGTCAACGCCGGATTCAAAAGCTCGCGCCAAACAATAAAACACGGCCTCTTAAGGACAACAGAGACGAGCTATCAAATTTAAACAAAATTTTAGATCGGATATGTCAAATCCACAAGATCTCCAAAAGGCTCGCAAACCATACCAACGAAATTGTTGGGTTTTAAACAATCCGCAGACTCAACGCCGGACACAAGGCCTCGGCGCGCCAAGCGAGGACGATGACGAACCCCACCAAAGAGAGCACCGAAGTCAAAAGACTTTCCCACAAGAAGTCAAAACAGTAAACTCGCTTCACGTGATAGTACGGAAAACCAACACGGCACTCGCTAAGACAAGTGTCGAACGGTCCACCCCAAAGGAACACCGAGATTGGATGTCAAACCAATCACTTTCGACCATCCGGATTAGTCCGAAGTATCCGAACGCAGGATAGACCGCCCACGATATTGGATCCCATAGTAGACGGACTGCAATTCACGCAGGTCTTGATGGACGGCGGCAAAGGACTTAAACTGCTATATCCGGACACAATCCGCAAAGTTGGGATAGACCCTACTACAATTCCGCATAGCCGCACTTCCTTCAAAGGAGTGGCGCCAGCCCTTACGCCAGTGCAGTTTCATTATTACTAGAAGTTGTGTTAGGGTCACCTGACAACTTCCGACGAGAAAAGCTAACCTTTCATGTCGCCCCATTTAAAAGTAGCTATCAAGCATCTCTGGGACAGGAAGCTTTCGTCCGCTTCAATGCAATACCACATTACGCGTCTCTTACGCTTAAAATGCCCGGTCCACGTGGCATCATTTCATTAAAAGGTCGTTTGAGACCCCGGACACGGCTGGACGAGTCCGGAATAAATAAGCTAGGGGCTACCTAGCCGCACACCCCTTCACAAGGGTTTGTACATATAAGCCATAATGAGCCAGCATAGGCTCAGCTTTATTAATCAATATTTCAATTTTTTATGCACTTTCTCGCACGATTTCTTTTCCAACTAAGTTCCTCTCTTTTTACAGATGAACAACATGCACACCCGTCCAGGATACGACACAACGGAGACACAGGCGCAGACGCAGAGGGACCCGCTGTAAGGACTCTTTTCGGACTAAGACCCACGTAAACCTTTCTTATCTGTCTCTTGTTGCTATAATCCCTGGTTTATCATTATAACCAGAGTGGAGACTGGCGTTTTGGCATCGGCCGCGCCTGTAAGAACCTGCGTGCACGGACACAAGGGGCTTAGGGCTTTGTTTTGCCCGCTATTGTAAAGACCGAACACATTCGGGAGTGTTCGGCGCCTCGAGTTAGGGCCTTATATGCATCAGCTCAATCATGTCTTTGGTCAAATGTTGGGTTTGCCTGCTCTCGTGTTTTGCTGCCTTACGCCCAGATCATCGGCTAACACGGCACTGGGGAGAACTATCTGCGATTGTGCCCCAGTTGGGCCGGGCGAGCACCTCAAGAGAGAAAGCGAAACTGATTGTCATGATACAGCGAGAGACCGGTCAACCACTCGATCGACCATGGAATGTTTAGGATTCCTCCGCTTAGACGAAGGGCCGTTTCGGCCAGCACATCTGGCGCCCCAAATTCGGAGCGCTGGTGCCCCTGTGGGCTATGTCGTAGCCCCACCCTCGAACTCCATGGCTAAGTGAAAGTGATAAAGCATTATAGTCCAGTTGCCTCGTTTGCTACGCTACCACCTCCTTTACAGGACCGAGACGTCGGATAAGTGTGAAAACGCGCTATTTTTTATGAACACCCCGCACCTTGTGCGTGGGGGCTGAAGCCGACGACTCGCCATCTTTCGGGTTATACACGTATACATGAACGGCCGCATAGGAGATATTCTATTACTTGAACGCACAAGTATAAAAGGCGCTTACATCATAAATATTGTTTTACATCATAAAAACGTTCATTCGAACGTAACATTTTTTGAGCACTGCGACTCTATTACACGAGCACCACGTAGCACTTCGCCAAAATAGTGCTCACCGGTAACCGGTTATCATCCAACCCGGGTCGCAATAGCGGTGGCATCCATCTCTATCCAATGTGTCTTCACACGGGCGAAGTGCCATCCGCAGACCTCTATGCAGGCCGACCGCTTCATCGCTTTGATACGCAGCACCGCCCCAAGAAATTGCTGCAATAAGCCAAAGTAACTCTTCGCTCGGGCCTATCCGCCGGATATGGGTCACTATATCCGCTATAGCAAGCCCGACAACCTATTTAGCTCAGCCCACTCGCCAAACGGTCGGTCAGCGGAAGTGAATGCTCCGGACTATGGAATTGAGACCAAAACAGCTCTTCCGTCTTGTGATCCTTCCGGTTTCGAATGCTGCGGCATCCGCCGCGACTCGCCGCTAAGTCCATATAAGGGTCCTCCGGACCCATAGTTGGCCCAATTGAGCATACTTTGGATCCAGTAAACCTTGGCGCAAAGCGAAATGGCTTGCCAGCTACAATATCTCCGGCCTGGCGCAGCTCCCCCTTTATAGCCCGCATTGCAGAGCGGGCATTGTCGGTGTCCAAACCGGCGGATCTCGGGTAGGGGGTCCCGAACTGTGCGTCTAGGCGGATGGTAACAGGAGACAAGGGACATGATGTTTACCCAGGTTCGGGCCCTCTTGATGGAGGTAAAACCCTACGTCCTGCTTGATTGATATTGATATTGTGGATGTTTACAAGAGTGGATCTACCACGAGATCAAGGAGGCTAAACCCTAGAAGCTAGCCTATGGTATGATTGTAAGGGTTGTTGTGATTGTTGTCCTACGGACTAAAGCCATCCGGTTTATATAGACACCGGAGAGGGCTAGGGTTACATAGAGTCGGTTACAATGGTAGGAGATCTACATATCCGATCGCCAAGCTTGCCTTCCACGCCAAGGAAAGTCCCATCCGGACACGGGTGAAGTCTTCAATCTTGTATCTTCATAGTCTTGGAGTCCGGTCGATGATGATAGTCCGGCAAATGATAGTTCGGTGATGATGGTAGTCCGCTGTCCGGACACCCCTAATCCAGACTCCTCAAGAGTCCCTGAACCAGGCTTCAATGACGATAAGTCCGGCGTGTATATTGCTTGGCATTGCAAGGCGGGTTCCTCCTCCAAATGATAGAAGATTGTGAACACCAGATAGTGTCCGGCTCGCAAAATAAATTCCACATTCCACCGTAGAGAGAATAATAATATATACACAAGTTCAATCTGCCGACGTTTTCCGTGGCATGACGTCACACCACTACAAAGCCATTACTCAATTGTTTTTACTTTACCACCTCAACGCAATTAGCGAAGCGGTTTCCTTGGCACGCCTTGTCGAGCGAGATCGTGTTTCCCCATAATCCGGGATTCTCATCAATACGGGCGTGGGTAACCCAACGCGCCATTGATGGTGACGCTTGGGAGATAAGCCAGTTTTATCGGGCGGTGGGGGACGCGAAGACTTCGCCCGCCCATATAAGGGATAAGGATTCACCTTCTCACCCACGCCTTCTTCCTCCTTTGCTTATCCATCTCTCAAGACTCGAGCTCCAGCGCCCAAGTTCTCGATCTCGTCTCAACCTTCTCCGACCATGTCCGGAGCGGAGGTAAATGGTTGGCCTCCACCGTTAAGGAGGAGCAATCGCCAAACCGCGCGGCGCGGATACCTTCCCAAAGGATATCACAGACCGCTGCCCGACGAGGGCAGCTCATCCCCACCCCCAGGCCCCATGAGAGGGTTGTCTTTCTTTCCCACTTCCTCCGCTGGACTGGGCTTTCCACTTCACCCCTTTGTCCGGGGCTCATGTTCTACTACGGCCTGGATTTCCATGATCCGCGCCAACTTCATCCTCAACATCTCGGCGTTTATCGTCAGGTATGAGGCCTTCCTTCTGCATCCAGCCCCACTTGCTTGTGGCTCAAGACCTTCAATGTCAAGTCAAGGTAGTGAAGGGCATTCAAGCGGAGTGCGGAGGCGCCATGTTGGGCAAGATGCCCAACGCCTTTGGTTGAAGGGGCCTTCGTGGAATCCGTCAAGGGGTGGCAATCGGGTGGTTCTACATCATCGAGCAGCGTGACCCTAAATGGGCGGCGGCCCCGAAGTTTAGATCTGGTATCCCCACGCAGCTCACCTCCGGAAAGAGAAGGGCTTGCTGTGGGGTAGTTCGACGGAGCCGACGGACTCCAAGCCTGATCAAGAAGTGGCGAAGAAGCTTAGGCTGGTTAACGTGGTCCAAGTCATGCTCGTCCGCGGATACTCCCATGCCAAGAGCGGGCATTCAAACTGTGGAGTTTGATCCGGAACAGCACCAGCGCTGAACAAGCTCTTCGACACGACGTCTGAAGGCGCTGGAAGGTGCTGTTCAAGGGTGCCGGTTTCGCATCCGCATGATCAAGATCGCGGATTTCACTCGCAGCGCCAGCCGACGAGGTAAGTGATTCTACCCTTTACGGGACACTTGTTTTCATAGTTTGACTCTATGCGGTTTTAATTTCCCTTTTCCTTTGACAGAACTGGATGAGGAAGGCGGAGCAGATTACTGCCGGCTCCTATGCCGAAAAATCCGATGGGACGCCGTCTAGCGAGGCTGCTGGTTCCGCACCGCACGTGGTGCCGAGAAGAAGGCCAAGAAGGAGGCCACGGGTGCTCGAAAGAGCTCCCGTTTTCAGGTGTCCGATGACTCGGGCGGACTCCTCCCGAAAATGAGGAGGAGGAGAGAACTCTCTCCCTGAGGAGGAGAGAGGAAAGGAAGGCTCCCCAACAGGGGAGGCCAAAGGTCCAAGAGGGAAGGACTATTCCCGGACAGCTCCGCCAACATCAACGTTGGCGAGGAAGAATGGCCTTCAAGGGCCAGCCTCCGGCGAGATCGTAAGTATCCGGATTCTGAATAATTTATAATTTCTTTTCTGCGTCACATAGTGTCATTCTAATGCCGCATAACGCTGCGTAGTCCGCCGGTGATGATCTCCCGCTTCATCAAGCGGGTCGTTGGCCTCGTCGGATGTAGACTCCATCCCGACCGCCTCCACCCTCGCGACACCGAGGACGCCGAGGTGGGATCCCGAAGGGACCCATCGGGGAGGCTCGAGGCGCCACAAGGCGTCCTCCGGACTCTGCGCCGGACTCCAAAGCAGAACCTGCAGTGGTTCCGAGTCCGGCAGCGCCCTTCGATCAAGGGCAAGACCGTGACGCGGTGGCTTCCGCCCAACCGAGGCGCCGGGCAATTTGTTGAGCGCGCAGAGCGCTTCCATCGAGGAAGAACACCACACTATTATGAGTGCGGTGATTGAAAGTGCAGCTCGCCAAAGGCGGGCTGACCAAGCTTCGCAATAGCCTTCTATCGTGCTTTGAGGTAAGAAGTTAAAATATGCAATGTAATACCGCATAGACAGTAGCCTCGATGCTCGGTTCGGTGTTCGGAAAGAAAAGCCGGATCGAGGATCTAAAAAGATATACGCAGGTTGCTAAAAATTATGTCAATATGGGTTGCAGTGCATTGCTGACCTCTGCCCCGACCGATGCGGAGGTCGGTGCTGTGAAGCAGAGCTCGAGCGGTCCGAGCAAGAGCTCGGCCGCCAGAAGCAGCTCCAAGACAAAGAAGGTGAGTAACACCACTTTGAATTTGTACCTTCTGAGAAAAGGATTTAGGTTGCGATAAAAAATAACAAGGATAACATGGGTACTGCAGGGGCCACGAACGAGGTGGCGGCCCTGAAGGAGGCCGTGTCCACGGCCGAACGCAATGCGGCCATGGAACGGGGGGAGCGAGAAAAGCAGGAGGCGCGGCTGGCGGTGGTTCAGCAAGAGCTCCAGGCTCTCATGGAAAAGCATGAGAGTTTGGAGCGTGACTCAAAGACTCGAAAGTCCTAGCTTGCCTCGGCTCTCGAAAGTGCCAAAACCGCCAAGGCCGAGGCCCATAAGTCCCTTCAGGAGGTTGAATTGATGAAGAAGATAGCGGCGGGTAAGGCATTTTTCATGCAAAGCAAGCATGTGAATGTAAATTACGTGTTACTTACCCGGATTCGGAGCTCTCCAGGGGTGTTTGTAGGCAGCGTGTCTGATGCCGCCGCATTCTACCGAGCCGAGGAGGGGAGCTCAACAGAGAAGGTCTTCGGTCTCAAGATCTCGAGGCGGCCATCCGGTGCCCCTAGCGACCAGTGAAGCAGCTGGTCGAGCTTCACAAGGTGGCCGAGCAGGCCATGAAGGGCCTCATAGTCCGGCTATGGCGGAGAGGCCATGCACAGGAGCTACCGGCCTCGGGGCGACGGCTGGTGGATGCGTGCCTCGGGTGGAGGTTATCAAGCGCTCCACCTGTATTGAAGGTGCTCGTCGGGCCCTTGCCCGCGCAAAGGTGCATTGGGGCAAGCTGGATGCGGAGAAGCTAATCACTGACGCGCCACCAGCGGGCAAGGAGCATCGTACGCCCGAACTTTACTATAAGGCTGTCCTGAAGGGTGCCCGCAAGATTGCGGATGAGTGCCCAGGGGATGTAATTTTGAGTGAATTCGCAATGTGTTATCCTGTGCGCTGAAAACTTTGTTCATATCGCTAAGCAACGCTTGTTTAATTTAAAATATTACCTTCATGCGGCCATTTATTAAATCGAGAGATGGCAAGTTGTCGGCTTCAGCCCCCATGCCACGAAAGTCTTTGGGGTGTTAGGGATAAACTTGAGCACTCTTGTTCCCATTTTGGGTCCATCTAGGAGGCGCCAACACAACGTAACAAGGCAACCGGACTTATAGTGCTTGAACACTCTCACTTAGCCATAGAATTCTATAATTTTAAATTTGGCGAAGCCCCTAGTATTCGAAGACCGAATTGGGGCGCTATCCACGCCTTCATCGGACATAATCCGAACTTCGCTCAAGCGGCGAGGTCTTTAAGGACCCGAAGGACCTCTCGAACAGCGACCAGTCTCTCGCCTTATCGTGCGGTCAGTTTTAGCTTTCTCCATCGAGGCGTTAACCGGCTCAACCGGGGCGCAATCGCAGTGGTTCTCCCAGTGCTACCTTAGCCGATAGAACGGAACGTAAGGTGCCGAACATGGGAGCCGGGCAAACCCAACTATTGACCCAAGGCATGATTCGGAGCTGATTCATATAATGCTATAAGTTCGGGGTGCCGCACTTGTGAAAGTGTGCGGACTTTATCACACCATAAAGCGGAGGACATAAGCCCCTGGTGTGTTTGGCCGTACCAAGATGCACGGGTGCAACATGTCGTAAATGAACATATATATATATATATAAAGTAATGCAATTATAGGCAAAAAAAGTGTTGCATTTTATTTGAGAAGATATTCTATCAGTGCGGAATGATACAAATAGTGCGGAAAGCAAGGGATTGGACGAATTAAAGGCGTCTCCCTCCAGGGGTAGGCCGCGGAATGTTGTATTTTAACAAATTTAATGCTCGTGATGGAGACCACCGAGTGTTCGCCGCGCCTTTGTCCTTCCTCGGCTGTTGCATCATGAGTTGGCAGGTTCGCCACGGACTGAGTTCTGTATAAAAAGAGAAAAATAAAACAAAAAGAGCAACACACTTGGGAGCCCTGGTGTGGTCGAACCGCTCTGGGTCTGTTGTGGTTGTGCCCTTCCCTATGCCCATGGTATCTCCGTATGTAATTATTGACGCGAGAGTTTGTCTTGCAATTTTGGGAGGGTGGGGTTGGAGCCGCGTTGCTACTGGCGTGCATGGAACGTGCTGTGGTCTTGGTTGATGTTGCTCGGCGCGCGTTTGGTTGTGTCCGGTCGCTTAACGACCGGACTCGAGAATTGCCTTAAAAGGCTGCTCAGATTTCCGCCGAGAGAGCATTGTATGTTCCTCCGCTCGGAGGGCGTTCCGTGTTTCCATTGACCGTGATGACTCCACGAGGGCCCGCATCTTGAGCTTAAGGTATGCATAATGCGGCACGCGCTGAATTTTGTAAACGCGGTTCGTCCGAAAGAGAGCGTGATAGCCGCTATGAACGGGACTATGTCGAAGATTAACTCCTCGCCGGAAATTATCCGGGATCCAAGACCACTTCGATGTAATCGAGCCTGCATAATTGGCCTCGACACTGGTATGACGCCTTTGAAGGTCGTGCGTTGTAGGTTTAATCCTTGAAGGGTCTATGCCCATCTTGCGACCGTGTATCACGATAAAGCAGGTTCAGCTACTGCCGCCGCCCATCGGGACTCTCGTGAGGTGAAATCCATCAACGATTGGGTCTAAAACCATCGCGCGAATCCGCCATGGCGGATATTGGTCGGATGGTCTCTTCGATTGAAAGTGATCGGACAAGAGGACCATGGGTTGAATTTTGGGGCGATCGGCTCCATCACGTATACGCCCTTTAGTGCACGCGCTCCCTCTTGGGAATATGCGTTATGATATCATGTTTACCGTCCAACTTGAGGGGGAATCCTTTGTCCTCTCTGTTGTTCGTGGCGGCCGGGTCTCCTCCTCGTCATCGCTGTAGCCCTTGTCCTTTGTTTGGCGATTAATTTGCTCGCTGCTTGAATACCCAACAATCTCTGTTGGTATGGTTAGCTGGCTTTTCGGGGTTCCATGTATTTGACAAGAGCGGTCGAGTATTCGGTCCAAATTGGGACGGGCCCGAGTGGTTCTTTTGAATGGCTTCTTCCGCTGACCGGTTTGGAGCCTCGAAATCCGGCGTTGACCGCCGATCCTCATTCTTTGCCGCCAGCACGCGGCGTTTGTTTTTGTTTCGACGCAACCGCCATTGCGGTCCTTGGTATCCGGACTGCCAGCATTTTTGCCGAGGTTGTTACCGCGAGCGAGCCAGCTATCCTCTCCCGCACAAAAGCGGGTCATGAGGGATGTGAGGGCTGCCATGGATTTCGCTTCTCCGCCCTAGGTGCCGGGCCAGCCACTCGTCGCGGATGTTATGTTTGAAGGCAGCGAGTGCCTCGCATCCGGACAATCGACGATTTGATTTTTCTTTGTTAAGAACCGTGTCCGAATTGCTCGCCGATTCGTCGGCTGCTGGATTATGTGGCTTAGGTCATCTGCGCCCGGTGGTCGCATATACGCACCACTCGAAGTTGTCGAGGAATGCGGCTTCGTGTCTTCCCAAAGATCCAATTGACTCTGCGGGCAGGCTGTTAAGCCAATGCCGAGCTGGTCCTTTAAGCTTGAGCGGGAGATGGCGTGAAGATGCCGCCGCGGGCCATGTGTATATGGAGGAGATAATCTCAATCCGCATCGCTGGGTCTGTTGTGCCATCGAGGATTCGATATTAACGGGTTTGAACCCTTCAGGATTTGATGATCCATTACTTCGCGGTGAAGCATAGTGGGTGTGCGGCGCCTCAGATTGAGCAATATCGCGACGTAGCTCGAGAGAGCGTTGTCCGCTGCTGTGTTCGCCCGGCCGAGTAGTTGTATCCGGTGCGACGGTATTCGCGTGGGTCGGGCGCCCACGTGATCCATAGATAGATCTGGATTGTCTTGCCTTGTCCTCCAATATATCTCGCAAGTCCGCGCGTTCCCCGTGGCTTCACCTTTTAGAGCGATGCCGGGTACGGTTTTGGTGGAGGGCTTGCACGCCTCTATCGCGCCACAAGGTGGTCGGTCTGCCAGACAGCGCCGGTGATGCTGCCTCCTCTAATCGGGGAGCAACTTGCGTTTTGGGTAACTTTTGGAGGGGCGTTCGAGTTCATACTCTTGCCGCGAGGACCTCGGTCCATCTGCGGCCAAGAGGTCTTGATCAGCTTGAAGCTGTTGTTGCTTTTCTTTAGGCTGTTTGCCGTGGCCATTAGCCTGCGTCTCAAACGCTCTTGTTCGACGGGATCCTCAGCACGACAAATTCATCGTCGCCGAGGCTTGCCTCGTCTCCGGAGGGAGGTAAATAATTGTCATCCTCGACCTCTCGTCCCGCCGCCTCTCCCGAGGGCTTGCTTCGCCTCCTCTGTATTTGGAGCGTCTTTGGAGGGAGTTGTCTTCGCACTTTCGGGTGTTATTATCTCCGTGCGGAATCTCCATTCTTGCCGTGGCGGGATTTAGAGCGGCGCCACGACGCCGGCGCTGGGCTGTTTCTTTAAGGAATCGGCCTCCGCCGCTTCTTCGCCGTCCCCATCTTTTGGGGTGTCCACCATGTATATGTCGATGACGAGGTGGTCTTCCAAAGGTCTCCGTAGGCACTTTGGTTCTTGGTAGTCTCCGCATCGCCGCCCATACCGCCGATGTCTTGAGTCGTAGTCGAGTACGCCGGTTAAATCGCCGACGGTGGCTACAAAGTGGGTGGTGGGTGGGATCTGAATTTCTTCGTCATCCGCGTCCCAACCGCCCCGGCCGTAGTTCGCCGTGGCTCTCCGGATAGCGAGAGATGCTTCAATGAATTTATGATATCACCGAAGGGCGAGTGCTGAAAGATGTCCGCAGCAGTGAATTCCATGATCGGCGCCCAATCGGATTCGACTTGCAGGAGCGCAGGAGGTGAGGAGTCCGGCAGGGAGTCCGGCACCTCGGAATCATGGGCTTTGTGTGGGACAAGGTAAGTGTTCGGCTCCATCGCCGTAGAAATTGCATCTCCCGAGACGGTGTCCAGCCATCCGTCCTCGATTCGAGCGATCGGCTCCGGACTATGGGTCGGAGCGGATTCGTATGGCCTCAAGGTCTTTGTCCCGCGCGAGTTAGGTCATGCCCATCGAGACAGCAAGGCACGCCGGCCGTGGCTCGATCCATCGAGGATCAAGTCCCCACGGATATCGGCCGTGAAGTTTAGGCTTCCAAACTTGACCTGACGGCCAGGGGCGTAGCTTTCGATCTGCTCTAGATGGCCAAGTGAGTTGGCCCGCAGTGGGAAGCCGCCGAATACGAAGATCTGTCCGGGGAGAAAGGTCTCACCCAGGACTACGTCGTTGTTGATTGAAGAGGCCATCAAGCCTATCAGTGACGACACAGAGGAACTCTCAATGAAAGCACCAATGTCGGTGTCCAAACCGCGGATCTCGGTAGGGGTCCGAATCGTGCGTCTAGGCGGATGGTAACAGGAGACAAGGGACACGATGTTTACCTGTGTTGGGCCCTCTTGATGGAGGTAAAACCCTACGCCCCGCTTGATTGATATTGATATTGTGGATGTTTACAAGAGTGGATCTACCACGAGATCAAGGAGGCTAAACCCTAGAAGCTAGCCTATGGTATGATTGTAAGGGTTGTTGTTGTGTCCCACGGACTAAAGCCATCCGGTTTATATAGACACCGGAGAGGGCTAGGGTTACATAGAGTCGGTTACAATGGTAGGAGATCTACATATCTCAGATCGCCAAGCTTGCCTTCCACGCCAAGGAAAGTCCCATCCGGACACGGGGTGAAGTCTTCAATCTTGTATCTTCATAGTCTTGGAGTCCGGTCGATGATGATAGTCCGCAAATGATAGTTTGGTGATGATGGTAGTCCGGTTGTCCGGACACCCCTAATCCAGACTCCTCAGCATCCTTGGCTTGGCGGTGGCCTTCCTCAGTCTTCTTGCCCGCTAGGCGCTCCTTCCCAAGAGCCTCATTGCGGTCGGTAGCATCTTTTAACTTCAAAGCCATTTCGCCATCTCTTCCCTCGCTCCGTGAGCAGGCGACCCTTCGGCCGCTAACTCCTCGGCCGCCCTCGAGGTCGCCGCAGATCACTCCTTCCGCCTGCTCCTTGGCTTGAGCAAGTTCGCCCGAAGGCACTCCACAAAGAGCGGCACTATCGCATTTCACGAACATGTTGTAAGGAGCTGGCTTCGCCCCTTACCAAGTGACCGCGACAAGAACACTTACCTTGCGACTCATCAAGTCGCTGTTGACCAGCGTGATGTCCGTGATCCGCAGCAAGCGAGTTGCCGCTTTAGTTCAGCAACTCTGTCGGTCCGGTGGCCCCGGACAACCCGCCACCTGCATCGGCACGACGGAAATTTAAACTGCGATTTTGATCCTCGACGCACGCTGTCGATTTCGACAACCTACCGAGTCTCGTGGGCTACTATCCATACAGGCGCATTCTATATGCAAACTGTTAAACGGTGTGTCATTTTATGTACCTCAAACCCCGCCAAAGAACTCCTAACGGCATTGTGTAACCGCGCCTGGCGGACGAAATCCTTTCAATCACCATGCTCATCAATGCGTGGTGATCTTCGAGATAGACGCCTTCTCAAGCAGATCCTTGATCAGACACCGGTTGGCGCCGAACTATCCGGCTTTGCCAAACCCGGGGCTCCTCCGTGGCGACACTTGAGCTCGTCCGCCCTATCCGACGGCGCCCGGACGGGCGCCTCGCTCTCCATCATCTCGGACGAAGGTCCCCAAGACGAGCTCATTTGGGAAGGACGGAGATCCGAACTACAAGGTAAAAACTTTAGTTATCCTCGAAGCACAAATAGGGATGTCCTTATTATAAAACTCCTTTCTTTCTACTTACGGCTCGTTGGAGGCTGACTCTTTAAGGGAGATTGTGCGGCCGGGCCTCTCCGGACGCAGGACCCTCTGGCGAAGATTTCTTCCCCGCTTAGGGGCTTTTGCCCCGGGTCCTCGGAGGCAGTCCTCTTCTCCCCTTGGAGGAGGGATTCTCGATCCCCTCTTTCAAGAGCCTCCTTAGGCGAGGCGTAGCTTTCTGCTTTCCCCTTCGTCTTCCTCTCAAGGCGCAACCTCAAGCATCCGGACCAGCACGGGATCCGGCGCGGTCTCGGGGAGGGGGCCCGGACACCATATCAATTTTGCTTCCGCTATCCACTCCTGTGTAGAAGGAGGTTGGTCATAAGGCGAATCATCGAAAGGCAAACAAACGGTACGTCCGGACTCGGAACTACTTACTTGAGTATCCGGGCGATTGCAGCTTAGGCCAGCATCCTCGGTCAATTCCGGACGCACCTCTTGCGATCCGAAGAATAATTTGTACATCTCCAGGGGTGTCATACCCATGAAGTGTTGAAGAATCCATGGACCCTCCGGATTGAACTCCCATAGCCGGAGAGGGCGGCGTTTGCAGGGCGGAAGACACCTAATCAGCATAACCTGCATCACCACCACCATATCGACCTCCCTCGTTTGGAGATCTCGAATCCGCCTGCGGTAGGGGCACGTCCTTTGACGGCCCCAGTTGAGCCTGGTTGACCCACGACATCAACCGTCGTGGAGGTCCCGGGCGGAATAGGGGCGGCGGCTTTTGTCTGCGGCCCCTCGGAACGGTAATATAGAACCACTCTTGCTGCCACGGGCCGAGCTCCTCTTGGAAGGAGCCAGACCCACGGGCATCGGCCCTCCTACTTATGGCCGCCCGCCACACTCCGCTTAACGCCCCGATCATCTTGGCGCCACATTGAAGGTCTTCACCACAGTCAAGTGAGGGTGACGCGGAGGAAGGCTTCGCAGCGAGATAAATGCGGAAATATGGAGGATGGACTTTGGAGCCAAACCGTGGAATTCCAACCCATAGTAAAACATGAGCCCTCTCACAAAAGGATCCATCGGGAAGCCTAAACCCCGACGGAGGTGGGATACAAAAGCGACATACTCGCGGGCTCGGGGTGGGGATGGCCTGCCCTTGGCGAGGCAACTGTCTGAAATCTCGTAAGGCAGTACTTGGCCTCCGCAGCTTTAGCACGCCCTCCTCCGTGACGGAGGAGGGCATCCACCGCCCCTGGAGGTCGGAACCGGACATCGTTGAAAGTCCAAGCGCTCAATCTGGAGCTCTAGGTGCTGGAACTTGGGGCGGGAGAGGATTCGATGAAGGATTGAAGAAAAGAAACGAGCCTTGGTCCCGTTATAAAGAGGAGAATACCAAGAGCCGTCTCCGTGACCGCTTGGGACTCGCCGATAGAGGCGTGGCGGCACGCGCGGTTGGGTTACCCACGTCCGTATTAATGAGAATCCGGATTAAGGGGAACACGATCTCGCTCGACAAGACGTGCCAAGGAAACGCGCCGCTAAATGCGCTGAGGTGGTAGAGTAAAAACAATTTAAATAATGGCTTGGTAGCGGCGTGACGTCATGTCGCAGAAAACGCCGGCAGATTGAACTGTGTATATATTATTTCTCTACGGTGGAATGTGGAATTTATTTTGCAGAGCCGGACACTATCCTGGTGTTCACAATCTTCTATCATTCGGAGGAGGAACCCGCCTTGCAATGCCAAGCAATATCGCTACCGACTTATCGTCATTGAAGCCTGGTTCAGGGCTCTTGAGGAGTCTGGATTAGGGGTGTCCGAATAGCCGGACTACCATCATCACCGAACTATCATCACCGGACTATCATCATCGACCGGACTCCAAGACTATGAAGATACAAGATTGAAGACTTCGCCCCGTGTCCGGATGGGACTTTCCTTGGCGTGGAAGGCAAGCTTGGCGATACGGATATGTAGATCTCCTACCATTGTAACAGACTCTATGTAACCCTAGCCCTCTCCGGTGTCTATATAAACCGGATGGCTCTAGTCCGTAGGACACAACAACAACCCTTACAATCATACCATAGGCTAGCTTCTAGGGTTTAGCCTCCTTGATCTCGTGGTTGATCCACTCTTGTAAACATCCACAATATCAATATCAATCAAGCAGGACGTAGGGTTTTACCTCCATCAAGAGGGCCCGAACCTGGGTAAAACATCGTGTCCCTTGTCTCCTGTTACCATCCGCCTAGACGCACAGTTCGGGACCCCCTACCCGAGATCCGCCGGTTTTGACAATGACAGTAGGCATTTTATTTTCAATAGTGTCTAACCTTTGCATAACATGTTCCAAATTTAAAATTGTTTCATTAATAGTGATAGGTGGTGATCCCACCAAATTTCCCATAGCATTGAAAGCATCCATAGGGTGACTACTCAAGAAATTCTCTCCCGTAATAGTATCAAGCACAAATCTATATCAAGTAGTAATACCCACATAAAAACTGCGAAGAAGAACAGTAGTGGATTGCTTACGAGTTGATCTATTATGAACATCGCAAATCCTATACCAAGCATCTTTTAAATTCTCTCCCCCATTTGCTTAAAATTGAGAACTTCATTTTCAGGGGTACATGTAAACAAGGGAAGAACTAGCCATAACGATAAAGTGGGCAAGCAAGCGAACAAGCAAACAAAAAGGCAAACATAAAATATTTTTTTATTTTTGTAAAATCTTTTTAGAAGCGGGTCCTTCGCCCAAAAATAAAAAAAAACATATTAAATCACCGGGGTGTTTTGATCTTCCTAGATATTGATTTTGTGTAAAACACAAAACATGCGGAAAAATGGAACTGACACTGGGCACTGGATTGATGGGTTAGTCCTGAAAAATAGTATAAAAGTGCACCAGACCGTTAATAAATGATGTAAATATGACATGAATGCTTCAAAACTTATAGATATGTAACGTATCACATGGTGCCGCAAATGGTCATGAACTACTTTCTCCCTGTTACCCAAGATTATTTTAATCCAATCTTCTATTGCATCAAGCTGCTGAAAGCATTTGAAGGTAACCTTGACCTCTAGTATTGTAAGCTAGGTAGTAGGTTATAGCTCCTCATCCAAAATGCATGCATAAAAAACAGATATATCGAGCGTCCACACTAATTTGCATTCCATATTGATCCATTGATATCTTCAGTCATAGCCTAGAAGTATTCAGACCTAGGAAGTTCTCAAATATTTCAAAATTAACTCACTTGTATATTTTTGGTTTACTAACAAGAACTATCTATACTGAACTACCGTTGGGTAGTTCTACCAATTGCTTTCTTTTTATAGGTCTCACATCATAGTAGATAAGCTCCTAAGAAACATACATACTTGATGCGATCCTTGAGGAAGCAAAAAAACATTGTTTGGAGAATAAAAGTGAAATATACAAAAGTACTTCTAAAATGTGAAACGATCGTTGGGGGAGTCTCATCACACCAGAAGCTCTCTAAAAGAACAAACACAACAAAATTGCCAAGAGTGGGTATAGATGTGACATCAGAAGCTCTCTAAAAAAACAAATATGACAAGATGCTCAATAATTAGCAAGATTAAACAACAAATACGAAATGCGTGCAACTTAAAATCTTGTAAATATGTGGTCTAAACAAATCCAAAGATCTCTCTCTCGGCCTACAGTGCTCACCTTATAGCAATTAGGAAAGGAAATGAAGGACGACCTTGATGGTGAGCTAGGTAACACGCTCACCAATGTCCTTGTTTGGCTCTGCAGCTACCCGAGCCTCGCCTTCCTTGTGCATCAAGGTAGTCTTTAAATTGGTAATGTAGTCAAACAATCGTGTCAATCCTCAAATTAAAATACTAGTAAAGAGCTTGATTTTGAATTTTACTTCGTACATGACACATCTGATTCAAACAATGGTATGAAGACGATTCTGCAGGTTTTCCTATCTGCTAATGATGAAAAGGAAATATAGAATTAGACCTAAATCCATCTTTTGATTATCTACATGCCATGTCAGATTACTATATGCATGCACCATAAATGCGATGAGGGTGTGGGAGTGGAGAGGAGACGAAGTGGTACGTGAATGAATGTGAAGGAGGTAGGATGGAGGGGAGTGGGCGGCAAATCCACGTTGGCTCGCAGATAAAATGGTGTGAATCCCCTATCGAGGTCCAAGCATCGAGCCACCGAGGCCCAACCCCAAATACTTGAAGTTGATTGCCGAAATGGAGGGGGAGACACATCCATGCCTACATAGGTTTGGGCAGAATATGATAATAAATATACATGATATGTAAAGTTCAAAATTATATAGAAAATGACATATTACAGAAAGACAAATGAAGATTTGAAAGCAATATATTCATACCTGCAGTCATCGACCTGATTTAGGAGCTCCTAGTGGTCAAACCCGCCCGGACTTTGCATTGCATATGTTATCCGGAAGGAACTCCATGAAGATGAGGTCGAAGCAAAGCAAATTGTGCGTCGATCAGAAGAATACACAATACTTAGTGACGAATTATACAAACTTAGTGAAACCGGAGTTTCTCAACGCTGCATTTCTACGGAAGAGGGTTGGCAGACCCTGACTGAAATTCACTAGGAAACTTGTGGACACCATGCGTTCTCTCAGGCTTTGGTTGCTAAAAAGCATTTTGAGTCGATGGTTTCTACCCGACTGCTCATGATGATGCTACCGAGCTTGTCGAGAAGTGCTTGGGTTGCCAAATGTATGCCAGACAACCTCGCATGCCAGCTTCGGAGTTGAAGACCATCCCAATCGTGTGGCCACTTTTTTGTTTGGGTCTGGACATGCTTGGTCTGTTCAAAATGGTTGAAGGAGGTCTCACTCGTCTCCTCATTGCAGTTGACAAGTTTACAAAGTGGGTCAAAGTCAAGTCAGTCAAGAGATTAGATGGCTCAACAACAATCAATTTCATGAGGGGAACCATCTTTCGATTTGGCATTCCCCATGGCATTATCACATATAAATGGGATAAACTTCACTTTCAAAGAATTCAAGGAATTCTGTTAGCCTTAGGGCACTTGGGCGCACTTTGCTTATGTAGCAGACTCGCAATGTGATGGATAGGTTGAACGAGCAAATGGCCTAATTACTCATATAAAGGATGTTGGAGTACCCGTCTTCTAGGAGCCTCACTTCGCAAGAGTGCCCTTTGCGTCGTTCGTTTGGCGTTGGCCTCATGTAGCTGGTTCCCCGGGGATCTCTGGGCTGTCCAATGTGCGCGGGCGCACGACACGCGGATGAATTTCCTCCTTGGTCAAGGATGAACGGGCCGTTGGAGCGGTCGAGGCCACCATCATGTGGTGCTTTCGGTCGCGCTCGCATGCGCTGCCTCGCGCGTGGTAGGGAGACTAGGTCCGCCAGCGAACTTTGTTCATCAGTTCATCTATTTCACCCTAGAGATACAACTCTTCCTCTTCCTCTCAATGGAGATTCAAACTCCAAAATTGGTCCTCTCGTCCTCTCCTGCCACTCCACTTCCTGAAGGCACCTCCACCGCCTTTTTCGCCGTGCGAACAAACTGCGAGGAGCACCCATAGCCAAGTATTTGCCACTGATCCACGCTCGCCTCCTTTCGATGTCAAGAAATATGGAACCGAACGGTATCTAGGATACCTGGCACCCCAAGGATATTTGAGACTCTAGGGAATCCCTAGAGGATCCTAAAAAAAAAAGAGGAATCCCTAGAGGGAAAAAAACCTAGTGCTAGTGGCTTGTGGTCGAGCAAGAAAAAAAAAGAGGCCGGTCCCGGGAAAAGCAAGAGAAAAGAGAAGGAGAACCAGACGCGTTGCCGACCCGTTTCCCCGCACCCTCCCCACCCTCTCTCGCGGGGAAAGCCGCGTCCGTCTAACGCGACCGACCGCGCACCCGGCCACCGTAGCCAGCCAGCGCTCTGGTCGCCAGTACGCAATACCGCGTGCTCCACCCAGGCCGGAAGCTTCCGGAGACCGCCCTGCGTGCCGTGACCATCCTCCGCTCCAACCCAACCCAATCTCCTCCCCTCTCCTCCGCACGCCACCCCTCCCCGACTACATATACGCGCTCCCCGTCGATCTATTCCCCACTCCGTCCCACTTCCTCCTCCCTCTCGATTCCGATCGGAATCGCAACTAGCTCCGCCGCTTGATTAGCCGGCAGCCCCGTCCCCATGGCGTCCAAGCGGATCCTCAAGGAGCTCAAGGACCTGCAGAGGGACCCCCCCACCTCCTGCAGCGCCGGTAATTTCTGCCGCCAGATCTACTTATTTATTACCAGCCAGCTCTACTTATTTACCACCAACCCCCGGAAGATCCCTCGGTGACAGATGCATGTGTGATGAATTGCCGTTTTCGTGGGCTCGTTGCTAGATATATGCACCTCGATTAATTAAGAAGATCTACTTATTTGCTAGATACATGCTGCTTTTGGAAATTTCTGTGTAGAACCGGTAGAAATTGCAGTAACCGGCGAGGATCTGAAAGGGAGGGCAAACCGTTGTGTAGCAAATTGGTCGCTGGATATCCCATGCTCATGAGCCAATACAGTTAGCCTACTGGCACACATAAAATGGTAGTTGTACTGTTCCTGAAGGAAAAACATTGGCAGTGGGCCAAACACCTACTGCAAATAGTCGTGCTCGCCTACCCATTACCAACGGTTGGGCAAAAAATCCTCTGGCTACCGATAGGCACTAAAAATGGTCACCACTGTTGTGATGTAATCTACAGTTTCTTCATTTCTTTCGTATCTGGACTCCCGGTTTAACATAGTACTTTCCCCCTTTTTAACACGTAACCAGTCATTGCATTGTCATTATTACATATTGATGGTTGTTCTTGCGTGGATGCTTATGCAAGCAGCACTCCAAAGTGATCAGGGCAGTTTTGATATAATCTACAGTTATTCATTTTTATGCTGTTACGCATCTGGACTCCCTGTTTAAAGTAGTAGTTTCCCCATTTTGAACAAGTAATCACTCGCTACATCATTACATGTTGATGGAGTAAAAAACACGGAGGTTATCTGTAGTGAGTAGTTCATGTGTGGATGTGTGGGGTACCCATGAATATGCATGGTCGTAGTCAAGCTTTGCTAGTAATGTGTTGTTACTGTCCTCTTGTTTTAGTATCATTGTTTAGCCCATTGTGTGCAATAGCACTATGGGAATTTATATTGAGGCTCTATTGTGTGACTAAAACATCTGGTTTTCACCGAACAGGCCCTGTGGCAGAAGATATGTTCCACTGGCAAGCAACGATCATGGGTCCATCGGAAAGCCCATATGCTGGTGGTGTATTTTTGGTTACTATTCACTTTCCCCCAGACTACCCATTCAAGCCACCGAAGGTATGTAGTCGAGTGTATGCAACGATCTGAAATTATTCCTAGGATGATACAGGAGTGCTGCCTTTTCAACTCTCTAGCTTTTTGAGATTTCCCAAAACCCTGTTATAAGAAACTTCCTTGCCAACGTCTTGCATTAATTCTCGTCAAATTTTTGATTCAAGCTTAATTACTGTCAGCCTATCAGACAAACTGTAAAGTTGTCTAGGCCAGAGTCAGAGGAATGGTTCATCTATTAGCACGTCCCTTCTATGTTTTTGTGTCAATCACTGGACCTGTATATCAAAAGCTAGTATTATCACAACTCCTGTCCTTTGCGTGTACAGCGGATGGTTCTTGCATGATGCATGTTCTAGTAAAGTTGTGATGATTGAATTGTGCTTATTGAGAAAATGCTCTGGTATGATAATTGAGATGCATGTTACATAACAATGATTACTTCCATGTGGTGGAGAGGTTGACTACGAGAGGGGTTCATGTTATTTTTCTGTCCCGTACTAGCACATGTAGATAAAATATTTGTGCTATAGCAATGATCTAAGTAGTTGCAACTGCTTTGCCAAATGTCTTTTAGCATTTCAAGTAAATCTGAAATGCTTGCCTTGAGCTCCACACTCCCTCTAGCTAAATTCTGATGGAAACGATTTTCCAGGTTGCATTTAAAACAAAGGTTTTCCACCCAAATATCAACAGCAATGGGAGCATCTGTCTTGATATCTTGAAGGAGCAATGGAGCCCTGCATTGACAGTTTCAAAGGTGACACAATTCTTTCTTTTCATGGTTTTGTAACAAACTCGGTCGTGAATGTGATACCTGTCATTGAGCTGGAGTTCCAGCAGTTTTAATTCTTACAGCTTAGCCAAAGCATGTTAAAGTTAAACTATCTGTGCAGTAACCTTGCAGCAGCATTCGTTCTCCGGTTGCATGTTTATCTGACAAGCCCCTATTTCCAGGTGCTCCTTTCAATCTGCTCTCTACTAACGGACCCAAACCCTGATGACCCGTTGGTTCCGGAGATTGCACACATGTACAAGAGCGACCGTGCGAAGTATGAGTCCACAGCGAGGAGCTGGACCCAGAAGTATGCAATGGGCTGACCCTGGGAGCCGCGGGTGGAGGATGATGTTGGAGCCATCTTCGCTTGTTACACCTAATGTATCTTTGTTCCTGTTCTGCTGCTGCTATATGGGATTGTACTGTCCACCTACCTGACTGAATTCAAGTGTCATATTGTGAAGTGATGGCAGAAGGCCTCTATGGGTCTATGGGTGCGCCCATCCAACAAATTAATAGAGATGGGAACTGAAACTAAAGTTGTTCCGTTGCTTGACCTGATTGGTGCCCTCCTCGTCTTTTGTCCCTTATTTACTGGATGTTATCTGGATGCTACTCTTGCATTTGTTGCTGATGAAGCTTGAAATTGCTTTTTTGTTAGATGTAAAATACTAAAAACGTATGTAAAATTGCCAACATCATATTTGGGGTTGTCCTATGATGTCTGATCTGCATTGGCCCATTACGTTGAACTATGCTCCAACGTCACCAAATTGACCGCAATTGTCTGGGCCAAGGGCAACTCCAACGCGGTCAATTTGCGAATGTAACTCCCAACCCAGTTCACTAAATCGACCGCCCATTCAACAGTTCACCAAATCGACCGCTCATCCAATGGCTTTTGATCCAGACACTTTTATCCATCCAACAATGGACCAATACAATAAAATGTTTGTATTGGTCCGAAATCTTACAAACCACCATCAAGCTTGGGGGAGATTCAGTGAACTGCAAAGGGCAACTCCCAGTTCACCAAATCGACCGCCCATCCGATGGCTTTCGGTCTGGACACTTTTAACCATCCAACCACGAATAAATAAAATGTTTGTATTGTCTTGATGTCTGAAATCTACAAACCAGCATCAACCTTGGCCTTTGGGGGAGATTTCCTGAAATCTACAAACCAGCATCAACCTTGGCCCTTGTGGGGAGATTTAGTGATTTGTGAAGGGCAACTCCCAACACAGTTCACCAAATTGGCCGCCCTTCCAATGGCTTTCGGTCTAATACACCAACGGACAAATAAAATGTTGGCCTTGGTCCGGATGGTCCAAAATCTTACAAACCAGCATCAACCTTGGGGGAGATTTAGTGAGTCCGGACATCCACCATGTCGGACTCTGACAATACGGACCGATCATGTCTGAAATATCACAAACCAGCATCAAGCCTGGGGGAAATTTATCGAGTCCGGACGACCGACTCTGACAACACGAACCCACCCAAAACCCCTCTCCATGTCTCGAGAACCTTCTGTGCATTCAGAGCAGACATGATCGACCGTGGAACTCGGGAAGCTTGCTCCGATGCTCTGCATTCAACATGCCACTCGTCTGCTCCGGCTATTTAAGCCGTCCGGCCATGCCCTAGTACCCTACCCCTTCGAGCCCTTTGCCCACCGTCTGAGCTGCCGTCGAACCACCCCTTCTCACCCTGTTCGAGCCCCCTCGCATCCTCGCCCGTCAGTGGTACTCGCTCTGTTCCAAAATAGATGACCCATATTTTGGAACGGAGGGAGTAGCAACGACAACTGCTCGTTTGTGGTGGAGGCAGCTCTCGCTAGGGCGCCACGCGAAAATAATGACGGAGGTCTGCACCGCAGACGGTCGGCGGCAGGTCCACATTGAGGCGGGCCAACCTTCAAGCTCTTGAGCTGAGCTCAGAGGAGGAGGAGGATGGTGATCCCATGGTCATGACCGAGATCGCGATGGAGTTGGCGGATGAGGAGCAGGCGCTCATGCTGGTGGAGGAGCCGCTGGTGACCCGGTTCAGCTCGTCGCAGGTGGAGCAACACTACAACATGGTGCTAACAGAGGAGGAGCAGTCACCCATGGATTAGCAGTCGGTGTCCGTGTTCAGACTGCTACATGCGGAGCAAATTACTCGTCGCTGATTTAGTACAAAGTTGTACTAAATCGGCGAGGAGTAATATGGAACGGAGGGAGTACATGCGGAGCAACACTATAATATGTCATTCCTGGAGAAGCATTGACTGGAGTGGAGCAGCTGGAGGCGGAGCGTCCGCCTGACGTTGTCGTCGCATCCATGGTTGGGGTGGACACGGGCATTGTCGACGTGAATTAGGTAGTGATCACATCCATGCTTAGTGTCTGCACCATCCGCTCCGAGTATTGGCAGCTCCACGTCAACGAGGTGCAGCGCAGCCGACACTTCGATGGGCTGGAGGCGGAGGACAGCGACGCGCCGAAGCAGCACTCTGACGATGCCAAATAGACATATGTCGTCAGCGCCCCCTCGTTCGTGCCGACCTCCAATGACGACGAGGCCGATCCGTCCCGCACGGCCGTTGACCACACCTCTAACGGGGAGTAGGGTAGGATTTCTTTTATTATGATTATCTAAAAATTATTCTGAAAGCAATGAAAATTCGATGTCCGCTTCTATTTGATGATTTCGGTTGGATGCCTGGTGCTTCACCTGCTATCTGCGAACACGTCCAGATATTTCCGCATATAATTGATGTTGTTCATTTGATGACCCACCTTCATGTTGCCCTAATCTGTTTGTATGGATCTACTCCCTCCGTTCCAAATTACTTGTCGTGATTTTAGTTCAAATAACCACGACGAGTAATTTGAAACGGAAGGAGTAGTAGTTTTGTTCGCTGAAAGTCTATCGCAGCAGCCGGTAGCTCACATGCTATTTTTTTTTAGGATCTCACATGCTCGTTTCGGCATGCGATGGTTCACATGCCCGCATCAACGCACTAGATTTGCAGTTTATTTATTGTTTTATTTATGTGGAAGATGTCCTCGCTAGTGCTTACATGATCTGCGAGGAACCCTTAAAACATGCTAAATGCCATGGCGGTTGGTGGATCAACTACTCGCGCCGATCCATATTATTCATCACTGCTTTAATACAAATGTAATGTAAAATCGAGTCAACAAAATATACGCAATTATACGTCAAAATGGGGTCACTCGATATCATTTTCATTCTGGGCCAATTTTCATGGCTTCCCTAAAAAGCTTAAGGGTATATTACCTCGTCGAGCAAGTAGGTACTGTGAAAAGGATGGACCGGAGGGTTGGATGTTATGTGTTTTGATTATAGACAAACTGTAGAGAGATAAAGCTAAAGAAGGCGACGAAAGGAAAAGGTAAAGATCAGAGAGAGAGAATGGAGGAGCGCAGTTGCTTTTTGTGCACAGCCCCCAAGCACGAAGGACATTTGCGTTAAGATGGCGTGATTAGAACACCGGTCTGCCTGCCCTGCCTACTCTTTTACAGCCTCCATGAGTTGTCTGACAGCCACAAGGATCAACAACTTTTAAGGGACGGGCATCGTTGAGAGATGATCATGAGGTGTTGGGCCATGGCATCGGCAGGGGAGCAGGACAGGGAGTGCTGGCTGACGTCATATTTTTAAGAAGGGGAACATATTTTTAAGCTTGTGTAAACTGATTCAAACTTGGGTAATGCTAAAAGTCTGACGTCATATTTTTAAGCATGGAAAATCAAACTGAGCCGGATTTGAGATGCTTGCCAACTAAACTTGCCATCCTCGGCAAACACAAGTTGCCATAAAAGACGCTCGATTTGCCATGGCAAAAAAAATCCGATGTCAGATTTGTAGGGCAGTCCTTCAAACTTTACATGAGAAGGCCCAAACTGGTGACAAGTAAAGCCATTGAAAGCAGCAATAGAGAACAAACCTAACTCGCATCTCCGAAAGAAGGGGAACATATTCAAAGAAAAAGCGGTGCCTAACAAGGCACAAGAAAGAGCAATTCACAACTCAACCCGTTGAAGGCTATGCCACATGCACCTCATTGTACTTTTGCGTGCTTGTACTTTGGCTCAGTTATATACAAATCACAGGGTGAAGTTATCAATCAAGCAAAGAGCCTTTGGGCCATGACACTAGTCGCAGAGGCAAACGAATGAAGCATAGCATCACAATGTCTAGCCTGATTTGCAACCCCAGCTGCTGGTGACTGGTGAGGGAACATTGGCTTGTGGATCCTCTCCAAGTTCATCACCATAGATGTTGTACAGTAATAACCAAACAAACAGATTCAAATGTCGCAGCCCCAGAACGAGATATGTTGCCCTAGTACCATACAATTGTTGTGGTTAGTTGAAGAAAAGGGAACCGACTTGCAGATACTTCCGGTGCATCTATTGCTAATCTCAAACCATTTACATCCTGTGTGGTACAGCTTCTAACGATGAAGGTAGACTGTAGACCAGCCCATCCAAAAGAATGCAATGGCTAGTGCCTAGTGACCTAACAAACCGACCAAAACTCAATGGAGAACAAAGCTTCCTGTATCTGATGATTGCTCAACCTCTAGCTAATAACACTTCCAAATGCTTTCCTTTACTGTCTTTTCTTGACCCTCCAGAAAGAGAACCATTGTCGGCTCTCCTACATTGGGCTGCTGGCGTTTGTTTACCAGAGGCCAATTGATGAAGCTGCAAGAATGTGAGCATACTTACTGCAAACACGGTAGCATTACCCAGCACGCTACCCATCCTCTCAAATCTTAAAATGTTCTTGGCTAAAGCAAAACTGCAGGATACCACACGCACCACCATGTTTGAACCATGCCCCCTGCGGTCCTCCTCATCTTCCCCTGATTGGCTGTGCGTCCCATACACATCTTCTGGCGAGACAAATTGGCTCTTGTCACGCACATCACCCACGAAACCCAAGGCTTCCTCAATGACTCCATGCCCCTTTCCTCTATGTTCAGCCAACCTTGCAGCAAGGAGAATGCGACTTTGCTGCACCCTAGCAATCGCGGCATCTTGATCGGCACGCTGTTGTAACTGAACATCCTGCAAGCCATTTTGACACAAATAAGCAACATATTGTTTTTCAATCAGGGAATATTTGGTGCCAGATGTCTAGCTAGCACAAACGATCATGGTGAAGTGCCCCGTCAAACAAAATCATGTAGAAGTGCTTAATTTCACAGATGTGGAGAGAAGGTAACTTATATTGACCCTTGAAATTGCTCCTTTATAAAGCAGCATTATGTTCTCAGCCCATTCAGCTAAGACTCAATCATGTACGGTAAAAAATTGTACATCATATACCATAGAATGAAATGAGGGACACGGCAACAATTTTAACAATTAGGGGTTCCTATTGATACCTTATACAAGAGAACGACCAGGAAGAAGCTACATGGGTAACTACCATTAGCCAGAAGACAGTGAGCTACATGACTAACAACCTGTGCCAATTGTGTGTCTCCGTACCATGATTGGGTACAAGGGAACGAGAGGTCCCAATTCAACAGATAAGATTCTCCCGGTGTATGTTACAACTATGGAGGGAAGACGCATGCCAACAGAAGTGAATCTGGCACTCAAATCACATGAGGACAAAATTGACGAAGAATACAAAGGCTTGTGATAACGAAACATAACAGTGACAAACAAACAAACAAAGCTAGCATCCAGCTCACAAATATGTGGCTTAATATCGTTGGTTTCCACATGGACGAACTGCCAAACAAGGAACATCTGTGGACCAAAACACAGAACAGCAATAATGAATGAGAAGGCCGACCTAGATTGCCTGAATAAGATGCGTGCTCATAATGTAAATGACAGGAACGATTGTTCATCTGAATCTGGATTTGCGGATCAGCACGGTGGAGTCATCTCAAAAGAGAACGAACAAACTTAAAAGGAGATGATTAATTGCGCAAGGGAGGAAGCAAAGGCATGATAACAACCCACTGTATCATTCTCTGGAGATGGTACTCGCACGCGACATCAACGAGCCACGGATTTTTCAACTCGGGGGAAGACGAGGAGGGGGGAGGAGGTGAGGGAACTTACACGAAGGAAGTGGAGGTGGCCCTCGAGGTCCTCGAGCGCGGCGCGGATGGCGTGCAGGCCCCGCGCGTCCGCCATGGCTGCCGCCGCCGCGGCAAGGTCGACGTGCCCTCCCCCCTGCGGTGGCCGGTGCCCCTTGACGACTACGTGGCCGTTGGGGGCGCCCCGGCAGCGGCAGGCCGGAAGGCCGGCGCAGGCGGAGAGGGCGAGGATGGCGTGGCTGAGCTTGTCGTGGAGGTCCCAGATGCGCTCCTGCAACGCCTCCGCCTCCGCTTCCGTCGCCGGCGTCTCCCAGTCCCATCTCATCTCATTCACGCGATTCGCTCGTCGCCGTTGGCGAGAAGAGAGGGGTGGGGGGCTGAAGAAGGCAGGCAGGCACGCGGGCACCCCGGCGCACGACGGGTGGAGCTTTTCTTCTCCTCCCTTGTGTTGACACAAAATACCTTTTTCTTTTTCTTTTTCTTTCTCTCTTTGTATTCCTATATTTGCTTTGTGTCATGTGGTGGTGATGATGTTGTGATGAGAGGGAGGAATCATTCCGGAATTATGCATTTCCAATATGTAATGCAAGTTTTTACTTGTACTTTCAGATCAGTGAGGTAACAGGTGGCAAGTCCGTTATTCAAAAGAAAAAAAAGGCGGCGAATCTTAAAATATACTACTCACTCCGTTCCGTATTAGATATCGCTGATTTGGTACAAGTAGCGAGAGCTAATATGGAACAGAGGGAGTAGCAAAGAATGAGTCATTAACAAAATGGACGTACATAACAACTTCCGTATTTTTAGAGTTAACTTGATTACGAGAAAGCGAGCTTTATTCATGTAATTACTCCACTTTATTCTTTACTCTTTATATATTGATTTGTTCAAGAAGAATTGCTACCTACTAATAGTTTGCTTTCGTGAGGAAAGTATACTGAATAATTTGGTTATAAGTATACAAAGTGTGGAGAGAAATTCATTTCCGAATTAATAATGAAATACATGAATTGACTTCAATTATGCACTCTAAAATTTTGAAGGCTCTCGAGTATTGATGACAACTTTTGGCCTGCATAAAAACTGTCCTCAAGATGACATCAAATGAAAAGAATGTTCAGTATAAAAAATTGCATGTCTCATCAAGGTGAACAAATTTTCTTTTTGGATCATCCCAATCCAAGGTCGTATGCAACTTCTACACACAATGTGTTCTGTTGAGGACTGCTTTTGGCCTATACAAAAATGGAGCCTAAAGGTTCTAGGCTATCTAGAAGCGTGCCTGCGCAAATATTCGATAAGGAGGTTTCGGGCTACCTTCGGGTCATCCAAAGGCGTACAACGACACATGAAAACTAGTCCATGAAGTTCCGGGCTACCTCCGAGCTATCCAAAAGCGTGCAACATCGTGCTTGGAGGTGACCTGGAGGTTTGAGGATGACGTGTTTGAATTTAGAGTAGATTTGAAGGTAGAGCAGAATTTTAAGTCATTTTCTTGTACGTAAAGTCTACCGCCTCATATGTGGATGAGAGGTGGCGACCGACTGATACAACAACACATGATCAAATAAATCAATCTACTTACTTTTTTATCCATTGTTCTTGGTTGTTCTTCATGTTGGGCGGCAGTGAACCTCAAGGCTCTTGTAGCCGTTAGGATGACATATTGAAGCCATAGCCTGGTGGCGATACCCTGACATTGATGGCAAGTGTTGTAAAAGGAGGGAAAAGATGGCCTCATCCGGGTGGTTCGAGAATGAGTCACTTCTCTCCTATCATTCGATGAAATGCGGCTCAAACTTGGTAGATATGGGCACAATGGGTGAGTAAGCATGCCCACAAAGTTTTGAGTTAAAAAGGAGTTGGCGCAAAGGAGTTGGGTTTTAAGAAAAAACTAGGGTTGAGGTTGTTTCTACAAAATTGTGGTGACCAACTCCAAGGCTTTGGATATTTGTGGTTCACATTGCAAGGGTTTCCTAATGTGAATTTATGAGGTTTTTTAGAGTAGCAACAAAATTTAGTTGCTTTAGAAAACAAAAATAAATCCTTCAAATTATTGTGGGGCATTTTATGGTAAATAATACTTTTGATGGATGAAGAATTGTTTATCAAGGTTTTTGGACAAGGCTTGGGCATTTTCCGAAACACCAAGGATAGGCAAGAAAAGAGGCTCAATCTGTATAAAATCCATGGAAAACAATAAATAAAAATGGAAATGGGGGTATAACACCCATCCCACTTGCTCTCTCTCTCTCTCACACACACACAACACACACATACCCCTCGAGCACCACCATCACAAGGACAACAACTGCTTCGCCACCTTCCCCTATGGTAGCAACGAC
>CM038682.1:549660088-549877230 GCA_021605205.1 Aegilops longissima
CACGAGGGCTCTGCTGCTCGGAGTGCTCGAAGACGGTGGAGAGGGCGGAGCCAAGGGGGATGGCTCCTCAGCCATCTCCGTGAGCTCGGCGGGAAGGGCCCTGCAGAGCAAGGATCAGTAAAAGCAACAGAAGGATCAGGAGCTAGAAAAGGGGAAGGCTTACTCATCGGTGGCGAAGTACTTCCTATGCTTCAGCAGGCGACAAGGATAATCGTCACCCAAGGCCTTCATTCTCTTCCGGAGAGCCTCAAAGTCCACGCGGAAGCGACCCAAGAGTTGAGCGCAGGGGTCAGCCTGCGACGAGGAAGGAGCATCAAGGCGACCCGCGTCGGGGGCGTCTACCTGATGCACGCCGCCGGTCACCTCACCAAGAAGAGTAACTGGGGCCCCAGGGGCCTCAGCCGCAGGCACTGCGGGAAGCTGCTCGCCACCCCCAGCCGCGGCAGCATGGGCCTCAGGAGCTGCTCCCTCAAGAGCGCCGCCTGGCGCCGTCACCCCAGCGGAGGCCCCCTCGGCCTCCAGCGGCCCATGCCTCCCTGCTCCGCCACTTGAGGAAGAGCCGCCGTGGCCGACTGAAAGGGCGGCCACCACCACTGGGTTCTCGCGAGGCCCCGGAGGCCAGCGGGGCGCAGCCCCCATTCGTCGAAGACGGGCATCTGATTTACAAAGTCGCCTGTTCGGGCAGAGGTACAGCAAGGCCCCCCTTGCGGATGCTGCCAGGGTGGGGTCCCGATCAAGACCAAGAGCACCTTCCTCGGTGCTTCAGCGCCGAGTCCTCTTCCCGGAGCCTCATACGATCTTCACGCCTCACAAGGCCCACATCAAAGAGAGTGATGTTGGAGAGGGCAACACGGCATAGCAGGAACTCCTTCACCACCTTGGCGCCCGTCACGCCGAGCGCCCTCAAGAACGCATAAGCGGCGCTTAGGCGAAGACGAGCGGGGAACTCGTGGCGTCTCTCGGCCCCACCTGAATTGGGGACATCAGGCGAAGATGGCTCCGACAGCAGGGGGCTGGGCACCCCTACGTCCACGTACAGCCACCGCTCGCGGAACCCAGGCGCGGGCGGAGGAAGGCTGAAGTAAATCCCTGAAGCCGCTATTTCAGGTGCAGCAATGAAGCTCACACACCCCGAACATTGGGTGGGGTCAACAAGGCGCAGAGAGAAGAAGTTGCGCAGCAAGGCAACTGAGGGAAGGATGCCCATCATTGCCTCGCAAACAAAGGCGAAGACCGCAAGAAGAGTGATGGATTCGGGACCCAAATGCATCATATGGATCTGATAGTGGGAGAGCACGACATTGAAGAAATTGGAAAAGGGGGGAACCAGCCCCGCCCACAGGGTGTCGGCGAAATAGCGGACCTCAGTGATTATCCTGTCGATGGAGAAGTGGGACGTGGGCCAGGCCGTCGTCCGCCCACATTCGTTGACGATGGTGGCCAAAGCCGAGCTGACCTTGCCCAGGCCCTCTCGATTGAGTATGATCGACCGATCGACGGCGGGGGCCGCCGACGACGGCGAGCGAGGCGGAGGCATGGGCTTCTTCCCTCTTCCCTTCTTCGTCGGAGCCATGGCAACGGAAGGGGGGGGGGAGGTTCGAGATTGGATTGGGAGCAAAAGCTGGAGTTTGAGAGGAGGAAGTGCGGGGGACGGTCGAGCAACGAAAAGGGGAGCGGCTGTGTGCGACTACGAGTCCGCCTAGCAAGGCACAAAATAAGGAGGCGTGGGGGAACAGTGCCGCCCATGTCGAATCAACCGCCACGCGGCGCCCAAGGCCGCAGGCTGTTAGGGCCCGCGGCGCTTCGCACTTGCCCCTTCGCCTCTCTGCTAGGCCAAGTCCGGGCGCGCCTTGGGCCCGGGGGCTACTGTCGGCGTTCTGGGAACGGGGGTCCCCAGACTTGCTCGCTCATGCCTGCTGGCGTGGCTCAAAGGGGGCCCAGACGCCCATCTTCATCAACACAAGCTCAAGACCCTCGCGAGGGGCCAAGCCTCATGAGGCGGACGAGGGAGCTTCCTCGTGCACGGCCTCATCAGGCTGGCTCGCGAGGAGGCAGAGAGATCAAGGCGGGGTACCTCACGAGGTGCCCATGATGCAATCCATGACGACCAAGGGCGCCAGGCGGGCGCCAGCCCGCGCAGTGTCCTCCTTTCCTCTTTAGTGCAAAGGGAGCAAGCGCAGGCAGGAGCATCAAGCAAAGGCATCCATTTCGGTGCAACAAGACCAAGAAACAGCCCAACGGCAGGAAGGAAGTCATTGTGGAGCCCAGGCAGGCGCCACCACCAGAGCCTTTGACAGGCGAGGACCAACTTTAGTCAGGATAAGTGTACCAGATGTTCCCCTTCAAAATGGCCAATTGTTGGCGCCCTTCCCGCTCAATATTTGGGGAGAAGCCCAGGGCCTTCGCCTATAAAAAGGACTAGCCACCCACGGGATAGGAGGGAGGAAAGAGGAGAATCAGATCAAGTAGCATCTCAAAGAGAGAGAGAGAGAGAGAGAGAGAGAGAGAGAGAGAGAAGGTGGCTGAACTCTTCCTAGCAGTTCATCGCCCCGGCCAAGAACAGACCCTCGCGAGGCTGTTCTTCCTTGTATTGTTCATCACCATCAGCCCAAGAGGCAATCCACCACACCACAAACTAGAGTAGGGTATTACACCACAATGGTGGCCCGAACTAGTATAAACCTTGCATCCCTTGTGTTGTTCCTTTCGTAGTTTAGATCCTAGCGAGGCGGCGGGGTGCAGGTAGGTAGAGGGCGAGATCTCCGCGCGCACCCCAGTGTTCGAACCTCAAGGGTCTGCCGGAACCCGAAATCTGACAGGTTCATTTGTTGTGGTGTTTAGTTAAATGCTTGTTCGATTCTGCAATGCGATGTCCAATTGTTGTGGTTGCATTCTGTTATTGTATACCATGTGAGAAATAAATCGAATTTGGCTATACTAAATACATGATAAACAAATACAATTGCTATATTTCCAAGTTGTTAAGCATGCTTGGTTTGGATAAATGGGTTTTCCATGTGGCTTGAATTAATTTGATGAATCTGCAATGTGCTTATTTTTCATCAACATATTTTACTGATAGCATGCGAACCCTTACTTAACCTCATGACTAACTACCTTATATGTGTTGCAGGGAAACAATGGGAATCACTGAGGTTTACAATCGAGATTAGCACGTGCATGGTCCGTTGTCTAATAGCACATTATTGTGCAATTACATGATCCATTCTAATATTTAGGTTCTTAACAATTTGGTCTTGCACATGTAGGTCCTGCTGTCAGAGATTTTGACCCACTGTTCGACCCTTTTTACATATGGGGAAATGAGTTGTCCATGAGTATCAATCAAATCAAGAAACTGAGAAAGATTGTTAGGATAAAGAAATTAGCGACAAAAAATAACAAGATCTTTGTCTGCACAATGAAGAAGACATCAGTTCACTACAAGATGGTACTAACTATTATACCTTGCCTTTTTTTATTCCTTTGCCCCATTTCCAATATAGAGAAGATATTTATGCACATCCTTGTTTTTCAGGCCTTTCCAAAGCAGTTCACTAATGGTTACCTCTCAAACCACCTCTATGGCAGGAGGCGAGGAAGGTTTTCATACAACACCCACGGTTCAATATTGAAGTGTTCCCGAAGAGGACGAAGGACGGACGGTCAATCATCCACAGGCACTGGCCTAAAGTTGCAAAGACCTTCAACATGAATGAAGGCTCAATATCCGCCTTCCGCTTCAGCAGTTTTCCAGATGAGATGCATCTGTCTATATACCGTCTATGATGCTAATTCCGAAAGGTTCTACATGTTGCATGTGAAAAACTTGGTGCTAGTGTAGTTGTGTAATGGGGTAGCTGAGTGCTTAAGCTATATCATGTTGTACTCTGATGTATTTCAATTATGAAATTCCGCTTCCTTAATGTTGAAATGAAATATATTATGTGCTTAATATGAATGTCAATTATATTAATAAATGGATTATTAATAATAGGGCAATTAGCCTGCTAATGGCTAATTAGCCTGTGGTAATCCACAAGTATAGGGGATCGCAACAATTTTCGAGGGTAGAGTATTCAACCCAAATTTATTGATTCGACACAAGGGGAGCCAAAGAATATTCTCAAGTATTAGCAGCTGAGTTGTCAATTGAACCACACCTGGATAACTTAATATCTGCAGCAAAGTGTTTAGTAGCAAAGTAGTATGGAAGTAACGGTAACGTTGGCAAAAGTAACAGTAACAGTATTGTAGTGATTGTAACAGTGGCAACGGTAAAGTAAATAAGCAAGGAGCAATATGTAAAAAGCTCGTAGGCATTGGATCGGTGATGGATAATTATGCCGGATGCGATTATTCATGCAACAGTTATAACATAGGGTGACACAGAACTAGCTCCGGTTCATCAATGTAATGTAGGCATGTATTCCGTATATAGTCATACGTGCTTATGGAAAAGAACTCGCATGACATCTTTTGTCCTACCCTCCCATGGTAGCGGGGTCCTATTGGAAACTAAGGGATATTAAGGCCTCCTTTTAATAGAGTACCGGACCAAAGCATTAACACATAGTGAATACATGAACTCCTCAAACTACGGTCATCACTGGGAGTGGTCCCGGTTATTGTCACTTCGGGGTTGCCGGGTCATAACACATAGTAGGTGACTATAGACTTGCAAGATAGGATCAAGAACTCACATATATTCATGAAAACATAATAGGTTCAGATATGAAATCATGGCACTCGGGCCCTGGTGACAAGCATTAAGCATAGCAAAGTCATAGCAACATCAATCTCAGAACATAGTGGATACTAGGGATCAAACCCTAACAAAACTAACTCGATTACATGATAAATCTCATCCAACCCATCACCTTCCAGCAAGCCTACTATGGAATTACTCATGCACGGCGGTGAGCATCATGAAATTGGTGATGGAGGATGGTTGATGATGACGACGACGACGGATTCCCCTCTCCGGAGCCCCGAATGGACTCTAGATCAGTCCTCCGAGAGAGATTAGGGCTTGGCGGTGGCTCCGTATCGTAAACCGCGATGAATCCTTCTCTTTGATTTTTTTCTCCCTGAACGTGAATATATAGAGTTGGAGTTGAGGTCGGTGGAGCACCAGGGGGCCCACGAGGCAGGGGGGCATGCCCAGGGGGGTAGGCGCGCCCCCACCCTTGTGTACAGGGTGTGGGCCCCCCTGGCCTTGATTCTTTCGCCAGTATTTTTTATTATTTCCAAAAATAATCTCCATGAAGTTTCAGGTCATTCCGAGAACTTTTATTTCTGCACAAAAATAACACCATGGCAATTCTGCTGAAAACAACGTCAGTCCGGGTTAGTTCCATTCAAATCATGCAAGTTAGAGTCCAAAACAAGGGCAAAAGTGTTTGGAAAAGTAGATACGACGGAGACGTATCAACTCCCCCAAGCTTAAACCTTTGCTTGTCCGCAAGCAATTCAGTTGATAAACTGAAAGTGATAAAGAAAAACTTTTACAAACTCTGTTTGCTCTTGTTGTTGTAAATATGTAAAGCCAGCATTCAAGTTTTCAGCAAAGATTATGAACTAACCATATTCGCAATAACACTTAGGTCTCATGTTTACTCATATCAATGGCATAATCAACTAGCGAGCAATAATAATAAATCTCGGATGACAACACTTTATCAAAACAATCATAATATGATATGACAAGATGGTATCTCGCTAGCCCTTTCTGAGACCGCAAAACATAAATGCAGAGCACCTTTAAAGATCAACGGCTGACTAAACATTGTAATTCATGGTAAAAGAGATCCAGTCATAGTTATACTCAATATAAATTAATAGTAATGGATGAAAATGAAAGCAGTGCTCTCCAACTGGTGCTTTTTAATAAGAAGATGATGACTCAACATAAAAGTAAATATATAGGCCCTTCGTAGAGGGAAGCAGGGATTTTTAGAGGTGCCAGAGCTCGATTTTAAAATAGAGATAAATAATATTTTGAGTGCTATACTTTCATTGTCAAGATAACAACCGAGAGATCTCGTTATCTTCCATGCTACACACATTATAGGCAGTTACCAAACAGAATGGTAAAGTTTATACCCCCCCTCCACCAACAAACATCAATCCATGGCTTGTCCGAAACAACGGGTGCCTCCAACTAACAACAGTCCTGGGGGAGTTTTTTGCAATTAATTTGATTTGATTTGAGTCTGGGACTGGGCATCCCGGTGACCAGCCATTTTCTTGTGAGTGAGGAGTGGAGTCCACTCCTCTTGAGAATAACCCGCCTAGCATGGAAGATACAGACACCCTAGTTGATACATGAGCTATTCGAGCATACAAAACAGAATTTCATTTGAAGGTTTAGAGTTTGGCACATACAAATTTACTTGGAACGGCAGGTAGATACCGCATATAGGAAGGTATGGTGGAATCATATGGAATAACTTTGGGGTTTATGGAAGTGGATGAACAAGCAGTATTCCCGCTTAGTATAAGTGAAGGCAAGAAAAAGACTAGGAAGCGACCAACTAGATAGCGACAACAGTCATGAACATGCATTAAAATTAATCAACACTGAGTGCAAGCATGAGTAGGATATAATCCACCATGAACATAAATATCGTAGAGGCTATGTTGATTTTGTTTTAACTACATGCGTGAACATGTGCCAAGTCAAGCCACTCAAATCATTCAAAGGAGGATACCACCCTACTAAACCACATCACAACCATTTTAATAGCATGTTGGCACGCAAGGTAAACCATTATAAACTCCTAGCTAATTAAGCATGGCATAAGCAACTATAATCTCTAATTGTCATTGCAAATATGTTTATTCATAATAGGCTGAATCAGGAACGATGAACTAATCATATTTACAAAAACAAGAGAGGTCGAGTTCATACCAGCTTCTCTTATCTCAATCAGTCCATCATATATCGTCATAATTGCCTTTCACTTGCACGACCGAACGGTGTGTATAATAATACTAGCACAAATGCCCGTGCGTTGCAACGGGAGACATTGTTACCCGTCCCATACATCCACATACTTTTGTTTGTCTTACCCAACTGTCCTCCTTCTCTCCCTCGGAATCCATATTAAAATTAATTCATATTTATGCTTTTTCACTTCAAAAATATGATGTCTGGAAGGTAAAGAGTTTACAATGCTTGTCGTTATTTTGTCGACATGTTGCCGCCAGCAGTAGGAGCACACCCCACTCGCCAACATGATGCACTGTGGTCGCATTCTCTCTACTCTCTATTCCTGCCCCCCCCTCCGTATCTCTATCAGTGAATATCTTAACTGTCAGCAAGTCCCATTGAGCCCCAAATATTTTCTCCCCTAATAAATATTTAATCACAATGTTTCACTCACTTTTAATTATTGTATCTGATAATATATTCATAATATGTGGTAGGCACGAACATTAAACCATGACAGTAACAACAAACAAAAATAAGTAAATTCAGAAGAAAATAATTGTATAACGGGTGCTCATTCATAAAAAACTTTGCACTCTGTAGCACACATAGCAACATCCAGCAGCTTCTGATTGGTACAACCATTAAAAAAAAGCAAAGCACCAAAAATCCCCACCGAGAGAGCTCCTTATCCACACAACCTGCTCGTCATCATCCAGCGCTAGCTTCTATTCTTCTCCGCCCGCCGCCCCTCCCCCCGCCCCATCCCAATTCCTTGCATGCTCCAGCCATACCCCGTCTCTCTTCCCTCCTCCACCACACAACCAACTGCCGCCCTGTGGCAGCGCCCGGACCGAGCACGGATGGATGTCCTCCCCCTTCCCCGCCTCAGATCTCCAGCCCCGTCGCCTGAGGCGCTCGCCACTGCCATGCTGGTCGCCGCCGCCTGAGGCTCCGTCGCCCCCTGCCGCAGCGTTCGATCGGATCGGGAGAGCCCCGACTCCCCTTCCCATCCAACAGCTCCCCCGCGCCCACCTCCGCTCCACCGCCGCCATGATCTTCGCCGTCGCCATCCTGTGCGCACTGCTGAGTCCCGCACCGGAGCCGCTCCCAAGCCCGTCAGCCTCCTCGTCGCGCCCGTTCCCGATGCGCGTCCGCCGGCCCTCCTCGAACCTCGCCACGGGCGGTGCCACCCGGATCCGGCGGGATCCGCCGTCGCCCGGCTCCTCCCCTCCGTTCCTACCGAGATCCGCGCTAGAGGGCCCCTACGAGCTGCCACATTGGGAAGGATACCGTGGAAGAGGCTGGAGGGGACTGGCAACGGCAGACACCAAGCGTAAGATGGACGCCGTCGCCGTCGGGATGGCTCACCGCAGCGGCATCCTCCTCATCCTGATTCTCTCCGCCGTCGCCGGCATGGCCTCGGGGTCCGCGCTGGTGGGTGACAGGTGCGACGCGGGCTCACAGTCCACGTGCGGCGCCGGGATGCGCTGCGCCTCCTGCTCCCCGCTCGCCGGGGCCCCTGTTCCGCCACCTCGTCCACCCTAGAGCCACGCGAAAGGGTTCTTTTTTTACCGAATCGTTTTTCCCAGAGCCACTTACGTAGGGAGTGCTGGTTCAATTTCTGAAAAAGAGAATGGCCTTTTTGCAAAAGTTCCACGACGGGTGTGCGGGCAGAAACAGTAATTGCTTTATTAGTAGGTAAAGAATAGTGCACGTGCTTTGGACTAAGCTGGAATCTGCAAGCATTCAATAAACAGGAGAAGACAGGGCAATATGGGCTGTTGGTTAATGTTGGAAATATGCCCTAGAGGCAATAATAAATTAGTTATTATTATATTTCCTTGTTCATGATAATCGTTTATTATTCATGCTATAATTGTATTGACCGGAAACAGCAATACATGTGTGGATACATAGACAACACCATGTCCCTAGTAAGCCTCTAGTTGACTAGCTCGTTGATCAATAGATGGTTACGGTTTCCTGACCATGGACATTGGATGTCATTGATAACGGGATCACATCATTAGGAGAATGATGTGATGGACAAGACCCAATCCTAAGCCTAGCACAAAGATCGTGTAGTTCGTATGCTAAAGCTTTTCTAATGTCAAGTATCTTTTCCTTAGACCATGAGATTGTGCAACTCCCGGATACCGTAGGAATGCTTTGGGTGTACCAAACGTCACAACGGCGGGTGGCTATAAAGGTGCATTACAGGTATCTCCGAAAGTGTCATTGGGTTGGTACGAATCAAGGCGGGATTTGTCACTCCGTAAACGGAGAGGTATCTCTGGGCCCACTCGGTAGGACATCATCATAATGTGCACAATGTGACCAAGGGGTTGATCACGGGATGATGTGTTACGGAACGAGTAAAGAGACTTGCCGGTAACGAGATTGAACAAGGTATCGGTATACCGACGATCGAATCTCGGGCAAGTACAATACCGCTAGACAAAGGGAATTGTATACGGGATCGATTGAGTCCTTGACATCGTGGTTCATCCGATGAGATCATCGTGGAACATGTGGGAGCCAACATGGGTATCCAGATCCCGCTGTTGGTTATTGACCGAGAACGTCTCGGTCATGTCTACATGTCTCCGAACCCGTAGGGTCTACACATAAGGTTCGATGGCGCTAGGGTTATAAAGGAAGTTTGTATGTGGTTACCGAATGTTGTTCGGAGTCCCGGATGAGATCCTTGACGTCACGAGGAGTTCCGGAATGGTCCGGAGGTAAAGATTTATATATGGGAAGTCCTGTTTTGGTCACCGGAAGAGTTTCGGGCGATTTCGGTAATGTCATGGGACCACCGGAGGGTCCGGGGTCCACCAAGTGGGGCCACCTGCCCTGAAGGCTGCGTGGGCCAAGTATGGGAGGGACCAGCCCCTAGGAGGGCTGGTGCGCCCCTAAAGGGCCCAAGGCGCAAGGATAGGTGGGAGGGGCAAACCCTAGTCCAGATGGGCCCTAAGGCCCATCTAGTGGCGCCTCCCTCTCCCTCCCTCTTGGCCGCCTCCTTGATCCCATCTAGGGCTGGCCGCCCCCTAGGGGTGGAAACCCTAGAGGCGCAGCCCTCCCTTCCCTATATATATGAGGCCACAGGGGCTGCCCATAACACACGAGAGCCTCCTCTCCGGGCGCAGCCTGCCCTCCTCCTCCTCCTCTCCCTTGGTGCTTGGCGAAGCCTGCGGGATGCCACGCTCCTCCATCACCACCATGCCGTTGTGCTGCTGCTGGATGGAGTCTTCCTCAACCTCTCCCTCTCTCCTTGCTGGATCAAGGCGTGGGAGACGTCACCGGGCTGTACGTGTGTTGAACGCGGAGGTGCCGTCCGTTCGGCACTAGGATCTCCGGTGATTTGGATCACGACGAGTACGACTCCTTCAACCCCGTTCTCTTGAATGCTTCCGCTTAACGATCTACAAGGGTATGTAGATGCACTCTCCTTCCCTCGTTGCTCGTTTCTCCATAGATAGATCTTGGTGACACGTAGGAAAATTTTGAATTTCTGCTACGTTCCCCAACTATTTTTTTGGTTTTTCTTAAGGTTTTTCAATTACTAATACTACAGCATGAAAAGTAATCTAGCTAAAAGCTACAACTATTTTTTTGGTTTTTCTTAAGGTTTTTCAAACACACAAGAAGAAAGCTAGAAAAAGGAAAATAAACTAGCATGGATAATACAATGAAAAAGTATGAACACCGACAACTAGCGTGCATGTGTGGACATAAATATAATGTCGGTGAGAAATACGTACTCCCCCAAGCTTAGGCTTTTGGCCTAAGTTGGTCTATGGCCACGGTTGGCCTGGCGGATGTCCAGAGTTGTAGTTGGGGTTGTACTGAGAAGGAGCCTCGGGGTGCCACTGGTTGGCAACCTCCTTCGGATCCCACTAGTAAACAGACTGTCGTGGAGGATCAAGTTGTGGTTCCGGCTCTGGCTCTATAACTGATGTGGGGTTCTGGTAGGCATGTAATGCCTCCGGCTGAACAAGATACTTGCCTGAAGATAAGTTAAACAAAGAAGGAGCAGGCAAAGTAATAGTCTCAGGGTGATTTTTATCAAATAATAGTCTGTATTTAAGCTCCTTTTTCTTGTTCTTAACAATAAAATCATGTGCTACCATACTCTTATAGTCTAGAAAAATAGAAGGCAACAACTTTTTCCTCATAATGCCTAATTGGTATGTTAAAGTGTGCAGCGAGGTGCGAGGCGAAGATACCTCCCATCATAGGACGTTTAGTGCGGTTCAGATTTAACCGCTTGGCAACAATAGTGCCCATACTAAAAGTGTTATCACGGAACAAGGCATGGCACAAAATGATAATATCAGGGGCACTAAGGTTGCCACAGTTTCCGCGACCAATTAAGCATCTACTAGCAAATATTGCAAAATAACATAGAACGGGAAAGTGTATGCTAGTAATTCTTGCATCAGAAACCTTCCTCGTTTCCCCTACAGCAATTGTATGAATAAACCCTTCCACATCGTTACGATGTGGTTCCTCTACGCTGCCCGAAAAGGGCAACTTGCAAACCTTACAAAATTTATGAAGGGGAATCTCATTATACTCATCATATAAATAAAAATCCACCAAAGGTGGTGACCTCCTAGCATGGAAATGAAAATTTTGCACAAAGATGTTAGTGAGTAGGAGATACTGTTCACACTGGTCGCGGAGGAAGTCGGTGAGGCCTGCATTCTCAGCCAAATCATAAAAATCATCATGAATCCCAGCTGCTCTCAAGAACTCATCACAAGGCCATTCACACGGCCGAATCTCCGCGGTGCGAGGGAGATTATATTTAGGCCTCTTATCTTCTTCACTTTGCTTATCCTTCGAGCTTCGGCTCGAAGAGCCCCTCAAAAATCTCTTCATCATTTTCTGAATTGTTTTGAAATTTTTAGTAACTTCAAATAAAGGTGAGCCAAACTCAACAAAATTGATAGCAACTACTCCCACAAGTGCCTAGAGACTATATCATGCATTAGAACTACTTGGGACCATATAAATTTTGACATGCAAGCTCAAGAACAGGGTCACCTAGGCAGCAAAAATTTGCAATGAATAAAGCACTAGAACAAAAACTAATTGGACCATTGGAGGAGTCACGTACCGATGAACAATCCCCCAAAGCAGTTTTGTGAGTGGAGCTTTGGGCTAGGAGATCGAAAATCGCAGCAAAATGAGCTAGAACTCGTGCTTGAGCTGGTTGGTGATTTTTTTGGGAGGAAGAAGGAGCGTGTGGTGGCTGGAATAAGTGGAGGGGGGCCACCATGGGTCCACAAGGCAGCGGGGCGCACCCAGGGGGTGTGGGCGCGCCCTGGATCCTCGTGGCCAGGTGCTTGCTCCCCCTGTTGTGTTCTCAGTGCCAGATATTCTCTAATATTCCAGAAAAAAATCATATTTCAATTTCGGGGCATTTGGAGAACTTTTATTTTCAGGGTATTTTTTATTACACGGATAATTCAGAAAACTGACAGAAAATACTATTTTTGCTTTATTTAATCTAAATAACATAAAGTAAAAAGAAGGTACAGAAGGTTGTGCTTCCTAACTTCATCTATCTCATGCTCATCAAAAGGAATCCACTAACAAGGTTGATCAAGTCTTGTTAACAAATCTTTTCGAATAACATGGAACCGGAGAAATTTCGAATAACACTAGGTTACCTCAACGGGGATATGCACATCCCCAACAATAAGAATATCATATTTTTTCTTGACAGTAGGAAGAGGAAATTCAAAACCTCCAATAATAATAGTTGGAATTTTTCCAATAGAATTGATACTGTGGACTTGAGGTTGTTTCCTTGGAAAGTGTACCGTATGCTCATTACCATTAACATGAAAAGTGACATTGCCTTTGTTGCAATCATTAACAGCCCCTGCAGTATTCAAAAAGGGTCTACCAAGAACAATTGACATACTATCGTCCTTGGGAATATCAAGAATAACAAAGTCCGTTAAAATAGTAGTATTTGCAACCACTACAGGTACATCCTCACAAATACCGACAGGTATAGCAGTTGATTTATCGGCCATTTGCAAAGATATTTCAGTAGGTGTCAACTTATTCAAATCAAGTCTACGATATAAAGAGAGAGGCATAACACTAACACCGACTCCAAGATCACATAAAGCAGTTTTAACATAGTTTCTTTTAATGGAGCATGGTATAGTTGGTACCCCTGGATCTCCAAGTTTCTTAGGTACTCCACCTTTAAGTGTAATTAGCAAGCATGGTGGAAATTTCAGCTTCCGGTATCTTTCTTTTATTTGTAACAATATCTTTCATATATTTAGCATAAGGATTCATTTTAAGCATATCAGTCAAACGCATACGCAAAAAGATAGGTCTAATCATTTCAGCAAAGCGCTCAAAATCCTCATCATCCTTTTTCTTGTATGGTTTGGGAGGAAAAGGCATGGGTTTCTATACCCATGGTTCTCTTTCTTTACCATGCTTCCTAGCAATGAAGTCTCTCTTACCATAATGTTGATTCTTTGATTGTGGGTTATCAAGATCAACAACAGGTTCAATTTCTACATATCATTATTATTTCTAGGTTGAGCATCAACATGAACATCATCATTAATATTATCACTAGGTTCGTGTTCATCACCAGCTTGTGTTTCAGCATCTAAAATAGAAATATCATTGGGATTCTCAGGTGTCAGTGTCAAAACTGGCGGATCTCGGGTAGGGGGTCCCGAACTGTGCGTCTAAGGCGGATGGTGACAGGAGGCGGGGGACACAATATTTACCTGTGTTGGGCCCTCTCGATGGAGGTAATACCCTACTTCTGCTTGATTGATCTTGATGATATGAGTATTACAAGAGTTGATCTACCACGAGATCGTGAGAGGCTAAACCCTAAAAGCTAGCCTATGGTATGATTGTTGTTGGTCCCACGGACTAAACCCTCCGTTTATATAGACACCGAAGGGGCTAGGGTTACAGAGTCGGTTACAATGGGAGGAGATCTACATATCCGTATCGCCAAGCTTGCCTTCCACGCCAAGGAGAGTCCCATCCGGACACGAGACGAAGTCTTCAATCTTGTATCTTCATAGTCCAACAGTCCGGCCAAAGGATATAATCCGGCTGTCCGGATACCCCCTAATCCAGGACTCTCTCAGTAGCCCCTGAACCAGGCTTCAATGACGATGAGTCCGGCGTGCAGATTGTTTTCGGCATTGCAAGGCGGGTTCTTCTCCAAATCCTAAATACCTGTTGAATGGTGTCCGGCTTCTCATAAATGTTGCGCTTCTTGGCTTCTACGTCCAATAATGGCTACCTTCCACGTGTCGAGCGAATGCGAGAAGCCAGGGCATTTTTTACATTTACCACCCTAGCTATGTGAATAAACTGCCTATTTTAAGAGACGAGGATTCTCAGATCCAAATCACACCATCCTCCCTCAGCGAGCATTCATCAGAGCGCGCCCGAAAAAATCCATCCCAACATGGCCGGCCAGCGCAGCTCCTCCTCTCGCTCCCGTAGCCCTAAGCCCGGAGATTGGAAGAAGTGTTCCGTCCTGCACAGCCAATTAGTGGAGCTTCAGACCCAGGGATTCCTCCTTCTAGCGTATATGGTCCCCGTTCGAGCCGGGCTCGCCACCTATAATGGCGGGGAGCAAGCAGAGAGCTTCCCCAACCCCTCCAAGGGGGAGCGGGTCTACCTCGTCCCTTATTTATTAAGGGGACTCGTATTCCCAATCCATCCATTCCTCCGAGGGCTCCTGGAGTTTTATGGCCTCCAGTTGCATAACTTCACCCCTGCTTCCATTTTACACATCGCTGGTTATGTAGCCCTTTGCGAGCTGTTTCTGGGCTGCGAAGCTCACTTCGCGCTGTGGAAGAAGCTATTCTGCCTTGTGACCCGTACTCAGAGGGGGTCAATATATCAAGTGGGCGGGGCCGAAATATGGCGCATTGCCGGGACCAGATACCTATCCGGTACCCCGAAGAAGACTTTCGAAGACTGGCCTTCAGAGTGGTTTTATATGGAGGACGTCCCCCTCCCGGATCCTATTCGGATTGGTCTTCCTGAGTTCGACAATGCCCCTTTGAAGAAACACCAAAGCCGGCGCCCACGGAGCCCTCAGGAGGAAGATGATAGAGACGTCCTTTACCTGATGGGCCGGATAAAGGTACTGGCTCAATCAGGACTGACAATAACCGAGGTTATGTCAATATGCATTATGCGGGGGGTGCAGCCGCTTCAATATCGAGGCCACCCCATGTGGCATTTCAACGAGGAAGATGATGCCACTCGCTGCGGTCGTAAGGGACCGGACTTAGTTGCTGCTCTAGCAAAAATTCTGTCTGATTTGTATAAGGGAGAGGAAGAGGAGTTTCTCCGCATCAAGCCACGGGATGGATTCTCCATGTACAACCCTCCAAGCTGGGTGAGCTACCACTTCTTATTCCATCCTTCGCACGCTTTCGTAGTAAGTATTTACCTTGCTATTTCATAGAAGGAACTGCAAAAGGCTATAAGGGAGGTCCACAGCCCACCCCCACTACCGGAGGATCCCGTCCGGGCACTCGACCCCGGCCTAGAAGAGGATCCGAACATATTTGTGGAGCTGATCGACCGGATATTCTATCAATTAAGCTGTGATGATGCCATGGTGGCCATTATAGCTGAATATCCTGGGCTGCTCCCCGCCTCGCATGTAAGTGAAACCAGAGTCCCAACTTTTGAGAAGGATCCCTTTTTATGCACTTCACCCACCGTATCTCAGACGGTGTTTCTGAGGAAGGTCCTCGGGACACCATGCCGAACCCGTGGCGAATCGCCAACGAGGGGCGCCGAAGCCGGGCAGGCTGAAAAGGAAGGCGGTCCGGATGGAGACGCCGGCGCAGAGGTATTATAAAAGCCTCGCTCTGTGGTTATCATCTTTTAAAACATACTAACACCCATGTTTCCTAGAAGGAAAAACGCTCGCCGGACTATATTCGGAGAGGTCGCCGATCACGCTCTACTAGTTGGGCTCCAGGGCTGAACACAGAGGCGGAAGCTAACACGGGGCACACGCTAGATGATCCTCCGACAGAGGATGCGGATAAAATATCGTCTACAAATTCTGAAGTGGAGAGCGCCATGAATCACAGGCGTCGCCGGGCCGTACTCCGTGACGCTTGTTTCTCCCAAGAGGCCTTTGATGCCTTCAACTCAGGAGATGCGTACATCCGTGCTGCTCAAAATTGTCTTGCCAGAGCCATGGACCAGTATGTGAAGGATATATGGGTAAGAAAATTTTGATGATTATATATATCAGTAGCCCCTGAGACTTGAAACAGTTGGCACAACTGATTTAAGGATCATTATTTGTGCAGGTTCTTTCAGAGAAGAATACCCAATTGTCTCAAGAGCTGGAAGAGTGCAAGGCCCAGCTACGGGCTGCAGTGGCCGCATTGAAGGAGTCCGAAATGGCCCCCTCCGGTAGCGCATATTTCAAAGAATGATAGGTACCATATAGTATGCGGCATGCCTGCAAATCTAACAATAGATATTGTAGATGACGCCGGAGTGAATCCGGATGATCAACATGCCATACGACAGCTAAAGGCTGGCGAGCGCGTGCTTATGAAAGTTAGGCAGGAGAAAAATGATCTCCAAGACGCCAATACCCAGATGGGCATGGAACTGAAAGATGTTCGGGCCCAGCTGGCTGACTCCGTGAAGGAGAATAAGCGGCTTCGACGCAGCATTTTCAGTAAGTGCTTGAACGAGCTTTTGAAAGAGTTCAGCGACGAAGCCGGCTAACAGAGTTATGTTTGCAGGTATGCTGACGGGTCGTCCCGCGGAGGAGATGCCCTGGTCTGCGGGTGATCTTCTACCAGAGCTCTCACAACTGCACGAACAAGTTCGGCAGGTGATGCAGGGTATTGCCCAGGCCTTGTGGCCATCCGTCTCCCTGCCGGAAGGCATTGGAGAGCTTGCGGAGAAGCTCAAGGGAGCACGGCGGCGCCTCCGATTATGGAAGATATCGGCCTGCCGTCAAGGTGCCCGGGAAGCCTGGGCCATGGTGAAGGCGCGGCATACCAAGGCTGACCCAAACCACATGGCCGAGGTCGGACCTATGGGGCCAGATGGGAAAGAGATCCCCGTCAGTCTGGTGTATGACCAAGTAGAATTAGCCGCAAAGTATTCTCAACAAGATTGTAGGCTAGATAGCCTGTTGGATGGGATAGAAGAAGAGTTTAGTCAGTCTAAGTGACTATGTAATTTAAGTGACATGTATGATGTCCTAGCCGGATTGTAAATCATTTTTCATGGCAGACCTTTTCGCTTCGACCTCGGGACCTAATAGTCCGGAGTGTATCCGAATACCCGCTCAGTTATGTAAAAACCGGGGTATGCGTGGAAACCAGGCGTAGGGGTCATAAGTGCTTGAACAGACAAGTACCCAACTAGTTATGTTATATTACATGGATAGTAAGAAACATCTTCCAGGGAGAATAGTTCCGTTAAGGGTTCCTTTCCTTGGGTATGCATACCCTAATGTGCATGTCCGGACTGCGAGAAGGGACACAGGCAAAAACATCTGGGGGCATGTATCAAAATAAATAAAAGTCATCTTTTGTTCACCGACCGAATATTCCCTTAAGAACGCTAGCTTTCGGCTTCACCCAGTCTGAGGTACACATCCGGCTGACCCGGCAGTAACAATCGCAGAGGTGCTCCCCTTATACCCTAGCCGAATTAATGGGAACGTAGGGCATAAATACAAGAGCCAGGCAACCCAGCTTGGCCAAAACTTAAGTCATATCTATGCATATAATGGCGAAAAAGGTACATGCGGAAGAATAACACATGTGCGGGGCATGAGGCCCAGTAGAATAATTAAGCTTCTGTGTAAGAAGCCCCCAGTTATAATGAGCGCGGCTAGCGCGTTTATAGTGTGTAAGCAGAACACAAGTTGGCCTTTGAAGGCCTTGAGGAAAAGGAAAAGGAAGAAAGAAAGAGAGAAAAGATAGATAATGAATAATGGATAGGGGTAAGGAGATGAACGTAGAGTCCGACGCTAGGCGTAGAATCTTCGGAGTCTAGCTGCATTCCATGGGTTTGGCTCAAGTCGATTGTCCGACGCATCCCGCAGACGGTACGCTCCACCAGTCAGCACTTGGTCAATAATGAAGGGACCTTCCCATTTGGGCTTGAGCTTGTTCTTTTTCTTCTCCGGCAGGCGTAGAACTAGTTCGCCAACGTTATAAGTTTTGGCCCGTACTTCTCTGCTTTGGTATCTTCGAGCCTGTTGCTGATAGAATGTGGAACGGGCTTTTGCCACGTCGTGCTCCTCCTCCAGGGCGTCCAAACTGTCTTTCCGATCAAGCTCGACCTCTTTTTCTTCATACATGCGCACTCGAGGTGAGTCATGGATTATGTCGCAGGGCAGAACCGCCTCTACACCGTATACCATAAAGAACGGTGTGTATCCGGTAGTGCGATTCGGTGTGGTCTGCAACCCCCATAGGACGGAGTCGAGCTCCTCTACCCAGTGCGTGTTAGACTACTTTAAGGACCGCACTAATCTGGGTTTGATGCCGCTCATGATAAGATCATTTGCTCGCTCGAATTGACAGTTAGTTTACGGGTGATAGACAGAAGCATAATCGAGCTTGATGCCCATGTTGCTGCACCAAAGTTTCACCTCGTCGGCTGTAAAGTTAGTGCCATTGTCAGTGATGATGCTGTGGGGGACGCCATAACGGTGTACAACCCCAGATATGAAGTCTATCACCGGTCCGGATTCGGCCGTTTTAACGGGTTTGGCCTCTATCCATTTGGTGAATTTATCCACCATGACCAGTAAGTATTTTTTTCTTATGGGTTCCCCCTTTAAGGGGTCCGACCATATCAAGCCCCCAGACCCCAAAGGGCTAGGTAATGGGGATTGTTTGGAGAGCGGTGGGCGGCATATGGCTTCGGTTTGCGAAAAGCTGGCAACCGACGCAGCGTTGGACCAAGTCCTCTGCATCTGCCCGGGCCGTTGGCTAATAGAAACTTGTACGAAAGGCCTTGCTTGCGAGAGCCCGGGCTACGGCGTGGTGGCCGTCGAGTCCAACATGGATTTCTGCCAAAAGCTTTCGCCCTTCCTCTTCGGAGATGCACCTTTGAAGGACTCCGGTAGTGCTTTTCTTATAAAGCTCTCCCTCGTGGACCTTGTAGGCTTTAGATCGCCGCACTATGCAGAGTGCCTCATTTTGGTCCTCGGGTAGCTCCTGCCTGGTTAGGTAGGCCAGGAATGGTTCTGTCCACGGGGCGATGACAACCATTATTACGTGGGCGGAAGGTGTTATTTCGGTGGCAGAGCCTCCGATTGTGTCAGAGTGTTCGGTACCTGGCATTGTGGTCGGGTCCGGACTATTGTTACCGGTGTCCCCTTCCCATACCACTGATGGCTTAAACAACCTTTCTAAGAAGATGTTAGGTGGGACAGGATCGCGTTTGGCGCTGATCCGGGCGAGGATATCCGCCGCCTGATTATTTTCCCGAGCCACATGGTGGAATTCGAGCCCCTCGAACCGAGCTGACATCTTGAGGACGGCGTTGCGATAAGCCGCCATTTTCGGATCCTTAGCATCGAAGTCTCCATTTATTTGGGATATTGCGAGGTTTGAGTACCCACGCACCTCTAGGCGTTGAATGCCCGTGGAAACTGCCATTCGGAGACCATGTAGCAGGGCCTTGTATTCGGCTGCGTTGTTAGAGTCTGTGTATAGTATTTGGAGTACGTATTAGACTGTATCCCCGGTGGGGGAGGTCAGGACGACGCCGGCCCCCAGACCAGCCAGCATTTTTAGAGCCGTCGAAGTGCATGATCCAATTGTAGTATGCGCCATACTCTTTAGGGAGTTCGGCTTCTGTCCATTCAGCGACAAAATAGGCCAATACTTGCGACTTAATGGCTCGCCGAGTTTTATATGTTATGTTGAACGGGAGGAGCTCAATGGCCCATTTGGCAATCCGGCCCGTGGCGTCACGGTTGTTTATTATATCATTGAGTGGCACTTCCAAGGCTACTGTAATTGAACACTCTTGAAAGTAGTGCCGTAGTTTCCGGGATGCCATGAATACCGCATATGCTATCTTTTGATAATGCGGGTACCGTGATTTGCATGGAGTGAGAATAGTGGATACATAATATACCGGCTTTTGAAGGGGGAATTTATGTCCGTCCGTTTCTTGTTCGACGACGAGCACTGCTGTCGGTGTCAAAACCGGCGGATCTCGGGTAGGGGGTCCCGAACTGTGCGTCTAGGTGGATGGTAACAGGAGACAAGGGACACGATGTTTTTACCCAGGTTCAGGCCCTCTCGATGGAGGTAAAACCCTACTCCTGTTTGATTAATATTGATGATATGGGTAGTACACGAGTAGATCTACCACGAGATCAGAGAGGCTAAACCCTAGAAGCTAGCCTATGGTATGATTTTTTTGTCCTACAGGCTAAAACCCTCCGGTTTATATAGGCACCGAAGAGGGTTAGGGTTACACATAGTCGGTTACAATGGTAGGAGAACTACATATCCGTATCACCAAGCTTGCCTTCCACGCCAAGGGAAGTCCCATCCGGACACGGGACGAAGTCTTCAATCTTGTATCTTCAAAATCTAAGAGTCCGGCCAAAGGCTATAGTCCGGCTATCCGGACACCCCCTAATCCAAGACTCCCTCAGTAGCCCCTGAACCAGGCTTCAATGACGACGAGTCCGGCGCGCATATTGTCTTCGGCATTGCAAGGCGGGTTCCTCCTCCGAATACTTCATAGAAGATTTTGAACACAATGATAGTGTCCGGCTCTGAAAAATAAGTTCCACATACCACCATAGAGAGAATAATATTTACACAAGTTCAATCTGCTGACGTATTCCGCGGCGTGACATCACACCACGGCCAAGCCTTTATTCGAATCGTTTTTACTGTCCCACCTCAGCGCGTTTAGCGAGGTGGTTTCCTTGGCACGTCTTGTCAAAGCGAGATCGTGTCCCTTATTCCGGATTCTCATCAATACGGTGTGGGTAACCCAACCGCACCATTGATTACGGCGCTTGGGAGATAAGCGAGTTTTATCAGGCCGGTGGGGACGCATAGCTTTGTCCGTCCATGTAAGGGGATAAGGATTCACTTTTTCACACAAGCCTTCTTCCTCCTTTGCTTATCCATTTCCGCGCACTCGAGCTCCAGCGCCCAAGACCGCACATCCCACCTCAACCTTCTCCAACTATGTCCGGAGCGGGAGGCAAGTGGATTGCCTCCTCCGTCACGGAGGGGCACATCAAAAAGCTGCGGAAGGCTGGATACTTGTCCGACGACATCGCGCATCGGCTCCCCGACAAGGGGTAGCTCATCCCCACCCCCATGCCCCATGAGAGGGTGGTGTTCCTCCCCCACTTCCTCCACGGACTAGGGTTTCCACTTCACCCATTTGTCCGGGGGCTCATGTTCTACTACGGCCTAGATTTCCACGATCTGGACCCGAATTTCATCGTCAACATCTCGGCGTTCATCGTCGTGTGCGAGGCCTTCCTCTGCATCCAGCCCCACTTCGGCTTATGGCTGAAGACCTTTAATGTCAAGCCGAAGGTAGAGGGCGGCCGCCAAGCGGAGTGCGGAGGCGCCATGGTGGGCAAGATGGCCAACGTCCTATGGCTCGAGGGCTCCTTCATGGAGACCATAAAGGGGTGGCAATCGGGGTGGTTCTACATCACCGAGCCGCACGACTCTAAATGGGCGGCGGCCCCCGAATTCCGATCTGGCTTCCCTACACGGCTCACCTCATGGAAAGAGACGGGCCTGACGTGGGGTAATTAGGAAGAGCTGACCGGACTCCAAACTTGCGTCCGAAACCTGGTGGACAACAAGCTCAAGCTTGTCAACGTAGTCCAGGTTATGCTCATCCGCCGGATCCTCCCATGCCAGCAACGGGCCTTCAACTTGTGGGAGTTTGATCCAGCACAGCACCGAACCTTGAGCCGGCTCTTCTACACTATGTACGAAGATGCCTGGAAGGTGCTGTTCAAGGGCGCCGAGGCTCCCGCATAGGCTACCGAAGATCGCGGATTCAGCTCACGGCATCAAGCCAGCGAGGTAAGCTATTTTACGCTTTACGGGACTCTTTTTTCATAGTTTGACTCTATGCGGGATCTAAAACTCCCTCACCTTTGACATGACTTGCAGAAGATGTCCGGACAGGTTGACTGTCCGGCTCCCTTGCCAGAAGACCCAGCGGACGCCCTCTTGACGGGCTCTTTGGTTCGGCACCTACATGGTGCGGAGAAGAAGGCCAAGAAGAAGGCCACGGGAACTCGGAGGAGTTCCCGGCGCCAGGTGTTGTCGGACTCATCGTTCGATGACTCCGAGGCGGACTCCTCCCGCGAAGACGAGGAGGAGGAAAAAGAGGCCTCTCCCCCAGCAGGGGGAGAGAAGAAAAGGAAGGCCGCCCCAACTGGGGAGGCCGGAGGGTCCAAGAAGGGAAGGACCCTCCCTCCGGACTACACCACCAACGCCAACAACGATGAGGAGGAGTGGCCAACAAGGATAGGGTTAGGGCTAAACCCTAGAAGCTAGCCTATGGTATGATTGTTGTTCGTCCTACGGACTAAAACCCTCCGGTTTATATAGACACCGGATAGGGTTAGGGTTACACAGAGTCGGTTACAATGGTAGGAGATCTACATATCCGTATCGCCAAGCTTGCCTTCCACGCCAAGGAAAGTCCCGTCCGGACACGGGACGAAGTCTTCAATCTTGTATCTTCATAGTCTAGGAGTCCGCCAGCGGTGATAGTTCGCTATCCGGACACCCCTAATCCAGGACTCCTCGGTAGCCCCTGAACCAGGCTTCAATGACGATGAGTCCGGTGGCATATTGTCTTCGGCATTGCAAGGCGGGTTCCTCCTCGAATACTTCATAGAAGGTTTTGAACACAAGGATAGTGTCCAGCTCGCAAAACAAGTTCCACATACCACCGTAGAGAGAATAAATTTTGCACAGATCTGGCGACATATTCCGCGGCGTGACATCACACCACGGCCAGCCTTTATATGAATTGTTTTTCTTGTCCTACCTCAGTAGCGTTTAGCGAGGCGGTTTCCTTGGCACGTCTTATCAAAGCGGAGATCGTGCCCCTTATTCGGGATTCTCATCAATACGGACGTGGGTAACCCATCCGCGCCATTGATTACGGCGCTTGGGAGATAAGCGAGTTTTACCGGTGGCGGGGGACGATAGCCGTTCATCCATATAAGGGATAAGGATCCACCTTTTCACCTCGCCTTCTTCCTCCTTTGCTCATCCATTTCCTTTTCGAGCTCCAACGCCCAAGTCCGCACATCCCACCTCAACCTTCTCCAACTATGTCCGGGAGGGAGGCAGGTGGATGGCCTCCCACGTCACGGAGGGGCACATCGAAAAGCTGCGGGAGGCCGGATACTTGTCCAGCAACATCGCGCACCGGCTACCCGACGAGGGGCAGCTCATTCCAACCCCCAGGCCCCACGAGAGGGTGGTGTTTCTCCCCCACTTCCTCCGTGGACTAGGTTTTCCACTTCACCCATTTGTCCGAGGGCTCATGTTCTACTACGGCTGGACTTCCACGATCTGGCCCCGAATTTCATCCTCAACATCTCGGCGTTTATCGTCGTGTGCGAGGCCTTCCTCTGCATCCAGCCCCACTTCGGCTTATGGCTTAAGATCTTCAATGTCAAGCCAAAGGTAGTGGGCGGGCGCCAAGCGGAGTGCGGAGGCGCCATGGTTGGCAAGATGGCCAAAGTCCTATGGCTCGAGGGCTTCTTTGTGGAGACCATAAAGGGGTGGCAATCGGGGTGGTTCTACATCACTGAGCCGCGCGACTCTCAATGGGCGGCGGCCCCCGAATTCCGATCTGGCTTCCCCACACGGCTCTCATCATGGAAAGAGACGGGCCTGACGTGGGGGAATTCGGACGAGCTATCCGGACTCAAAACCTGCATCCGAAATCTGGTGGACAAGAATCTCAGGCTTGTCAACATAATCCAGGTGATGCTCATCCGCCGGATTCTCCCATGCCAACAACGGGCCTTCAAATTGTGGGAGTTCGATCCAGCACAACACTCAACTCTGAAAAGGCTCTTCGACACTACGTACGAAGATGCCTGGAAGGTGCTATTCAAGGGCGCCGAGGCTCCCACATCCGCTACCGAAGATCGCGGATTCAGCTCGCAGCGTCAAGCCAGCGAGGTAAGTTATTTTACCCTTTATGGGACTCTTTTCTCATAGTTTGACTCTATGCGGGATCTAAAACTCCCTAACCTTTGACAGGACTGGCTGAAGACGTCCGGACAGATTAACTGTCCGACTCCTTTGCCAGAAGACCCAGCGGACGCCCGATTTACGGGGCTGCTGGCTTCGGTACCTCATGTGGTGCCGGAGAAGAAGGCCAAGAAGGAGGCCGCGGGAACTCGAAAGAGCTCCCGGTGCCAGGTGCTATCGGACTCACCGCCTGACAACTCCGAGGCGGAATCCTCCTCTGAGGAAGAGGAGGAGGAAAAAGAAGCCTCTCTCCCAGCGGGGGGAGAGAAGAAAAGGAAGGCCGCCCCAACTAGGGAGGCGGAGGGTCAAGAAGGAAGGACCCTTCATCCGGACTTCTCCACCAACGCCGACAACGACGAGGAGGAGTGGCCAACAAGGGCCAAGCCCCTGGCGAGATCGTAAGTGTCCGGATACCCATGGCTTTTTTCCATTGCATAATGTTCTCTAATGCCGAACAATCATGCAGCCCGCCCAAGGACGAGTTCGCCGCTTTGTCGAGCGGGTCCCTGAATTCGTCGGAAGTGGAGAGTACTTCACTTCCGGCCGCCTCCTCACCTCACGCTGCGGACGACGCCGAGGTGGGGCCCCGAGGGGGGCCTGGTCAAGAGGAGGCGCGAGGGGAGCGAGACCCCCAGGGGCTCTAAGCCCGACCCTCGTCCGGACTCCATACCGGAACCTTCAGCGATTCCGAAGTCCGGCAAGCGGTCCCTTCGTAGGAAGGGTAAGACGCTGGTGTCCTCCGTCCAACCGGAGGCACGGATAGCTCTTGGGCGCTTAACAGCGCCTCCATCGAGGAGGAGCACCGCCTTTGCTATGAGTGTGGTGATCCAGAAAAGTTCGATCCGCCAAGAGCGGGCTGGTCAAGCCTGTACCAGCCTTCTAACATGCTTTGAGGTAAGTTTAGAATATGTAGAAATATTACCGCATAGACGGTAGCCCCGATGCTTAATTCGTGTTCGGAAAGAAAAGCGGACTAAGGATCTAAAAAGATATACGCAGGAGTCTAACATAAGTATGTCAATATGGGAATGCAGGCTCTTGCTGCTGACCTCTGCAGACCGATCATGGAGGTCAATGCATTGAAGCGAGCCTCGGCGGTCCGAGAATGAGCTCGGCCTTGCCAAGAAGCAGCTCGAGGACAAGGAAGGTAAGTAATACCTTATTAAAGAAATACCTTATAGAAAGGATTTGGTTGCAAAAAATAACAGGAATAACATGGGTACTGCAGGGGCCATGAGCAAGGTGGCGACCCTGAAGGAGGCGGTGTCCGCGGCCGAAAATAAAGCGTCTGCAGAGCGCAACGAGCGAGAGAAGGGGGAGGCGCAGCTGGCGGAGGTGCGGCAAGAGCTCCAGGCTCTCGTGGAAAAACACGAGGGTTCGGAGCATGACTCGAAGACCCGAGAGTCCGAGCTTGCCTCGGCTCTTGAGAGTGCCAAAGCTGCTAAGGCCGAGGCCCAAAAAGCCCTCCAGGAGATTGAGGCAATAAAGAAGATCGCGCGGGTAAGGCATTCTTTATGCGAGCAAGAATGTAAAGTCAATTATCTAGTACTTACCCGAATCCGGAGCTCTCGGGGAGCGTTCGCAGATCTGCCCGTAGTGTGTCGATGCTGCCGCATTCTACGCGCCAAGGAGGGGAGCTCGGCGGAGAAGGTGTTACGGTCTCGGTAGATTTGAGGCCGACCGTCCGTGCCCCTGAGCGACTAGATGAAGCAGCTGGTCGAGCTCCACAAGGTCGCCGAACAGGCCATGAAGGGCCTCATAGTTCGGCTGTGGCCATTGGAAGCCATGCCTGGGAGCTATTTCGGGTTAGTGCAGCGGCTGGTGGACGCCTGTCCGTGGATTGAAGTCATCAAGCGCTCCGTATACATTGAAGGTGCCCATCGGGCCCTTGCCCGTGCTAAAGTGCACTGTGGCAAGCTGGATGCGGAGAAGCTTGTGACGGACGGGCCACCGAAGGGCAAGGATCATCGCAAGCCCGGAATGTATTACGAGGGAGTCCTGAAGGGTGCCCGCCATATAGCGGATGAGTGTTACAAAGATGTAATTTTTCAATAGACTCGCATTTGTTATCCTGTACGCTGAAAACTTGTTCATATGCGCTAAGCAACGCTTGTTAATTTAAAATATTACCTTCTGTGCGGCCGTTTATCAAATTTGAGAGATGGCAAGTCGTTGGCTTCAGCCCCATGCCACGCAGTCTTTGGGGTGTTGGGATAAACTTGGCGCTCTTGTTCCCATTCTTGGGTCCATCAAGGGAGGCACTCAACGCAACGAACAAGGCAACTGGACTTATAGTGCTTGAACACTCTCACTTAGCCATAGAATTCTATAATTTTAAATTTCGGTGAAGCCCCTAGTATTCGGCAGACTGAGTTCGGGGCGCTATCCACGCCTTGGCCGGACAATGCCGGTTCCTCGCTCTAAGCGCATAAGTCTTTAGGGACCCGAAAAAACCTCTCGAACAGCGACCGGCTCTCGCCCTATCATGACGGTCAGTTTTAGCTTTCTCCACTTGGGTGCTCAACCCAGCTCAACCGGGCACAATCGCAGTGGTTCTCCCAGTGCTACCTTAGCCGATATAACGGAACGTAAGGTACCAAAACATAGGTGCCGGGCAAACCCAACTATTGACCCAAGACATGATTCGGAGCCGATGCATATAATGCTATAAGTTCGGGGTGCCACACTTGTGAAAGTGTTCGGACTTATCACATCATAATTTTGGGGTACTTAAGCCCCTGGTGTATTGGCCGTACCAAAGTGTACGGGTGCCACATGTCATGAAATGAACATATATATAGATAAAGAAAGGAGTGCAATAATAGGCAAAAGCTATGTATTGTTTATTCAAAAAGGTACTGCAATGAAAGCAGAACGATACAAATAGTGGGATAAGCAAGGGATGGGACTATTTAACATGTCCCCTCGAGGGTAAGCTGCGGGATGGTATGTAAAACAGGTATAATGCTCGTAGTAGAGACCACCGAACACTCGACATAGCTTTACGCTTCCCTGGCTGTTGCATCGTGAGTTCGGCAATTCTAGTGCGGACGGGACTTCGGAAGCGGAGTCTGAAAGTAAGAAAAAGAAGAAAGAAAAAGAATGACACAATTGGGAGCCCACGGTGCGGTTGAGCGCATTATGGGCGTGCGTGGTCGTGCCCTCGCCTTATGCCCATGGTATCTCGGGCGTAGTTATATACGCGTAATCTTCGCTTCGCAATTCGCGAGGGCTGGGGTTGGCGCCGGATTACTACTGGCGTGCTTGAATCATGCGAGGCGGTCTTGTTGTAGGTTACTCGGTAGCTTGAGCGGTGTCCGGACGTTTAGTGGCGGACTCGAGAATTGCTGTGAGAAGTTGCTTTGCACCTCCGCCGCGAGGGCGCCGTGTGCTCCTCCGTTCGAGAGAAGCGTTCGGTGTTTCCATTGACCGTGATTACTCCTCGAGGGCTGGCATCTTGAGCTTGAGGTATGCGTGGTGCGGCACCGCATTGAACTTTACAAATGCGGTTCGTCCAAGCGATCGCGTGATAGCCGCCATGAGCAGGACTATGTCGAAGATTAACTCTTTGCTTTGGAAGTTATCCGGGATCCGAAGACCACCGAGTGTGGCGAGCACTGTACAATTGGCCTCTACACGGTATGGCGCCTTTAAAGGTCGTCTTTGTGGGTTTAATCCTTGAGGGTCTATGCCCATTTTGCGCACTGTATCCTGATAAAGCAGGTTTAGGCTGCTACCGCCGTCCATCAGGACTCTGGGTCAAGAACCAATGCGGCAAAACCGCCGTGACGGATGCTAGTGGGGTGGTCCCTTCGATCGAAGGTGATCGGGCAGGAAGACCATGGGTTGAACTTTGGGGCGACTGGCTCCATCGCATATATGTCCCTTAGTGCACGCTTCCGCTCCCTTTTGTGTATGTGGGTTGCGTATATCATGTTCACCGTCCGCACTTGTGTGGGAAAGCCCTCATCCTCTATTGTTCGGCGGCGGGGCTCTTCCTCGTCATCGCTATGCAGCCCCTTGTCATTGAGTTCGGCACTTAACTTGCCTGCTGCTTGAACACCCAACAATCCTGTTGGTGTGGTTGGCTAGTTTTTGGGGTGCCATGTATCGGCGCAAGCGATCAGTATTCGGTCCAAGTTGGGCCAGGCCTGGTATTTCTTTTGAATGGCTTCTTCCACTGACCAGGTTTAGAGCCTCTGAATCCGGCATTGACTGCCGTATCTTCATCATTGTCACCGTCAATGTGGCGCTTGTTCTTGTTGCGATGCGACCTGCCATTGTTGTCCTTGGTAACCGAACTACCAGGGTTTTTGGTCAAGTTGTTACTACGAGCTAGCCAGCTGTCTTCTCCCGTGCAAAAGCGGGTCATGAGTGTGGTGAGGGCTGCCATGGATTTCGGCTTCCTGTCCTAGGTGCCGGGCTAGCCACTCGTCGCGGATGTTATGTTTGAAGGCTGCAAGGGCCTCTGCATCCGGATAGTCAACGATTTGATTTTTCTTGGTTAGGAACCGTGTCGTAATTGTATCGGCGATTCTTGGCTGCTGAATTATGTGGCTGAGGTCATCGGCATCTGGTGGTCGCACATATGTGCCCTGGAAGTTATCAAGGAATGCGGCTTCCAGGTCCTCCCAACAACCAATTGATTCTGCTGGCAAGCTGTTGAGCGAATGCCGAGCTGGTCCTTTAAGCTTGAGTGGGAGGTATTTGATGGCATGTAGATCATCACCGCAGGCCATGTGGATATGGAGGAGATAGTCCTCGATCCGGACCGCAGGATCTGTGGTGCCATCGTATGATTCGATGTTTACGGGTTTGAAGCCCTCGAGTTTGATGATCCATTACTTCATCTGTGAAGCATAGTGGGTGTCTTGGCGCCTCATGTTGGGCTATATCACGGCGTAGCTCATATGAGCTTTGTCTCTGTGTTCGGCCCGGCGGAGTTCTGTATCGGCGTGGCGATTATCATCACGTGTGGTGGGCGCCCACGCGATCCGTGGATCGATCTTGTATGTCTTGCCTTGTCCTCCAATATGTCTCATGGTGCAGCGCGTTTCCCGTGCCTTGGTACTTTTCGGCGGCCTTGGTGCGGCTTGAATGGAGGTCTGGAGGCCTCTGTCAGCGACCACGGGGTGGCGGTCGGCGCATCATGCGCTGGTGATGTAGGTTTGGGTGCTGCTTCCTCTAATTGGGGTAGCAGCCTGCGTTCAGGGTATCTCTTGGAGGGCGTTCGAGTTCATACTCTTGGTGCAAGGACTTGATCCATCTGTCGACTAGGAAGTCTTGGTCACTCTAAGCTGCTGCTGCTTTCTTGAGGCTGCTTGCCGTGGCCATAAGCCTGCGTTTGAAAGCAGCTCTTGTTTGGCAGGGTCCTCGAGCACGACAAATTAAATCGTCGTCGAGGCTTGCCTCATCTTGAGAGGGGCGCATAATTATCATCCTCTACCTCTCTTTACGCCGCCTTTGTCGTGCGGTCTTTCTCTCCTCCTCCTGCTTATTTGAGTCCTCTTTGGAGGGGTCATCTTCGGCACTGTCAGGGGTATTGTGTCTCCGTGCGGAATCTCTGTTTTTACTGTGGCGGGATTTAGAGCGGCGCCGCTGACGTCGGCGCTTGGGCTGTTTCTTGGAGGGGTCATCCTACGCTGTTCCATCGCCGTTCCCATCTGTGACACTCCAAAAATTTTTGTTTTGGTTTTCAGCAAAAACCTTGTTGGTTTTGAAGGAGGTCATTTAAACCCTTCCACAAATCTCTTTCTCTCAAGAATTTCCCCTTCGAAAAAAGATTTTTACTTAGGCACCTTCTTCAACTCTGGTGTTGGTTATTAAAAAAAAACCTTTCTTCTGATTTCCCCCTTCTCAAATTCTATTTTTGGGATTTATTTTCTTTTAGAAGAAAAACCTAGGAGTTTTGGGTCTTCTCCTATTTTGAAACCACCCATGGTTTTACCATGCCTCTTGGGGTAAATTTTCCCAAAACCCCTCCTTCCCCTTTGGGACAATCCAAATGTTCTGTCCCAACAAGTCCAACTCATTTTTGGATTTCATTTCATTTAACTCTTTCCCCAAAACAATTCTGCCCATTATTTTGAGCCTAAGTGATTTGCAAAGCAAGTACCTAATTGCCTTTGAACTTTGCTCTCAAACTAACTTCTCTGGATAGTCCCTAGCACCCACAACCTAGAACCATCAAGATCCACTCTTCTCCTTTTCAAAATTTTCAAGTTTCAGCTTCTGCAAGTTGGACCAGATTTGTCAAATTTGATGAAATTCATATCTCCTCTTCTCCAAAAATTCCACCAAAATTCAGGCAACCTCCGGTTGCAATGAGAAGCCAGTCCACCAAAAATCAGCTCAAGGAAAAATCCCCACATGCCAAAAGCATTACTGTCGAACACCTAGCATGCCTTGTCACTTTGCACTTTCGATAAATTCAGAAATTGAGTTTGATTGCGTTTCTTCGTCGAGGTCGGGTCACTGTCAGCAGTGCACTGGCGCCTTGCGCCTGACCTCACCTCCCTGGCGGGCGCGCCGCCTCCTTGTGCGGATCACGGCGTCGGTGGCGGCGAGCCTCGTCGGCGTTAGCGGTTTACGTGGTGGCTGCGCCACCGTGGCGGCAGCCGAGGGCAGGAACCGCTTCGCCACGCCACCGTCGCCGCCCATCGTTCCACAGCCCTCGCGTGGCTCATGGGCGTGGCGCACCCCGTTGCACCGTCGCCGTGGCGGCAAGCACGAGGCACGCCCTCTGCCGCCCGGCAGACGCGCCGCCCCTTCCGTCGAACTCCCCCAAAGCTTCTCGTCCAAACTTCGTTTAGCGTCTAAATGGAGCAGTGACCTCACGTTGATGCTCAACCGCTAAACCACCCGACCAAGCCTGCGCCGCCGTAACCTTATTTGGAGAACTCCGTTCACGGCCACCCCCCCTGATCGCCTATAAAAAGGGGCCCCGAGCTCGCCCTCGAGCACGCACCATCCCTACAGCTCACCAACACTCCGCCAGGCTACTAGGAGGACCTTGAGGAGGTCTCCTCCCCCAACTCCAGCCGCCCCGTTCCGCCTCGGCCTCCACCTCGATTCACTCCGGTGAGGCCGTCCCCGGCGCCCTAACCTCGTCAGCACTCCCCTCGAGCACCCAGTAGTCTAACCCCCACCTCAATTTGCCCTTCGCAGCACTCTCCGTGAGATCCAACCCCCGAATCGCCGTCCGCGAAGCAGGACCGCCATCGGCGTGGTGCAGCGCGGCGACCACCACCACCCACCCGGCGGAATGATGCTCGAGCACGGAGGTACCACCCGATCCCCTTGACTCGCCGTGGATGCGCCGTCGGCGACCACCGCGACCCTCGGGCGCCGACGAGCTCCGTCTCCCCTTTTAAATTTTAAACTGGCGGGTGGGACCCGCTGTCGATATCTCATTTATTAAGCGAACCGTTTTTAAAGCGTATTCGGCAAAATCGCTTTCCGGTTTGAATCGTTTTTACGGACTTTTCGCATAACCCCACAGGAAGTTTGTTTCATTACTGAGAGGTCCTTGGACCAAAACTCTTATAACTTTTAAGCAGGAAAGGATTTTTAGTGATTCTTTTCTGTCCTCTTCAAAATTTTGTCTAGTTTTTATCAGATTTATTTGAAAAATATTTGGAATAATTTTGGAGCACCCTTAGTATTTACGTTAGTGCGTATATTTTTGTATACCGTAGATACGAAGGAGGTGGCGGAACCATGAACTTCACGAGCTAGGCCCGACTACTCCGAACCAGGCAAGCATGTTTGAAATTTTGATATGATGAGTGTTTGGGCATGTTTGCATTAATTTAGTTTCATGGCATGTTCATGAGCATCTCGATGAAAGTTTATCTCGTAAAAGTTGAGGCAAGTGAGTTTGGAAATCCATGAGTTGTTGGAAACATGTTGCATGGCCATGAGTTGGCATGAGAATGGGTAAGATGGCAGTGTTGTAGCATGCGGTCTTATGCGGACCGTTGACCAGTGTCAACATAAATCGATCAATTCCGTCCGTCTCCCCTTCGTACTACCACATGTTTTCCGCAAGGAATCGGCTTAGTAAGTTGCAAACCACTTTACGGTACACACCAAATCGAGAGGCGGGATGAGGGTTCCATGGCCTGGTCGGGGGCATGGGTGTTTCGGTTGGGACGAGAGGGGGCACCCTTAAGCGGCGTATATAAATTTGATCCCATGCTATTCGAGTTGTGATCTCCCGTCTCAAAGTTTTTCTTGAGCGCTGTCTAGGGTGATTCCTGGCAACGTGAGGTTGGATGGGTGTGTACTGGTTAGCTGTGTTTTCTCCGAAATACCGTAAACGAAACTAGTCCTTCGTGACTAGGGAAATCCGTCGGCGGAGGATATTTTAGTATAAACTCTGCAGAGTCAAAACTCCTTGAAATCATCCTATTCATGTCCAAGTGTTGTGTTCATCTTATCTTGTCAAATGTCAGTCCCGGAGACAGTAACTCCTGAGAACCACATGAATGTTAAAAGTTTCTTTCTTGTGGATGGACTAACCCGTTTACTGTCTTGTGATGAATATTTCAGCGAGCACCATTTCTTGTAAGTTATGAAAAATTTAGTATATGCCCTTTCTACGATGTCGCTCAGACGTCCGACTGTGGCATTGTTGCTTACTTATTTTTGATATAAGCCCTTTCTGCGATGTCGCTCAGACGTCCGACTGTGGCATTGTTGTTTACGTATTTTTGATATAAGCCCTTTCTGCGATGTCGCTCAGACGTCCGACTGTGGCATTGTTATTTATTTACTTTTGATATAAGCCCTTTCTGTGATGTCACTCCGACGTCCGACTGTGGCACGTATGTCTTTTCTTCCAATATAAGCCCTTTATGAGGTGTCGCTTAGACGCCCGACTTTGGCATGCTTTACTTATTTGTTCAACCCTTCGAGGTGTCGCTTCAGACACCCGACCGGTTTTCAGTTTATTTTATTGGGTTTTCGAGCGGACTACCGCCGATTCCCTTTTTACTTACCTTGCTATACTAATTGGATTGCGCATTGTTAAATTATTCATGTCGCATTCGTGCATACATTTGTTATATCTTTTGTCCGAACTGTCTTGCGAGTACTTCAAAGTACTCACACGGCTTATTGATTTGGCCGATCTTGTGAAAGGCGATCTCATGGATGAAGAGTTCGATAGCGAGTCCGGCGCCTAGAGGAATCGGTCGGTCTCGTGCGACCCTTGGATTAGTCATTGTGATATATTCGCTTCCGCTACCCAAATAAATTCACGAGCCTCACCTCGGCCTTTCGTTGAGCCGCCGATGTAGGAGTCATATCACCCACTCCTTTGTGTTATTCCACCACTTTACCTCGAGTCGGTAGTATGCCACCACTCCACTGTGTCATATCCGGCACTATGTATAATTATTGGCGTGCTTGTAATAATTTGTTGAGCAAGATCAGCTCGACCCTGTAATATATTAATTGCTACTGGCTTATTGTGTCAAGGTTTTCTCCACCAGTATGGAGGATTTTCCTCACACTGGAATTAAAAGATTGGTTTCTCAATAAATATTTTTATTGGAAAACCGGTCGTGACAAGCTTGGTACCAGAACCAGGCTGACTGTAGGAAGCCACTAGGTGCGATCGCTAATCGGTTATTATCATATAGAGCTATTACTTATTTTTTTTACAAATGTAGTCAATTTCTGACAGTCAGCATAAATTTATGATTTCACTACTCAGGATTTTTGCCTACTTTTGTAGATGGTGGCAATATTTGCGAGTCACAGATGTTAGCCAACATGCCCGATGGGTTCGTCAAGCTTCTCTCCTTCATCGTCCAAGTCGCTATGGGGCCATCATGCGCCCGATCTTCTCACTCTCTCGGCACAAGGTCAATGACCGTCTAACCATACACCAAGCAGCGGTGCAATTCAAGGGAGGCGAGTTGGCGCTTCCGGTTCTTGGGAAAGCCATGCCCACGAGGAAGCATACACTGCAGATGGCAGCCCGTGAGGCGATAGCTCGTCTCGAGGATATCCTTCCTTCGGCGAAGACTACGTCGTTACCGCTACCTGCCATGTCACGTGCCATATACCTGCCACTCGCATTCTCTTGCCCCGGAGGAGAAGCGAGGCGAAGCTTTTGAGATGCTTATCGAGTATCTCCGGGCTTTGGAGGCAGCCTTCGACAACCTGGTGGACGACTTTGTAGCTGCCCGCATGGACTCAGTCCATGGCTGTGCCGCCAACAGGAGGGAGCTCCTGCGCACCGCACCGCCACTGACTTTCGTCTCGTCATCATCATCTTTTGCTCCTACTGCTCTCGCCACTACTCGTCACCTGCCTACCACGGAGGAGTTCAACCATGTCATTGCGCCTACTCCGGTTCGTTCTGCACCACCCCTCGTGCCCGCTCATGTTTGAGTTGTCCCGCATAGGGCACCTGCTCCACCAACTCAGCGCAGCACTTCACGTCTGGAGCCTATCACCGAAGAGGAGGTTGAGTCCCCAGCCTCACTGCGCCTCACCCTTGGCAGGCCAAGGGAAATCCTTACCATCTCCGACTAAGTACGCTTAGCCGCCATGCGATGTACCAACTGGTGCGATGTGTTTTTATGTACGTAAGCTGTGAGAAGTAGCTTGTTTGCGCATCATGTAGGGACTGGAAAAGTGCACTAGCCTAAATAACATGTCATGATTATGTACGCATATCCTGAGTAATGTATTGTATAATTACTGCTTGCGTGTAAGATATGTAATGAGCAGTCCTTCTCCGTGCGCAAACGTTTATTCTCCTGAAAAAAAAATCTTGGAGCATTTGCGACTTCTTTCGTCTTCATTAATTTATTGACTTTTGCGACTCAAATTTCTTTTCTTATGAGTTTCACAAAATATGTCCCCGAGTCAACAATGTCTCGTCCTTGGGCCAGCTCCATGCCAACTCCGCATGAGCAAAATTATGACACACAACCCAGCAACAATTTCACACAGGGGCAATCAAGTCAGCGGGACGGTGAAGCGACACTTTCCCAAATGTGCCGTCTTTATGAGCAAAGTCAGCAACAACATCGGAAATGATGAACCAAGTCATCAATATGGAAATCACCATGGACAGTATCAGCAGCAATCAAAGTTATCGAGCTACTGAAGCGCGTCCCCAAACATTTTCTCATCTTGACAAACCTCTTGAAGCCGAGGACTGGCTTGAGACATGAAAGAAAATTAATCATTGCCCGGTGTTCAGATTGTAGAAAGTCTGTATGCACCGCACTATCTCCTTTGGAGCAGCCGCATCATGGTGGGAAAATTTCCTACACATGCACCCCAGCGAAAATAATATAACATGGGAGGAATTTAAAGAAGGTTTTGTGGGGCACATATTCCTAAGAGTCTTATGAAGATCAAAAAGAGAATTTGATGACCTCAAGCAAAGGACAATGGCGGTGTCGAGTACAACAGTCAATTTACTCTGCTGTCTTGCTATGCCATAGCGAGGCGTATGTCGGAAAACAAGAAGATGGAGAAATTCCTAGGCGGTCGACACCCGCTTAAATGCCAACTGGTGGTACACACCTTTCCAGATTTTAAGGCGCTGGTGGATAAGGCCATTACCTTGGAGAATGAGAGCGCAACTTAGAATATTTACATAGCGGAAGAGGACCAGACTAATCATGCCCGCAACCACCGCAGCAAGGCGGATGTTCGAAAAACTGGACACCCAAACCCATGACAAAGTCTCACGCCCAATCAAGAATTTTCATGCAAGGGACAAGGAGTTCACATACCGCCCGAGCGTTACTGTTGCAGCTTGTGGAGAAGAAGGGCACTATGCCAAGCGGTGCCCCAAGCCAAGAACTCGACCCCAAAGCCGAACAACGGAGGCAATAATTGGCGTAAAGCGCAACAATTTCAACAAATAACAACCACGGGAAGGGTCATCTGAACCACGTGACCAAAGAGGAAGCACAAAATGCCCCAGATATCATACTCGGTACGTTTCCTGTCAACACAATACCTGCCATGGTTTTGTTTGATTCTGGAGCTTCTCACTCATTCGTTTCGAAAAGTTTTGCCTTGCAAAATAATTTTTCGATGTTTCCCTTGGAAAACTCTATGATCGTCAAGTCCCTTGGAATTAAGCAAGTTACCCAGAGTTATTGCAAGGGTGTGGTTATCGAGTTTGAAGGGTTGAAGTTTCACGCAAATCTTATCGTGTTGGAAAATAAAGGGCTGGATGTCATCCTAGGGATGGATTGGTTAACCACCAACAAAGGTTTTATTGATTGCTTCAACCGGACCGTAATTCTCACCCACCACCACGGGAAGACCATAAAAGTTTCAGCCAAGGAAAGAAAAATATCATGGCAACCAAGATTGAACAAGGTGGATATTTCTGAATTGAGCAAGGTTCCAGTAGTGTGTGAATTTCCAGACGTATTTCCCGAAGAACTACCAGGCATGCCACCAGACCAAGAGATAGAATTCAGCATTGAGCTAGCACCCGGAACCGCCCCCATATACAAGAAACCATACAGAATGGCACCATCCGAATTGGTAGAACTGAAGAAGCAAATAAAAGAATTCTTGGACAAGGGTTATATCTGAACCAGCTCCTCACCACAGGGTTCACCGATTTTATTTGCCAAAAGAAGGATGGAACCACGAGATTGTGCATAGACTATCGAGCACTTAACATGGTCACAATCAAGAACAAATATCCGATGCCACGGATAAATGATTTATTTGATCAGCTCCTCAGGCCAAGGTATTCTCAAAGATTGACTTGAGGTCGGGATACCATCAATTAAAAGTGCGAACGAAGATATTCCCAAAACAGCTTTCACCTCCATATCTGGATTGTATGAGTTCACCGTAATGCCATTCGGACTAACAAACGCCCCGCATATTTTGTTCACCTCATGAACAAAGTATTTATGAAGTTTATGGACAAGTTTGTTGTGGTATTTATCGATGATATTCTGGTATACTCCAAGACACTAGAAAAACGCTGAACATCTCGAATTGTACTAGGGAACTCGGGAAACATCAATTATCGCTAAATTCAGCAAGTGTGAATTTTGGCTAAAAGGCAAATGGGTTTTACGGGCCGCGTCTTGACCCAAGAAGGTATTGCCATAGACCGAGAAAAAGTCAAGGCCGTGCTTGGCTGGAAGCCACCACCGGTATGTGGACGTCTGAAGTTTCTTAGGAATGGCAGGATACTCTGAAGATTTATTGAAGGATTCTCCACCATAGCAAAGCCAATGGCGCAGCTCTGAAGAAAGACGGGAAGTTTGAATGGACGAAGCTTGTGAGAAAAGTTTCCAAGAATTTAAAAGGAAATTAACGTCGGCACCGGTATTAATTGTGCGGACATACACAAGAATTTTGAGGTGTATTACGGCGCATCCGGAAAGGCCTCGGATGCGTGTTGATGCAAGAAAGGCAAGGTGATCGCATATTGCCGGTGTACTAGAGTAGGGTACCCTAGTACCCCGAACTTCGTCTGCAGGCGATTGCAACACCCGTGGCGAGGGCGGCCTAGTGACCGCCAAGTTCCTCCACGGCTCCTTTGGAGCCATTCAAGAACAAAGTATTGAAGGCTCCGTCAAGAGGAGCTTGCCGGGAAGGCCACTCAAGGCACGAAGGAAACAAGACCCCGGCAAGAGGAGCTTGCCGGGAAGGCTGATGGCGACAAGCTCCGAGCACGACAAGGATTTCCGCCCGCGGCAAGGAGCTTGCCACGGCGAGCAACCTCTCTTCATCTCGCTCCGGCTCATCACCAGCGATGTCGCCATGGGGCTATCCGAGCACGCAGCGTGTCAATGGGCTGTGCAGCAGTGAGGGGAGCAGCGATAAGCGGCGACAAGCTACCATCGTGGCAAGCAGGCGCGCCAGCGGTCCTGTTGCCTTTGTTTGGCGACGAGGGACAGGCATTTATTACTCTTGTCCCTTGCCGTCAGAATTAGGTATAAGGCACTGTACACTGTACAAGTTGGTGTACCAACTACTGTTTTTCCATTTGTACCCTCATCTGCGTTGCCACCTGTGGTGATCCCTTGAGCCTATAAAAGGAGGCCCATGTGCAACATAGAAAGGGTTCGGCTCGTTTCGGTTCATTCGACTCATTCGAGACCACACTCACTTAGGCTAGGTTTTGTAGCTCCCATTGCTCCCTAGCAAAAACACAATATAATCAACCAAGCAGCAGTAGGAGTATTATCTCTCCGGAGAGCTCCGAAGCTGGGTAAATCTGCTCGTGTGCATCGCCTCGATCCGCTATTTGTGCAATCTCTGCCCCCCATCGAACCACAAGGGACTCGGTCCCATAGGTGTTCGTGGGTCACGATCAGCTTCCCCGACATCTTTGGCGCGCCAGGTAGGGGGCGTCGAGGCTGTGTGAATCCGATCCGGCGTTCACGAGCAACTTCTTCATCATCTTCGTCAACATGCCACCGAAGAAGAAGGCTTGGCGGCAGCGATGCCGTCGCGTCAAACCCACCACCACGGGCTGGCGAGTGGTGGGGAGGCGCTAGGCGGAGAACAAGCGTCGTCGAGGAGCCACGACGCCGCCAGGTCAAGGACAAAGCGGCGCGAGCCGGCGTCAGCGTACCGCGTCCATCTCGGGGCCTTGAGACCAACAGCGTCATGGTGCTCGCGAGTGCCATACGCTTCGTTGGATCAAGGCCAAGCTGGAGGATCTCGAGGCCTTGAGACCGGCATACTGCGCTTGACATCTGGATACGGCGAATCGATCGCTTGGGCGGGATGCTGCTCCTCCTAACTTGGTTAGAAGTCCGAGCACATCCGTTCCTTGCTCCGTCGCCATTGCCACCCACCAATCCAGCGAAGCCTTGGCGAGAGCTCAACTACTTCTAGACTACCCTCCAGCGGCCGACAAGGTCGACGAATGGAAGGCCACAATCGAGTCTCGCCGGCTTTGCCAGCGGCGCGTTCGCGGCAACCAACAGCGTCCTTGCAGCGGCGGGGCGACAAAACACGAGCGGTGGTAGCGAGACCTGTGAAGTGCGACCACCATGCACTCCCCGGCCGAGAGCCAAGATCACCAGCTCCTCGGATCCACCTCGACGGCGACTCCACGCGTCGTCGGATCCTGAGCTTCGCCGTGATCAGCGCCAAGTTCTTCAAACGGCAACAAGAAGATGCTCGAACTTCGCGCCGGCGCCCGAAGAAAGCGGCGTCAATCCGACCAGCGCACGGGCCGCTGTTGACATGCATGCGCCCGAAGAGCGAGCGGTGCCGTCTGTGATAGGTTGCCCTGCGTTCACTCGTGAGCTGCGCAAGTCGATGGCCCGACAAGAAAAACTTCAAGCAGATGTGCGAGAAGTATGATGGCAAGACGCATCCATCGGAGTTCCTCAGCATCTACACCATCGCGGTGCAGGCTGCGGGGGCGAGGCGACAAGATCTTGCCAACTACTTCCTGCTGGTGCTCAAGCCAAATGTCAGATCTTGGCTCATGCACTTGTCGGACAGCTCCATATCTTCTTGGGCAGATTTGTGCCATCAGTTTGTCGGCGCCTTCACGGTGACCACAAGCCTCATGGCCAAAGAGTGACCTTCACCTGCTCTCCCGGAAGGAAGGAGAGTCCTGCGCAAGTTTATCCAGAGATTGATCGTGTGCACTACAACATCGAGGCGTCCACCTGCCGCGGTGATCAGCGCGTTTCATCGAGAACATGCGGAACCGCGGGATGAGGAGGAGATGGCGATGTGCAAAGTCAAGGGCGTCGATGAGCTGTATGCCTTGGCGACAAGTGTGTGCGTCTTGAAGAAGAAGAAGACTCGGGAGAGAATGTTGGAGCTGGATCGGCGGTGAGGAAACCGCCCGGCAAAGAAGAGCCGTGGCGGAACAACGAAAGAAAAAGAGCAAAGAGGTACTAGTTGTCGAGCAGTCCGGCAGCGGAGGTGGCGCCAAGAAGGCCAAGGCTTGTGGCTCCGGCAAGGAGGTTGCGGCCCGACACCGACCGCCAAGCTATGGCGACCCCGACAAGCGGACAGCTCCAACAAACAATCTTGCAAGATTCACCGCACCAAGGGCCCACGATCTCGAGTTGCAAGAAAGTCGAGCAGCTTGTTGAACAGCGAAGGCTGAATCTGACGGCGAGACAAGGAGAAGGCCCGGAAGGTGCTGGTGCAACTAGTAAGAAGAGACCCGGCGGGGAGGGCGCCGCGGCAAGGCCAAGCAGCGGCAAGAGACAGACCTCCCAGCGGCGCGACAAGGATGAAGGCGATGATGGCAGCGAAGACATGGAAGGCGATGAAGCTGATGAGCAGGAGTTTGAAGGCCACGGAGGTTCTCTCGTTGGCGGTGGTGCTTCTCGCATACCTCACACCGCCAGCTCAAGCAATGGATGCGTGAGGTTAATGCAGTGAGAACCATCCGTAGAGTCACTCGAGACCTCTGAAGTGGTCAACCGCCCATCGTCTTTGACATTGAGGACCACCCTGATCGCATAACTGCGGTCGGGTGCTTGCCGATGTTGGTCTCACCAACTATCCGCAACCTCAAGGTCACTAAGATGTTGGTTGAAAGCGGGGCGGCTTGAATCTGATCTCCTGCGGTGCTCCGAAGCTTCAAATCCACGACGGCGAGCTCGAAGAGGCGGCACTTTCAAGGAATCAACCCAGGAAGGAGCAAGCGAAAGGGAAGATCACGTTGCGGTAACATTTGGCGTGAGCTGAATTTCAGGGCTGAGAGGGTCACATTCGATGTTGCTGATTTCCCATTGCCCTACAATGGGATACTTGGCCGTCGGCACTCGCCAAGTTCATGGCAGCCTCTCATTATCGTACAACCTACTCAAGATGCCGGCCCGATAAGTGTCATTTCTGTACATGGCGACAAGAAAGATGCACTTATCTGCGCCGACAAGATTCTCGGGATGCAGCAGCTGCGACGAAAGCAAGTCACTTGCCGCTGAAGCTCCGGGGAAGAAGAAGACCACTTTGTCGGCAAGAGCTCGATGCCCACTCCGGCAAGCGCACCTCTTGGTGCTGCGCTACCGTCGAGGCCGCACCATCGAGCTCCACCGGCAAGTGCAAGAAAATGATGGCAGCTCACGAAGACCAAGAAGGTGCCCGCCAAGGAGGGCGGCACTGGTGGTACCTTCACCATCGATTGCCACGCTTGACCCTAAATAGGAAGGCGCTCGTTGCTTTCCTGCGGGCGAATGTCGATGTGTTTGCATGGCAACCATCTAACATCGGCGTTCCCGGAAAGTAATTGAGCACCACTTAGCTGTATCTGTCCTCATCGCGGCCCGTCAAGCAAAAAGTCGAGGAAGCGGCGGTGGGCGCCAGAATTCATAGCGAAGAGATCAAGAAGTTGGAAGCAGCAAGCCTTGTCGGAGGTGCTCCATCCCGTGGTTGGCCAATCCGGTAGTTATGCAAAGGCGAATGGGAAATGGAGACTTTGTATTGACTTCACGGATGTTAATAAAGCTTGTCCAAAAGACCCATTTCCCTTACCGCGTATAGACCAGATTGTTGACTCCACGGCTGGATGTGATTTGCTTTCATTTCTTGATGCATATTCAGGATATTATCAGATCTTCATGGCAGAAGAGGATGAGGAGAAAACCGCATTCATTACACCATGTGGCACATACTGTTTCATACGGATGCCTTTCGGTTTGAAGAATGCTGGTTCAACATTTGCAAGAGTAGTCCATGATGCCTTTGAGCCACAAATGCACAGAAATGTAGAAGCTTACATGGATGACATAGTGGTCAAGAGCAAGGACAAAGCAACTCTGGTTCAAGATTTAGAGGAGACCTTTGCAAACCTGCGCAAGATCAACCTCAAACTCAATCCCGAGAAGTGCGTGTTTGGAGTTCCTTCCGGCAAGCTTCTCGGGTTCTTCGTATCTCAGAGAGGAATTGAAGCCAATCCCGACAAGATTAAGGCCATTGAGCAGATTGAAGCACCAAAGCGCGTCAAGGATGTAAGAAGGCTTGCCGGTTGCGTGGCTGCTCTCAGCAGGTTTATCTCTAGGTCAGCCTGAAGCACGCCCGCCATTTTCAAGATTTTGAAAAAGGCAGGTCAATGAAATGGACTCGAAGCGGAGGCTGCGCTGCAGGACTTGAAGAGATACCTGTCCTCCACTCCAATACTTGTCGCACCTAGGCCACAAGAGAAGTTGCTGCTGTATATAGCGGCAACCAATCAAGTGGTTAGTGCTGCGTTAATAGCGGAAAGGAGGCGGATGATGAGCCGGCAACGAGGCAGATGCATCCAGCGACAAGCGAGGGGCTTCACCGACAAGCTCTGGTCCCGACAAGGACGGATCTGCGCAGGATTGCGAGAAGATGCAGAAAAGGATGGTGCAGCGCCCAGTCTACTTTGTCAGTTCCCTTCTGCAGGGGGCTAGGTCAAGGTACTTTGGTGTGCAGAAATTGCTTTTCGGCCTCCTCATGGCCTCGAGAAAGCTGCGCCATTACTTCCAAGCACATGAGATAATAGTTGTCACTCGCTTTCCGCTGAAGAGGATATTGCAAAATCCGGAAGCAGGCGCAGGATTGTGGAGTGGGCCTTTGGAACTGTCAAGCTTTGGCCTCAAGTTTGAAAGCACTTCAACTATCCAAAGCGAGCATTGGCAGAGTTTATAGCAGAATGGGCCTTGACGCAAGATGAAGAAATTCGAGCGAGCATCCCGTCAAGGAAGCAAGTAAAGGGTGGCTGATGTATTTTGATGGTGCCTTCTCGCTGCAAAGGCGCCGGTGCGGCGTCTGCTTATCGCACCACGGAGAGCACCTCAAGTACATAGTCCAAATGCACTTTCCCAAGGAGCAAGCAACAAACAATCTGAGAGTATGAAGGTTTGCTTGCGGTCTCGAGATTGCAGTGGACCTTGGGATCAGAAGCTTATTGTCGGGGGTGACTCGCGGCTTGTCGTCCGCCAAGTAAACAAAGATTATCGAGTCCGTTGATGGAAGCCTCGTTGATGAAGTGAGAAAGCTAGAAGAACACTTTGAAGGCTGCAAATGGAACATGTTCCAAGAGCTCGAATGATATTCTTGATGGCTTTGTCAAAGTGTCTGCACTCAAGTTACATGTGGAACCAGGAATTTTTGTGCTCAAGCTGACTCAACCAACTGTAACACCATCAACCGGACAGAGCAAGAAGAGAAAGTTGGTTTCTGGTGACTACTTTCCGGCAGAGCTCCCTGAAGCCGCCGCCAAGAAGGTCCCCAAAATCAACACAGATATCGCTGAGGAGCAGTCTGCTCCGACAAGCCCTAGGGTTTGCTTCGTTGAAGCGGAAGCTCCCGACAAGTCTTGCTCCGGCATGCTTGCCGGGGATCATCAAGCTCCGACCGAACCGCAGGTTCTTGCCGTGGAAGCTGATGTTCCCGCAGCGGCAGATGTGCCTTTAGTCCTTGTTGTCGAGCCGCAAGCTCCAACATGGGCGCGACAGATCGTCCATTTCCTTGACGGGAGAACTTCCGAAGAGCAAGAAGAAGCGGAAAGAGTAGCCCGGCGGTCAAGTATGTACCAGTTTGTTGACAACATCACATGCAAAGAAGACTCAGCGGTGTGAAATTGAAGTGTATTTGCGGGAAGATGGGCGAAGCTGTTGGCGAGAGATACGGAGGCATATGTGGTCACCACATTGGCGCAAAGCACTTGCGGCAAAGCTTTCCGGCAAGGTTTCTTCGGCGGAAGCCCTCCGGATGCAAGCTGCACAAGTAACCAAGTGTGAAGCGTGCAGTTCCATTCAAGCAGATACACCAGCCAGCTCAAGCTCTCGAGGCGATCCCTTTATCTGGCCATTTTGATGCAGGGGCTCGACATCCTCGACCCCTTCCCCGAGCTGTCGGGGCTTTGAGTACTTGTACGTCATGATCGACAAGTTCACAAAGTGGCGGAAGTGGAAGCGATGAGGAAGGTGACAGCCACGATCTGCGATCAAGTTCTTGGTCAATTGTTTGCGCTTTGGGATTCCTAACGGATCATCACCGACAATGGCACACAATTCACGAGTCGCACCTTCATGCGATCGTCCAAGATCTTGGCGCCAAGGTCTGCTTTATACATTGCTCATCCGAGAAGCAGCGGTCAGCGAGAGGGCAAGCGCTGAAGTGCTGCGAGGACTCAAGACCAGAACTTTTGACGAGGCTGCGCAAGTGCGGAAGAAAGCTGGATTGAGGAGCTGCGGTGGTTCTTTGGTCGATCGGAAGACACCAAATCGAGCCCGGGCGACACCTTCGCTCTAGTCTATGGAGTAGAGGCAGTTCTCCCCACGGAACTTCGTATCACGGATCACCTCAGTACTCGCTTATGATGAGCTTGAGCAAGAGCAGCTGCGACAAGATGGCGCTGCTCCTCGAGGAGGATCGTCTTCGGGCTGCTGTCCGAGCTGCTCGTTATCGAGCAAGCTTTGCGCCGCTACCATAGCCAAAGTTAATGCGGAAGCTTGAGGAAGGCGACCTTGTTCTTGGTAGCGTTCAGTCCGCCAAGAATTCCAACAAGTTGGCCTTGAAGTGGGAAGGCCCTTATCGGGTGAAAGCGAGTCACTAGGCACTGGCGCTGTCGCCTTGAGACCGAAGATGGCGTTCGGTGAGCAACTCCTGGAATATAGAACATCTTCGTAAGTTTTACCCATAGAGGCGCGATTGCGGAACCTGTTCGGCAACCACCATTTATACAAGTCTTGCCGCTGTTGCATGTAATCCTTTGTACAAAGCGGGCGCAGATCCGTGCATCGATAAAGCTTATGTGTTGCACACAACTTGTCAATTTCATGCTTTCATCATTATTTTGCATGTATTATCGACATTTTGTGCAGCATCCACACCCGGTAGGCGATAACGAGCCACTAGGCTCCATAACTTTATTTTCTCTTCTTTCTTCTCATAAGAAAGGAAGGTTCATCCACCCACAAGTTAGCCGGGGGGAAGGAGAAGATAATGGTGTGGGCCACCAAGTGCCGCTCGAGGAAGTATCACCTTGCCGGGAAGCAAACGACAGAAAAGCTAAGTTGCTAAGTTTAAGCAATCAGTTTTTAAATTTTTAAGTTATCTTCCTCGAACGATAGTACTTTGTATGGAAAACCTGTGCGCGGAGGAACCAACTCGTGGCTAGTTTGTGCCCTTACTTTGTTTCGAGTCCGCTCAACAACTTAAGTGTGGTGCAACTAGTTGCGACAAGGTTGCTTGTCGGAGGCGGCATCGCCAGCAGGCTGCTGATGTTCCACACTCAGCGCTCGCGGCAAAGGTGCCCGCGCCGACAAGTTCCCTAAAAGCGTAAGGCACAAGCATACAAAGGAAGGAATCAAGTAGAGGAAATAACATTGCAATCGTTGCCTAAGATAGAGTATATTACAGAATAACTTGTTGTAGGTCTAATAGATTTTTCTCCTAAACATGATCTGCAGCGACAAGGGAAAGATAAACTTGGCGGCCTAGTCCACGTGGTCTCCATCGAGCCTCTTGACTCCGCTCACCCTGTCCACGATGGGTGCGACAAGGGCCTTGGCGCTTCAACGTCGGCAGTTGGGCGAGGACTTGAGGGCGTTGGCGAAGTTGGCCTGGATTGCGGAAGGCCACCTTCATCGGCACCTTACAGAGAGCGGCGCAGATTTGGCGCGACTCATCGGCCAGCTGCTTTGGGATCTCCTCCGGGCGGCTGGAGAACCCGTCAACACGCCTTTGAAGAACAGCTGAGCTTGGCGCTGGGTTGAAAAGCGCTCGTCGGTGGAGTACCGAGTCCACCATCCCAGCTCCATCGGCTCATTGTGGATGGCGGCGGCGATATCCACAAGACCCTCCGTCCGGTGCATCACGCTGTCTCTAAGAGTATTACAGGCGGTCACGGCATTCGCCGGCAGCTCCTCGTTGGCTTTGATCTTCTCCAACAGGCCGCTTCTCGCTCCTTGGCGCCGTCCAGCGTCTCCGTCGGGGTGGTGAGTTTCAGCTCGAGATCTGCCTTGGAGTCCTTGGCGGCGTCGAGCTCTTTGATCTTCTCGGCGAAGCGAACCTGCAACTCACCAAGAGTATAGGTGTCCTTCTCGGCGCTCGCGCTTCAGCTGGTGACCTCCTCGCCCGCTCTTACGGAGGTGGCCTCCAGCTCACGCCACCCTCGTCTCCAATTCCTTCTTGGCGGCCTCGGCAGCTGCGTGGCGTCCTTTGCCTCCTTAGTGCTCCGCTAATTGATTGCTCGCAGCGCAAGATCTTCCTCGTGGCTGTCGAGGTTGATCTTCCGCTCGCGCCAGCTCACCTTCTTCTTGAAAGCTTCTGCCGGCGAGCCTTTGCTGCTCCTCGACCTCGGCCTTCTCCAAGATGAAGGCCGTGCGCTCTTCGGAGAGTTGCTCAGCTTCTGCTATGTCGGAGAGTTTCCTTGTTGGCGCGCGAAGCTCTTCTGCGGCGCTTCTCCATGTCAGCTCCGCCCTCGCGACAAGTGCTTCCCGCGACTCCGGCTTAGCTTGCCGGGCGCGGTAGAAGCGACAGCAGCCTCTTCAGCAGCTGCTCCTCCTCGGACTAAATCGCTCTGCTGCTTAAGCGCGTCAACCAGCGACAGCCCAGCGAGGCGAGCAGCTCCACGTCGAAGGTCTCTCCCTCGACCGGCGCCACAGAGCTCGGCGCCCATGGAAGCTTGATGAAGACACCGTCGCCGGCCTTGAATAAGCGCGGGCTGGGGCTCTTGAACTGGTGCTGCATCGGTGGCGGAGGGTTGGCGGTCGGCGTGGCGCTGGCGCTCCTGCGGCCTCGGGGCCGTCGATCGATCACCAGACCCTCCCGGCCTCTGCGCCCGGCAATGCCAGTAGCCTCCTGCGCGGCGGACCCATCGGCGCGCGGCCTCCTCCTCCATGTTGGCGGCGTCGTCGTTGTTGCCATGGCGTCCTCCTGCCCGGCAACCTCGGTCTCCATCGGCTCTCCGGCAGATGGATCGATGATCGAGAAGAAAGAAAGAACGATCAGCGAGATGTTCAAAAAAACGAAGAAGAAAGAGAACCCAAGGAGATTTTCAAACAAGAAGATTACGCAATGGGATCTGTTGCCGCGGTCTCCACCACGGAATCGTCGGCGCTGCCCCTTGTCAGACTCCCCTTGTCGGAGGCCCCCCTTGCGGGGCGCTCCTTGGCGGAGAGTTTCCCCTTGGCGGCGTGGTTGAAGCAAGCGAGAACTTGGGGGTGACTTGGGGCCTCTGATGAGCTGCTCTGCTCCTACACAAATCAACAAGCCAGAAATCAGTAAAGAAGGAGCACCCAAGCACACCTAACCGTAAGAAATGAACCAAATACTTACTGCTGGGGGCTGTCTGGGGGCTGCTCGATGAAAGGTCACCGGATCCGGCAAGGGAGTCTCGAGGCAGCGCCTCCACAGCCGCCACAGGGGAATCGTCTTCGGCGACAACCACGAGTCTTGGCCCTCTTGACGCCCTCTGAGCAGCGTCTGAAAAAGGAAAGAGCTCGAGAATGAAACAAGTCAAATACAAGATAAGCGATAGATTGAAGAATTACAAGTAGCAGCGACAAGATCTTACTCTTCCTCTTCTTCCTCGGGCTGAGGCGGAGAAGTCAATTCGCTCGGTGCGGCAGGCTGGAGGTAGGCTCCCTCGGGCGCTTGGCGGGTGTGGGGCCGTGGCTCGAGGCCCGCTCCCATTCTTTGTGGCGGCATGAGGCGCTCCAGCAGCAGTGCTTGCAGCGGTGGGGCGCGTCGGGCGGCAGGCGGCTGTTAGCCCGTCTGCCGCCCGCCACTTCTCGGTCTTCGGGGCGTCTTCTTAAGCGGGGCAGCGGGCTCCTCCGTGGCAAGCTACTTGGCAGCGGAGGCGCCCGGCAGGCTCGTTCGGCTCGGCGTCGGGCTCGGCCTGCTCCTCCTCACGGCGAACTCCTCTCGTCGGCAAGGCTTGCTGACTCGGCTGCCTCTGCCTCCTCGAGTGAACCCAAACTGCGCCCGGCGGCAGCAGCTTCTACCGCCTCCTCCAACCTTGTGGCGTCGCGCCATCTCTTGCTCGGTGGTGTCGTGGGTGAGCCACTTACGCTTTCGTCGGCGCGGATCGGCACTTCTTCCAAGTTGTCGAAGCTGCTGCTGCGATGTCGTCGGCGGGCTCCTGCCAGGTTGGAGCGATTCCATGGGAATCGCTGGCAGCATCATCAGCGCGGATCACGGTCAGCGGCGACTTGTTGCACAAAGGCACGACTCCCTCGGCAACATGAGACCACTCGGGGTGATCTGCGCATCGAGGCTTGAACAGCTCCGCGGCATGGCATCCGGCTCCAAGGCGGTGAAGTTCCAGTTGAGGCCCGGACGCAGCCTCATGATGTCCGCCGCGTTTGGAACTCCCAAGCAGGCCTCCCCTCTCCTGCAAAGGCGCAATGCGGCGGCGAAGGAAATCCAGCGCCAACAGCTCCCACGGTAAGCCCGGCATGCCTGAGGCGCAAGATCCGGGTCACGGCAATCTTCAACTTGGCATCCTCCGGCGCCAAGTTGCTCCAATCATTGCCGCGCACTATGGGAGTTTGGCGCGGGGCAGTAAAAGGCTGTGGGTCCTCCTCTATAATCCAACACCAATCGGCTCTCCTCCTCCCACTTACTGCGCAGCTCTCCGTCAAGATATGCTTCCTTCTTGCCGATCCACGGAGATCCATGCAATTCCTCCGACAGCGACTCTCCTCTCTCTGGCGGGGCATGAAGTAGTAGCGGAAAAGTGCTACATTTGGGTGGACCCGACAAAGTTCTCGCAGAGGTGTGCGAAACCGCCATGGTGAGGGCGGCGTTGGGGGTGAAATCAGAGGCGGAGGCCATATGTGTTCATGGCGTCGCAAAAGAATTCGGAAAAGGCGGGCGAGCCGCGATGGAAAAAGCGCGAAGAAGGGGTACCCAGCGGAAACCTTCTCGGATGTGGCGGCGGAGATCACCCTCGTCTTGTGAGTGCGCCCGCGTCTCCGTCGACGAAGAGGTAATACATCTCGCATCTCCTTGGCGTCGGCGGGGATCGAAGAGGGCCCGCTCCTTCCGCGGCGCCCGCGAGCGCTGCGCCTCGGCCGACTTCACCCCTTTGCCCTTGTCGGCTTTCGGAGCCATGGCGAAGGTGGTGGAGGAATCCGACAGCGTTGGTGGCACCGGTGGTAGTGGGGAGGTGGCGGAGCGTCGCTCTCTTTGGACTCAAGAAGAAGGGGGGAGCGGCGGTGGTTTTTGATGTGACAGCAATGGCAAGTGGGCGTCCTGCCCCTGTTCCCCCTGCTTATAAGGAGGGAGAGGGGACGGGCGTTCCGGTTTTCCCATTAAAGAAAGCCCCCACGATCTCTCCCACGACGCCATGTCCGGAATGTGCCGTTCGTGGGGGACGTGGTGGGTCCGAGGCGAATAACTGTGCGATCTAGGCCGCGCGTGCCCGTGCACTGTTTTGGGCCTGGCCCAACAGAGCTCGGCGCCATGTGTGGCCCAGGCCCGGGGGCTCCTCTCGGTGTACTAGAGTAGGGGTACCCTAGTACCCCGAACTTCGTCTGCTGACGATTGCAGCACCCACGGCAGGGCGGCCTAGTGACCGCCAAGTTCCTCGCGGCTCCTTTGGAGCCATTCAAGAACAAAGTATTCAAGGCCACGGCAAGAGGAGCTTGCGGGAAGGCCACTCAAGGCACGAAGGAAACAAGACCCGGCAAGAGGAGCTTGCGGGAAGGCTGATGGCGACAAGCTCCGAGCACGACAAGGATTTCCGCGCGGCAAGGAGCTTGCAGCGGCGAGCAACCTCTCTTCATCTCCGCTCCAGCTCATCCGTAGCGTGTCGCCATGGGGCTATCGAGGCACAGCGTGTCAATGGGCTGTGCAGCCAGCGAGGAAGCAGCGATAAGCGCGCTGACAAGCTACCATCGTGGCAAGCGGAGGCGCGCCAGCGGTCCCTGTTGCACTGTTTAGGCGACAGGGACGGGCATTTATTACTCTTGTCCCTTGCCGTCAGAATTAGGTATAAGGCACTGTACACTATACAAGTTGGTGTACCAACTACTGTTTTTCCATTTGTACCCTCATCTGCGTTGCCACCTGTGGTGATCCCTTGAGCCTATAAAAGGAGGCCCATGTGCAACATAGAAAGGGTTCGGCTTGTTTCGGTTCATTCGACTCATTCGAGACCACACTCACTTAGGCTAGGTTTTGTAGCTCCCATTGCTCCCTAGCAAGAACACAATATAATCAACCAAGCAGCAGTAGGAGTATTATCTCTCCGGAGAGCTCCGAAGCTGGGTAAATCTGCTCGTGTGCATCGCCTTGATCCGCTCTTTGTGCAATCTCCGCCCCCCATCGAACCACAAGGGACTCGGTCCAATAGGTGTTCGTGGGTCATGATCAGCTTCCCCGACACATATGTCTCCAGACAACTTCGCAAGCATGAAGAAAATTACCCTACTCATGACCTAGAATTAGCAGCAGTCATTCATGCACTCAAAGAATGGAGACACTTTTTACTTGGAAATCGTTGTGAGATATATACGGACCATAAGAGCCTCAAGTATATTTTCACACAACCGGAACTGAATTTGAGGCAACGACGCTGGTTGGAACTAGTGAAGGATTATGATGTTGGAATCCACTACCACCCAGGTAAAGCAAATGTAATGGCAGACGCTCTAAGTCGGAACCCTAGCCCAAACGACGACGGCCTACCAAATCTGAGGCCTGAATTCCGGCAGGAGTTTGCTAAACTCAACCTGCTGGTAGTCACCGAAGGCAACATATCAAATTTAGAAATACAGCCTACCCTAATGGAGACAATTAAAGAGGCTCAGCATGGACACCCCAGCATTGAAGGCATTAAACGGAAAGTGAGTTTGGGCAAGGCCCGAATTCGTGTCGATAAGCAGGGAATATTGTGGTACGGGGATAGACTTTGCATACCAAATACCAAGGATCTTAAACAGCAGATCTTAGCTGAAGGCCACACCGCCCCATATTCGATACATCTTGGAGGGACAAAAATGTACAAGGATATTCTGGAAAAATATTGGTGGCACGGTCTAAAAAGGGACATAGCCACGTTCATCGCATGTTGTGACTCTTGTCAACGCATCAAAGCCGAGCATCAGAAACCGGCCGGACTTTTACAGCCAAATAAAATACCCGAGTGGAAATGGGACGAGATTGGGATGGATTTTATTGTTGGGCTACCTCGGTCACGACACGGAAATAATGCCATTTGGGTCATCACAGATAGACTGACTAAAGTAGCACACTTCATCCCCGTGAAGACAACCCACACCACTCAGAAGCTTGCTAGGCTCTATCTTTCCCGTATCGTTTGCTTACATGGAGTCCCAAAGAAAATAATCTCGGACAGAGGCACTCAATTCGTCTCCCGATTTTGGGATCACTTACAACAAGCTCTGGGAACTAAACTGGCATTCAGTACCGCATACCACCCCCAGAAAGATGGGCAAACTGAGCGAGTAAACCAGATTCTAGAAGATATGCTGAGAGCATGTGTCCTCACCTATGGGACCAGCTGGGAAGAGAGCTTACCATATGCAGAATTCGCATATAACAACAGTTATCGAGCCAGCCTGCAAATGGCACCATTTGAGGCTCATGCAGCGAAGATGTCATACCCGCTAAATTGGTGGAAAGCGGAGACAGCCATATCTTGGCCCGGACATGCTCAAAGAGGTGAAGATAAGGTCAAGGTGATTAAGGACCGACTCAAGACAGCCCAAAGTCGACGGAAGAGTTATTACGATCAAAAACATCGGGGATCAGCTTTGAACCGGTGAATTTGTGTACCTCTGAGTATCCCTATGAGGGGCTGCATCGATTCAAGATTAAAGGGAAGCTAGCACCAAGATTCATTGGACCATTCTGCATAGTGGCGCGAAAGGCACGGTAGCCTACCAGCTAGACTTACCGAAGATTTATCCGGCGTCCACGATGTGTTCCACGTCTACTTAATCGAGGAAGTGCGTGAGCAACCGGAGAAACAAGTACCCCATGAAAACATTGGCGTGCAGCCGGACCTCACATATCGAGAGCATCAATAAAAATCTTGGAAGAGTCGAAAGGAGAACCCGAAGAAAACCATCAAGTTCTTCAAAGTTCGATTGGAGCAACCACACGAGAGTGAAGCCACTTAGGAAAGAGAGGATTTTCTTCGGACAGAGCACCCACATTTATTTGAGGATCAGCTGGAATCTCAGGGACGAGATTTTTCCTAAGGGGGTAGGTGTTGTGACACTCCAATTTTTTTTGTTTTGATTTAGCAAAAACCTTGTTGATTCTGAAGGAGGTCATTTAAACCCTTCCACAAATCTCTTTCTCTCAAGAATTTTCCCTTTGACAAAAGATTTTTACTTAGGCACCTTCTTCAACTCTGGTGTTGGTTATTAAAAAAAAACCTTTCTTCTGATTTCCCCCTTCTCAAATTCTATTTTTGGGATTTATTTTCTTTTAGAAGAAAGACCTAGGAGTTTTGGGTCTTCTCCTATTTTGAAACCACCCATGGTTTTACCATGCCTCTTGGGGTAAATTTTCCCAAAACCCCTCCTTCCCCTTTGGGACAATCCAAATGTTCTGTCCCAACAAGTCCAACTCATTTTTGGATTTTATTTCATTTAACTCTTTCCCCAAAACAATTCTGCCCATTATTTTGAGCCTAAGTGATTTGCAAAGCAAGTACGTAATTGCCTTTGAACTTTGCTCTCAAACTAACTTCTCTGGATAGTCCCTAGCACCCACAACCTAGAACCATCAAGATCCACTCTTCTCCTTTTCAAAATTTTCAAGTTTCAGCTTCTGCAAGTTTGGACCAGATTTGTCAAATTTGATGAAATTCATATCTCCTCTTCTCCAAAAATTCTACCAAAATTCAGGCAACCTCCAGTTGCAATGAGAAGCCACTCCACCAAAAATGAGCTCAAGGAAAAATCCCCACATGCCAAAAGCATTCTGTCGAACACCTAGCATGCCTTTGTCACTTTGCACTTCGGTAAATTCAGAAATTCAGAGTTTCAGTGCGTTTCTTCATCGTGGTCGGGTCACTGTCAGCAGGCGCTGGCGCGTTCGCTGCAACCTCTCCTCCCTGGCTGGGCGCCGCCGCCCCTTGGGCGGATCAAAGGCGTCGGTGGCGCGAGCCTCGCCCGGCGTTAGCGGTTTCTGTGGTGGCTGCGCCACCGTGGCGGCCAGCGAGGGCCCGAGCCCGCTCGCTACGCCACCCGTCGCCGCCCATCGTTCCCTAGCCCTCCGCGTGGCTCATGCATGCCAGCGCACCCCCGTTGCACCGTCACCATGGCCGGCAAGCACAGGGCACACCCTCTGCCGCCGACGGGCCCGCGCCGCCCCATTCTGTCGAACTCCCCCCAAAGCTTCTTGTCCAAACTTCGTTTAGCGTCTAAATGGAGCGATGAGACCTCACGTTGATGCTCAACCGCTAAACCACCCGACCAAGCCCTGCGCCGCCGTAACCTTCGCGGAGAACTCCGTTCACGGCCACCCCTTGATCGCCTATAAAAAGGGGCCCCGAGCTCGCCCTCGAGCACGCACCATCCCTACACCTCACCAACACTCCGCCAGGCTACTAGGAGGACCTCGAGGAGGTCTCCTCCCCCAACTCCGGCCGCCCCGTTCCGCCTCGGCCTCCACCTCGATTCACTCCGGTGAGGCTGTCCCCGGCGCCCTAACCTCGTCAGCACTCCCCTCGAGCACCCAGTAGTCTAACCCCCACCTCAATTTGCCCTTCGTAGCACTCTCCGGCGAGATCCAACCCCTCCCGAATCGCCGTCCGCCGGAGCAAGGACCGCCATCGACGTGGTACTCGCCGGCGACCACCACCACCACCACCGACACGGAATGATGCTCTGAGCACGAAGGTACCACCCGATCCCCTTGACTCGCCGTGGATCTCCGCCGGCGACCACCGCAGCCCTCGGGCGCCGACGAGATCCGTCTCCCCCTTTTAAAATTTTAAACCTGACGGGTGGGACCCGCCTGTCAGTCTCTCATTTTATTAAACGAACCATTTTCTGAAAGCGTATTCTGGCAAAATGCGCTTTCCAGTTTGAACCGTTTTTCAGGACTTTTCTGCATAACCCCCTAGGAAGTTTCTGTTTCATTACAGAGAGGTCCTTGGACCAAAACTCTTATAACTTTTAAACAGGAAAGGATTTTTGAGTGATTCTTTTTCTGTCCTCTTCAAAATTGTGTCTAGTTTTTTATCAGATTTATTTGAAAAATATTTGGAATAATTTTGGAGCACCCCTTGGTATTTACGTTAGTGCATATATTTTTGTATACCGTAGATACGAGGGAGGTGATGAACCCATGAACTTCACCGAGCTAGGCCCGACTACTCCGAACCAGGCAAGCATGTTTGAACTTTTGATATGATGAGTGTTTGGGCATGTTTGCATTAATTTAGTATCATGGCATGTTCATGAGCATCTCGATGAAAGTTTATCTCGTAAAAGTTGAGGCAAGTGAGTTTGGAAATCCATGAGTTGTTGGAAACATGTTGCATGGCCATGAGTTGGCATGAGAATGGGTAAGATGGCAGTGTTGTAGCATGCGGTCTTATGCCGGACCGTTGACCAGTGTCAACATAAATCAGTCAATTCCGTCCGTCTCCCCTTCGTACTACCACATGTTTTCCGCAAGGGATATCGACTTAGTAAGTTGCAAACCACTTTCGGTACACACCAAATCGAGAGGCGGGATGAGGGTTCCATGGCCTGGATTAAAGCCTATCATCCGGTCGGGGGCATGGGTGTTTCGGTTGGGACCGAGAGGGGCACCCTTAAATGGCGTATATAAATTTGATCCCATGCTATTCGAGATTGTGATCTCCCCGTCTCAAAGTTTTTATTGAACGCTGTCTAGGGTGATTCCTGGCAACGTGAGGTTGGATGGGTGTGTACTGGTTAGCTGTGTTTTCTCCGAAATACCGTAAACGGAACTAGTCCTTCGTGACTACGGAAATCCATTTACTGTCTTGTGATTCCTGGCAACGTGAGGTTGGATGAATGTTAAAGGTTTCTTTCCTGTGGATGGACTAACCCGTTTACTGTCTTGTGATGAATATTTCAGCGAGCACCATTTCTTGTAAGTTATGAAAAATGTAGTATAAGCCCTTTCTGCGATGTCGCTCAGACGTCCGACTGTGGCATTGTTGCTTACTTATTGTCGATATATGCCCTTTCTGTGATGTCGCTCAGACGTCCGACTGTGGCATTATTGTTTACGTATTTTTGATATAAGCCCTTTCTGCGATGTCGTCAGACGTACGGCTGTGGCATTGTTATTTATTTACTTTTGATATAAGCCCTTTCTGTGATGTCGCTCCGATGTCCGACTGTGGCACGTATGTCTTTTCTTTCAATATAAGCCCTTTATGAGGTGTCGCTTAGACGCCCGACTGCGGCATGCTTTACTTATTTGTTCAACCCTTCGAGGTGCCACTTCAGACACCCGATCGGTTTTCAGTTTATTTTATTGGGTTTTCGAGCGGACTACCGCCGATTCCCTTTTTTACTTACCTTGCTATACTAATTGGATTGCGCATTGTTAAATTATTTATGTCGCATTCGTGCATACATCTGTTATACCTTTTGTCCGAACTGTCTTGCGAGTACTTCAAAGTACTCACCTGGCTTGTTGATTTGGCGGATCTTGTGAAAGCGATCTCTGGATGAAGAGTTCGATAGCGAGTCCGACGCCTAGAGGAATCCCAGTCAGTCTCGTGCGACCCTTGGATTAGTCATTGTGATATATTCGCTTCCGCTACCCAAATAAATTCACTGAGCCTCACCTCGACGCTCGATGAGCCGCCAGTGTAGGAGTCATATCACCCACTTCACTGTGTTATTCCACCACTTTACCTCGAGTCAATAGTATGCCACCACTCCACTGTGTCATATCTGCCACTATGTATAATTATTGGCGTGCTTGTAATAATTTGTTGAGCAAGATCAGCTCGACCCTGTAATATATTAATTGCTACTGGCTTATTGTATCAAGGTTTTGTCCACCAGTATGGAAGATTTTCCTCACACTGGAATTAAAAGATTGGTTTCTCAATAAATATTTTTATTGGAAAACCGGTCGTGACACCATCTTTTGGGATGTCTACCATGTATATGTCGTATGACGAGGTGGCCTTCCGATGCCACTGTGGCGCTGGTTCTTGGTCGTCTCGGCATAAATCGTCCATACCGTCGATGTCTTGGTCGAAGTCGAGCATGTCGGTTAAATCATCGGCGAGTGGCTACAAAGTGGGTGGTGGGTGGCCGTTGAATTTCTTCGTCTTCCGCATCCCAACCTTCCCGACCGTAGTCCGCTAGGGCTCTCGATAAAGAGAGAGACTTTAGTGAATTCAAGATGTCGCCAAAGGGCGAGTCTTTGAAAGATGTCATGGCAGTGAACTCCATGACCGGCCCAATCGGATTCGATTGGCGAGGGTGCGGAGGTTGAGTCCGGAGGAGTCCGACACCTTGGAGTCCTGATCTTCGCAAAGGACAGGGATGGAGTTCGGCTCAATCGCCGTTGAGATCGTAGCCCGAGGCGGTGTCCAACCACTCGTCCTTGATCGGAGAGTCGGCTCGAGCTAAGGGTCGGAGCGCATCTTTGGTCGGCCTCCGGACCATTGTTGGTGGCGAGCTAGATCGTGCCCATCGAGGCAAAGGCGGCACACTTGGTGTGGCTCGAATCCGTCGAAGATCAAGTCTCCGCGGATGTCGGCCGTGTAGTTCAAACTCCCAAATCTGACCGATGGCGGGGGTGTAGCTTCGATCTGCTCTAGATAGCCTAGCGAATTGGCCCTTGATGCAAAGCCGCCCGAATCTGAAGATCTGTCCGGGAGAAAAGTCTCACCCTGGACCGCGTCGTTGTTGATGATCGAAGGAGCCATCGGGCCTATAGGTGGCGACACGGAGGAACTCTCAATGAAAGCACCAATGTCGGTGTCAAAACCGGCAGATCTCGTGTAGGGGGTCCGAGGCGTGCGTCTAGGCGGATGGTAACATGAGACAAGGGACACGATGTTTTTACCCAGGTTCAGGCCCTCTCGATGGAGGTAATACCCTACTCCTGCTTGATTAATATTGATGATATGGGTAGTACAAGAGTAGATCTACCACGAGATCAAGGAGGCTAAACCCTAGAAGCTAGCCTATGGTATGATTGTTGTTAGATCCTCACGGACTAAAACCCTCCGGTTTATATAGACACCGGATAGGGTTAGGGTTACCTGAGTCGGTTACAATGGTAGGAGGTCTACATATCCGTATCGCCAAGCTTGCCTTCCACGCCAAGGAAAGTCCCATCCAAAGCGGGACGAGGTCTTCAATCTTGTATCTTCATAGTCTAGGAGTCCGCCAGCGGTGATTGTTCGCTATCCGGACACCCCTAATCCAGGACTCCCTCACTCGGTTTGGTGTTAGGAAAGAAATAGCGGGCGGGGATCTAAAAGATATCGCAGGAGTCTAACATAAATGCGTCAATATGGGAATGCAGGCTGCGCTGCTGACACATGCCGCCTTGACTGCGGGGTTGATGCATTAAGCGAGCCTCGGCGGTCCGAGAACGAGCTCGGACTTGCCAAAAAGCAGCTCGAGGACAAGGAAGGTAAGTAATACCTTATGGGAGTATTTAAAAGATGTGGTTGCAAAACATGACAGGAATAACGTGAATACTGCAGGGGCCACGAACAAGGTGGCGACCACGAGGAAGCGGTGTCAAGGCGAAAGCAATGCGGCGCGAGGCACTGAGCGAGAGAAGCAGGAGGCGGGTGGTAGAGGTGCGGAAAGAGCTCCGGGCTCGTGGAAAAACACGAGTTTGGAGCATGACTCAAAGACTCGAGAGTCCGAGCTCGCCTCGGCCCTTGAGAGCGCCAAATCCGCTAAGGCCGAAGCCCAAAAAGCCCTCCAGGAAATTGAGGCGATGAAGAAGATAGCAGCGGGTAAGGCATTCTATATGCAAAGCAAGCATGTGAAAGTGAATTATCTGTTACTTACCCAAATCTGGAGCTCTCCGGGAGCATTCGCAGATCTGCCCTTGATGTGTGCGATGCTGCCGCATTCTACCAAGCCGAGGAGGAAGCTCGGCGGAGAAGGTGTTCGGTCTCGATACGAGGCGGACACCAGTGCCCTTAAGTGACCAGTTGAAGCAACTGGTCGAGCTCCATAAGGTGGCGAACAGGCCATGAAAACCTCATAGTTCGGCTATGGCCTAAGGAAGCCATGCACGGGAGCTACTTCGGGCTGGTGAGGCGGTGGTGGGCCTTTGTCCATGGGTTGAAGTCATCAAGCGCTCCGTCTGCATCGAAGGTGCCCGTAGGGCACTTGCCCGTCTAAGGTGCCTTTGGGGCAAGATGGGCCGAGAAGCTTGTGTGAGGCGGACCACCACCGTGCAAGGAGCATCGCAAGCCTGAAATGTATTATGAGGGCGTCTGAAGGGTGCCGCCTTATAGCAGATGAATGCTCCAAAGATGTAATTTTTAGTAGACTCGCATTTGTTATCACATGCACGCTGAAAACTTGTTCATATCGCTAAGCAACACTTTTGAATTTAAAATATTACGTTACGTGCGGCTGTGTATTAAATTTGAGAGATGGCGAGTCGTCGGCTTCAGCCCCCATGCCACAGTCTTTGGGGTGTTGGGATAAACTTGGCGCTCTTGTTCCCATTCTTGGGTCCTTTGAGGCGCTCAACCCAACGTAACAAGGCAACCGGACTATAATGCTTGAACACTCTCACTTAGCCATAGAATTCTATAATTTTAAATTTCGGCGAAGCCCCTGGTATTCGGAAGACCGAGTTTAGGGTGCTATCCACGCCTAGGCCGGACAATGCCGACTCCTCGCTGTAAGCAGCATAAGTATTTAGGGACTCGAAAACCTCTCAAACAGCGACCGGCTCTCGCCCTATCATGACGGTCAGTTTTAGCTTTCTCCACTGAGATGCTTAACCCAGCTCAACCGGGGCACAATCGCAGTGGTTCTCCCAGCGCTACCTTAGCCGATATAACGGAACATAAGGTACCAAAACATGGGAGCCGGGCAAACCCAACTATTGACCCAAGACATGATTCAGAGCCGACGCATATAATGCTATAAGTTCGGGGTGCCGCACTTGTGAAAGTGTTCAGACTTATCACACCATATTGTGGGGTACTTAAGCCCCTGGTGTATTGCCCGTACCAAAGTGTACGGTTGCACAATGTCATAAATGAACATATATATATAGAAAAAAGGGGATTCAATAATAGGCAGAAGCTATGTATTGTTTATTCAAAAGGGCTGCGTATAAAGCGAGCGATACAAATAGTCACGATAAGCAAGGGGCGGACTTTTAACATGCCCCTTCAAGGGTAAGCCAGCGGGATGGTGTGTAAAACAGGTATACTGCTCATAATAGAGACCACTGGACACTCGGCGTAGCTTTACGCTTCCCGGTTGTTGCATCGTGTGTTCGGTGATTCTCTTGGCGGACGGGGCTTCGTGAGCGGAGTCTGAAAGTAAAAAAAGTAGAAAAGAAAAGAATGACACAATCGGGGCCCCAGTGCGGTTGAGCCGCGTGCGGGCATGCCGTGGTCGTGCCCTTCCCTATGCCCATGGTATTTCCAAAGCATAACTATGTGCGCGTAGTCTGGTTTCGCAATTCGTGAGGGCTGGGGCTTGGGCGCATTCTTTGTGCGTGCTCGGAGCGTGCGAGCGGTCTTGTTGTAGGTTACTCCGGGCGCGCTTGACGGTGTCCGGACGTTTAATAGCCGGACTCGAGAATTGCCTTAAGATGCTGCTTTGTACTTCCGTCGCGAGGGCCGCCGAGCCGTCCGGAGAGAGCGTTCGGTGTTTCCATTGACCGTAATGACTCCTCGAGGGCCTGACATCTTGAGCTTGAGATATGCGTAGTGCGGCACCGCATTGAACTTTGCAAATGCGGTTCGTCCGAGCAGTGCGTGATAGCCGCTGCGGAACGGGACTATGTTGAAGATTAACTCCTCGCTTCGGAAGTTATCCGGGGATCCGAAGACCACTTCAAGTGTAACTGAGCTTGTACAGTTGGCCTCTACACCTGGTATGACGCCTTTAAAGGTCGTCTTCATGGGTTTAATCCTTGATGGGTCTATGCCTATTTTGCGCACTGTGTCCTGATAAGGCAGGTTCAGGCTGCTACCGCCGTCCATTAGGACTCTAGTGAGATGAAATCCGTCAATGATTGGGTCTAGAACCAATGCGGCGAATCCTCCATGGCGGATGCTAGTGGGGTGGTCCCTTCGATCAAAAGTGATCGGGCAGGAAGACCACGGGTTAAACTTTGGGGCGACTGGCTCCATCGCATATACGTCCCTTAGTGCACGCTTCCGCTCCCTTTTGGGTATGTGGGTTGCGTATATCATGTTCATCGTCCGCACTTGCGGGGGGAAGCCCTTCTGCCCTCTATTGTTCGGCGGCTGGGGCTCCTCCTCGTCATCGCTATGCAGCCCCTTGTCATTGTTTTCGGCATTTAACTTGTCTGCTTGCTTGAACACCCAACAATCCCTGTTGGTGTGATTGGCTGGTTTTTCGGGGGTGCCATGTATCTGGCACGAGCGATCGAGTATTCAGTCCAAATTGGACGGGCCCAGAGTATTTCTTTTAAATGGCTTTTTCCGCTGACCGGGTTTAGAGCCTCTGAATCCGGCATTGACTGCCGTATCCTCAGCATTATCGCCCTTAATGCGGCACTTGTGCTTGTTGTGATGCGACCCGCCATTGCTGTCCTTGGTATCTGAATTACCAGGGCTCTTGGTTATGTTGTTACTACGAGCTAGCCAGCTGTCCTCTCCCGCGCAAAAGCGGGTCATGAGTGTTGTGAGGGCTGCCATGGATTTCGGCTTTTCCTGTCCTAGGTGCTGGGCAAGCCACTCGTCGCGGATGTTGTGTTTGAAGGCTGCAAGGGCCTCTGCATCCGGACAATCGACGATTTGATTTTTCTTGGTTAGGAACCGTGTCCAGAATTGTCTGGCCGATTCCTCTGGCTGCTGAATTATGTGGCATAGGTCATTGGCGTCTGGTGGTCGCACATATGTGCCCTGGAAATTGTCAAGGAATGCGGCTTCCAGGTCTTCCCAACAACCAATTGACTCTGCTGGCAGGCTGTTAAGCCAATGCCGGGATGGTCCTTTAAGCTTGAGTGGGAGGTATTTGATGGCGTGTAGATCATCACCGCGGGCCATGTGGATGTGAAGGAGATAGTCCTCGATCCAAACCGCAGGATCTGTTGTGCCATCGTATGATTCAATGTTTACGGGTTTGAAACCCTCAGGGATTTGATGATCCATCACTTCATCTGTGAAGCATAGTGGGTGTGCGGCGCCTCTGTATTGGGCTATATCACGACGCAGCTCAAATGAGCTTTGTCTACTGTGTTCGGCCCGGCCAGAGTTGCCATATCCGGCGTGAAGGTTATCGTCACGTGTCGTGGGGCGCCCACGCGATCCGTAGATCGATCTTGTTTGCCTTTCCTTGTCCTCCAATATATCTCGCAGGTCTGGCGCATTTCCCCACGCCTTGGTATTTTTTGAGCGGCGCGGGGGTGCGGCTTGAGTTGAGGGCCGACAGGCCTCTCTGTCGCAGCCACGAGGTGGCCAGTCATCCGTATCATGCGCTGGTGATGTACGTTTGGGTGCTTCCTCCTCTAATCGGGGTAGCAGCCTGCATTTTGGGTAGCTCTTGGAGGGGCGCTCGAGTTCACACTCTTCGGCCGCAAGGACTTCAGTCCATCTGTCAGCTAGCAAGTCTTGGTCAGCTCTAAGTTGTTGCTGCTTTTTCTTGAGGCTGCTTGTCGTGTCCATGAGCCTGCGTTTGAAACGCTCTTGTTCGACGGGATCCTCGGGCACGACAAATTCGTTGTCGTCGAGGCTTGCCTCATCTTCGGAGGAAGCATGTAATTATCGTCCTCTACCTCTCTTTCTGCCGCTCTCTCATGAGGGCTGGCTTCTCCATCCTCCTGCATTGAATCCTGCTGGAGGGGGTTATCTTCGACCTTTGTCCGGGTGTTATTGTCTCCGTGCGGAATCACCATTTTCTTTGTGGCGGGATTTAGAGCGGCGCCACGACGCCGGCGCTTAGGCTGTTTCTTGGAGGGGTCATCCTCCGCTGTTCCATCGCCATTCCCATCTTTTGGGATGTCCACCATGTATATGTCGTATGACGAGGTGGCCTTCCAGTGCCCTATGGGCGCTGGTTCTTGGTTGTCTCCTGCATCGTCATCCATACCGTCGATGTCTTCGGAGTCGAAGTCGAGCATGTCGGTTAAATCATCGACAGTGGCTACAAAGTGGGTGGTGGGTGGGCTTTGAATTTCTTCCTCGTCCGCATCCCAATCTTCCTGACCATAATCCGGCCAGGGCTCTCCTGATAAAGCGAGAGACTTTAGTGAATTCAGGATGTCGCCAAAGGGCGAGTGCTGAAAGATGTCCGCGACAGTGAATTCCATGATCGGCGCCCAATCTGATTCGATTGGCGGGGGCGCGGAAGGCTCATAGTCCGGAGAGAAGTCCGGCACCTTGGAGTCACGAGCTTCGCAAAGGACGGGGTAGGTGTATGGCTCAATCGCCGTAGAGATTGCAGCCCCCGAGGCGGTGTCCAGCCACTCGTGCTCGATCGGCGCAGTCGGCTCCGAGCTAAAGGTCGGAGCGGACACTGGTGCGGACTCGGGACGTGACACCGCTCGGGCGGCAGAGCTAGATCATGCCCCTCATGACAGTGCGGCGCGCTTGGCTGTGGCTCGAACCCGTCGAAGATCAAGTCTCCACGGACGTCAGCCGTGTAGTTCAAACAAATCGACATGGTGGCGGGCGTAGCTTTCAATCTGCTCCGGATGGCCAGCTTAATTGGCCCCAAGCATGTAAAGCCGCCCGAATCACGAAGATCTGTCCGGGAGAAAAGTCTCACCGGAGCACATCGTCGTTGATGATCGGAGGAGCCATCGGGCCTAAAGATGACGCATACGGAGGAACTCTCAATGAAAGCACCAATGTCGGTGTCAAAACCGCGGATCTCGGTAGGGGTCCCGAACTGTGCGTCTAGGCGGATGGTAACAGGAGACAAGGGACACGATGTTTTTCCCTGTGTTCGGGCCCTCTCGATGGAGGTAAAACCCTACTCCTGCTTGATTAATATTGATGATATGGGTAGTACACGGTAGATCTACCATGAGATCGAGAGGCTAAACCCTAGAACCTAGCCTATGGTATGATTGTTTTTGTCCCACGGACTAAAACCCTCCGGTTTATATAGGCACCGAAGAGGGTTAGGGTTACACAGAGTCGGTTACAATGATAGGAGATCTACATATCCGTATCGCCAAGCTTTCCTTCCACGCCAAGGAAAGTCCCATCCAGACACGGGAAAAAGTCTTCAATCTTGTATCTTCAAAGTCCAGGAGTCCGGCCAAAGGCTATAGTCCGGCTATCCGGACACCCCCTAATCCAGGACTCCCTCAACTGCGCTTACAACTTGATGAGTTGCCACTATATATAGAAGCATTGGTTCACCGATGTTTGGCGCGGCCAGGATTAGGTTGGTGGCCAGTATGGCTTTTATTTCTTCCAATCCGACCGTGGCAGCATCCGTCCACTCGAAGTGTTCGGTGCGCCGAAGAAGGTGATAAAGGGGTAGTGCCTTTTCTCCTAATTGGGAGATAAAGGGGCTTAAGGCCGCCACACATCTAGTTAATTTCTGGATTTGTTTGAGGTCCGTTGGGATAGCCAACTGTGACAGGGCTCGGATTTTAGCCGGATTTGCTTCAATTCCTCTACTGGAGACGATGAAGCCCAGGAGCTTTTCGGCGGGTACGACGAAAACGCATTTTTCCGGATTGAGCTTGATGTCGTATGTTCGGAGATTGTCGAACGTGAGCCTCAAGTCGTCTATTAAAGAGTCGACGTGTTTGGTTTTCACGACCACATCATCTACGTATGCCTCCACTGTTTTGCCGATCTGCTTTTCTAGACATGTCTGAATCATGCGTTGATACATTGCACCGGCGTTTTTGAGCCCGAGGGGCATTGTGTTGAAACAGAACGGGCCATATGGCGTGATAAATGCCGTTGCGGCTTGGTCAGACTCTGCCATCTTAATTTGGTGGTAGCCGGAGTATGCATCGAGGAAGCACAATGAGTCGTGTCCTGCGGTAGCGTCGATAATTTGATCGATGCGAGGGAGGGGGTAGGGATCCTTTGGGCAAGCCTTGTTGAGGTCCTTAAAATCGACACATAGGCGCCAGGATTTTTCCTTCTTTGGTACCATCACCAGGTTTGCTAGCCAATCCAGATGTTTATTTCTCTAATGAATCCGGCCTCCAATAACTTGGCTAGTTCCTCTCCCATGGCTTGTCTCTTAGGTTCAGAGAAACGGCGAAGAGTCTGGTTGACCGGCTTGAATCCCTTTAAAATGTTAAGGTTATGCTCGGCCAGCCTGCGTGGGATTCCTGGCATGTTTGAGGGATGCGAGGCGAATATGTCCCAATTCTCGCGCAGGAACTCCCGTAGTGCGGTGTCTACAACGGGGTTTAGCTGTGCCTCGATGGATGCTGTTTTTGTAGGGTCCGTTGGGTGGACTTGGAATTTGACTATTTCATCCACTGGTTTAAAAGAAGTGGACTTGGATCTCTTGTCGAGTATCACGTCGTCCCTGTCCACTTTGGAGCGTAGCGCAGTTAATTCCTCTGCCGCGAGGGCTTTGGATAATGCCTCGAGGGCCAGTGCGGCTGTTTTGTTTTCGGCGCGGAGTCCTATGTCCGGATCACTAGCAAGAGTGATGATTCCATTGGGTCCGGGCATTTTGAGCTTCATGTACCTGTAATGGGGTATGGCTTGGAAGATCATGAATGCCTCCCGCCCTAAAATGGCATGGTATCCGCTACTGAACGGGGCCACTTGGAATGTAATTTCTTCGGACCTATAATTGTCCGGAGTGCCGAATACCACATCTAGTGTGATTTTTCCAGTGCAGCGTGCCTCCCGACTAGGGATGATTCCTCTAAAGGTCGTGCTGGTTTGTTCAATGCGGTTTCTATCTATTTCCATTTTTTGAATAGTTTCCTCATAGATGAGGTTTAATCTGCTGCCACCGTCCATGAGCACTTTAATGAGCCGAAAGCCGTCCACAATTGGACTAAGGACCAATGCGGCTGGTGCTCGGGCTTTTCGGAATTTAGGTTCGTCACTGGCGTTGAAGTTAATAGCCATGTTGCTCCATGGATTTATTGCTGCCACATGGCAGACTTCGGCAAGGCTACGGAGTGCTCACTTTCGCCTATTGTTTTAGGCGAATGTCTCGAAGACTGTCAGCACTGTATTGTTATCCATGGAATGGTGCGCTGCGGTGTTTTGAATGAGGAGATCCTCACCGCTTTTGGCCACCTGCCGGAGTACCCAACATGCTCTCAGGGTGTGTGTTCGTATGGTATCCACTGTACTGTGGATTTTGCACGGCCCGTTAAGCCATCCCTCCAACACAGTTCCACGCCCTAAAGTGGGCTTTTGCTTCTTTATGATTGAATCAGGCGACTTATGAGAGTGCGCCCTTTTGATTCAGACTGGGTGTTTAGTCAGAGCCGGATTATCCCAAAATTTTGCTTCGGTTTTCCAGGAACTTTCCACCGCACAGTACTTCCGTACTATGGCCGCCAAGTTAGCGAAGCGTGCTATGTCACGGCGACTTATGGCATCAAGGATTCCCTTGTCCGTGCAATTATTGCAGAAGAATGAGATTGCGTCTTCCTCGCGACAGTCCTCGACTTTGTTCATTACAAGGAGGAATCTGGCCCAATAGTGATGTACTGTTTCCTGGGGCTCTTGCCTAATGTGGGAAAGATCTCTTATATCTGGGTGGGTGTGGATTTGAGTCCGAACCCTTACCCGATCTAAGACCCAGGGGCAGAGGAGTCTTCGATCTGGGAAGTTCCGGCTCCGGGATGTTGCCCAATAGGTCTAGCCCGCTGCCTGATTCTAGGTTCAGGGCTTGGGCGATGTCCTTCCGTAAACAGGTATCCGGCTCGGAGAGCTCGGGAATCCGGACATAGTTTGTCCTCAAGATAGAGGAAGAATCGCCGCATTGTTCCTCCACTACCGCTATCTGATGGGTGACCGGCGGAGAGTTAATCTCCCTTTGGTCGGGTTTAAGCCCAATCCGATCATAGTACGTAGCGACTCCTAAAGCGGCGATGCGATCCAAGAGCTCGTTTAGCGAAGAGAGATCCATTGGATTCATCTGCTCGGCGAGTTCCGAGCCGACGTGGAGGCTGTTTTTGATGACCCGAGAAGTCATCGTTGGTGCAGCAGCCGAACGGACGGTCATGACGAAGCCGCCTAGCTGGAGGGTTTGGCCGATAGCTAGGGCTCCCCCAGAGGTGACGTTGTCCTTGAAAACGATATGAGGCATCCTTCCTTACAGCGACGGCACAGTGGAACTCTCAATGAAAGAACCAATGTCAGTGTCAAAACCGGCGGATCTCGGGTAGGGGGTCCCAAACTGTGCGTCTAAGGCTGATGGTAACAGGAGGCGGGGGACACAATGTTTACCCGGTTCGGGCCCTCTCGATGGAGGTAATACCCTACTTCCTGCTTGATTGATCTTGATGATATGAGTATTACAAGAGTTGACCTACCACGAGATCGTAGAGGCTAAACTCTAAAAGCTAGCCTATGGTATGATTGTTGTTGGTCCTACGGACTAAACCCTCCGGTTTATATAGACACCGGAGGGGGCTAGGGTTACACAGAGTCGGTTACAATGGGAGGAGATCTACATATCCGTATCGCCAAGCTTGCCTTCCACCAAAGGAGAGTCCCATCCGGACACGAGACGAAGTCTTCAATCTTGTATCTTCATAGTCCAACAGGCCGGCCAAAGGATATAATCCGGCTGTCTGGATACCCCCTAATCCAGGACTCCCTCATCAGGTGTGTCAACAACAGGTTTACTAGAAGCATGCAATGTCCCATCATTTTTCTTTTTCTTCCTCTTAGAACGACTAGGTGCATCGACATTAGTTCTCTAAGAATCTTGCTCAATTCTCTTGGGGTGGCCCTCAGGATACAAAGGTTCCTGAGTCATTTTACCCCCTCTAGTCATAACTCTAACAGCATTATCATTTTTCTTACTATTTAATTCATTGAGCAAATCATTTTGAGCTTTAAGTACTTGTTCAACTTGAGTGGTAACCATAGAAGCATGTTTACTAATGAGTTTAAGTTCACCTTTAACTCTAGACATATAATCACTCAAGTGTTCAATCATATAAGCATTGCGTTTTAATTGTCTACCAAAATAAGCATTGAAATCTTCTTGCTTAACCATAAAATTATCAAATTCATCTAAGCATTGGCTAGCAAACTTAGTATGCAGGGTTTCAGCTTTATCATATCTATAGAGAGAATTTACCTTTACTACCTGTGTCGGGTTATCAAGACCATGTGTTTCTTCAATAGGTGGTAGATTAAGGCCATGTATTTCTTCAATAGGTGGTAAATTAAGGCCATGTATTTCTTCAACCGGAGGTAAATTCTTAACATCTTCAACGTTAATACCTTTTTCTTTCATAGATTTGTTTGCCTCTTGCATATCTTCAGGACTGAGAAATAGAATAGCCCTTTTCTTCGGAGTTGGCTTAGGAGTTGGTTCCGGGAGGGTCCAATTGTTTTCATTCATCAACATATTATTCAATAGAATTTCAGCTTGATCAACAGTTCTTTCCCTGAAAACACAACCAACACAACTATTTAGGTGGCCTCTGGAAGCATCGGTTAGTCCATTATAAAAGATATCAAGTATTTCATTTTTATTGAGAGGATGATCAGGCAAAGCATTAAGTAATTGGAGAAGACTCCCCAAGCTTGTGGGAGACTCTCTTCTTCAATTTGCACAAAATTATATATTTCCTTTAAAGCAGCTTGTTTCTTATGAGGGAAATATTTAGTAGGGAAGTAATAAATCATATCCTGGGGACTACGCACACAACTAGGATTAAGAGAATTAAACCATGTCTTAGCATCATCCTTTAATGATAACGGAAATAATTTAAGGATATAATAGTAGGAGTTTTCTCATCATTAGTGAATAGGGTAGCTATATCATTTAATTTAGTAAGATGTGCCGCAACAGTTTCAGATTCATAGCCATAGAAAGGATCAGATTCAACCAAAGTAATTATCTTAGGATCGACAGAGAAATCATAATCCTTATCAGTAACAAAGATAGGTGAAGTAGCAAAAGCAGGGTCATATTTCATTCTAGCATTCAAAGATTTTTCTTTCAGCTTAACTAAAATTTCTTAAGATCACTCCTATCATTCCAGGCAAGAAAATCTCTAGCAGTTTCTTCATCCCTAACATAACCCTCAGGCACAACAGGCAATTCATATCTAGGAGGAGAATCTTCATCATCACTTTCATCAATATTATCAATTTCTATAATTTCATTCTCTCTAGCCCTAGCAAGTTGTTCATCCAGAATTCACCCAGTGGCACAGTAGTATCAAGCATAGAAGTTGTTTCATCATAAGTATCATGCATAGCAGAAGTGGCATCATCAATAACATGTGACATATCAGAATTAATAGCAGAAGCAGGTTTAGGTGTCGCAAGCTTACTCAAAACAGAAGGAGAATCAAGTGCAGAGCTAGATGGCAGTTCCTTACCTCCCCTCGTAGTTGAGGGATAAATTTTGGTTTTCTCGTCTTTCAGGTTCCTCATAGTGATCAGCAGATATAAATCCCAAGTGACTCAAAGAATAGAGCTATGCTCCCCGGCAACGGCGCCAGAAAATAGTCTTGATAACCCACAAGTATAGGGGAGCGCAACAGTTTTCAAGGGTAGAGTATTCAACCCAAATTTATTGATTCGACACAAGGGGAGACAAAGAATATTCTCAAGTACTAGTAGCTGAGTTATCAATTCAACCACACCTGGATAACTTAATATCTGCAGCAAAGTGTTTAGTAGCAAAGTAGTATGGAAGTAACGGTAACGGTGGCAAAAGTAACACTAGCAGTATTGTAGTGATTGTAACAGTGGCAACGGTAAAGTAACTAAGCAAGGAGAAATATGTAAAAATCTCGTAGGCATTGGATCAGTGATGGATAATTATGCCGGATGCGATTATTCATGCAACAATTATAACATAGGGTGACACAGAACTAGCTCCTGTTCATCAATGTAATGTAGGCATGTATTCCGAATATAGTATACGTGCTTATGGAAAAGAACTTGCATGACATCTTTTGTCCTACCCTCCCGTGGCAGCGGGGTCCTATTGGAAACTAAGGGAAATTAAGGCCTCCTTTTAATAGAGTACCGGACCAAAGCATTAACACATAGAGAATACATGAACTCCTCAAACTACGGTCATCACCGGGAGTGGTCGCGATTATTGTCACTTCGGGGTTGCCGGATCATAACACATAGTAGGTGACTATAGACTTGCAAGATAGGATCAAGAACTCACATATATTCATGAAAACATAATAGGTTCAGATCTGAAATCATGGCACTCGGGCCCTAATGACAAGCATTAAGCATAGCAAAGTCATAGCAACATCAATCTCAGAACATAGTGGATACTAGGGATCAAACCCTAACAAAACTAACTCGATTACATGATAAATCTCATCCAACCCATCACCGTCCAGCAAGCCTACGATGGAATTACTCACGCACGGCGGTGATCATCATGAAATTGGTGATGGAGGATGGTTGATGATGACGACGGCGATGGATTCCCCTCTCCGGAGCCCCGAACGGACTCCAGATTAGCCCTCCTGAGAGAGATTAGGGCTTGGCGGCGGCTCCGTATCGTAAAACGTGATGAATCCTTCTCTCTGATTTTTTCTCCCCGAACATGAATATATAGAGTTGGAGTTGATGTTAGTGGAGCACCAGGGGGCCCACGAGGTAGGGGGCGTGCACAAGGGGGTAGGCGCACCATCACCCTCGTGGATAGGGTGTGGGCCCCCTGTCCTTGATTCTTTTGTCAGTATTTTTTATTATTTTCAAAAATAATCTCCGTGAAGTTTCAGGTCATTCCTAGAACTTTTATTTCTGCACAAAAAATAACACCATGGCAATTCTGTTGGAAACAGCGTCAGTCCGGGTTAGTTCCATTCAAATCATGCAAGTTAGAGTCCAAAACAAGGGCAAAGGAGTTTGGAGAAGTAGATACGTTGGAGACGTATCAACTCCCCCAAGCTTAAACCTTTGCTTGTCCTCAAGCAATTCAGTTGATAAACTGAAAGTGATAAACAAAAACTATTGGGTTTTGCTATTGCAAACGGTTATTGAAAAATAACGTGGGTGATGACCTCAGGCAACGCTCACAGTTTCTAGGAATAAACCATGTTGGATCAATGAACAATCACACACGACTTTCTCTTGAAAACTGTTTGCGTTAGGCCACCTTGCGCAAACGTTTACCACATGAAAATGGCATGTGATGGACAGCCTTTGCCACACAGTTTCTTCTACGGGCCATGTGTGATGCATTCAATAACGCAAACGATAAAATTGTTAATATCGTGTGCAATGGCAACACTATCACAAACGATTTAATGGGAAAAATGTGTGTGATGTACCTGTGAACGGAAATGTTTTCCTTGGAGGGACTATGTGGGATGTACATACGAAAGGAAACATTTAGCGGGGACTGACTGTGTGGGATGTACTTGCGACCGGAAATGATTTTGCCTGTATAATTGTATTTTTTAGCTCTACTATACGTATTTCCATATTTGAGCGCTCGCTGGTCGCACACTACCTCATTTTGCGGAGTGTGTGTGCTAGGAGGGCATATCCCCAACGGTTTCTGGGTCGTGTGGGAAGGACCCCCCCCCCCTATCGCCCACACTCACTAGGCGACGGTTCCAAATGCCGTCGCGGAAAGGGGTTAAAAACCGTTTGTATAACATCGACGCGTACTAGTGTCACTACTGCCAATGATTTTATTGCCGATCTCAAGCTAAAGTTCGCAACTTTGGAGAATGATCTTGAAGAAGTCAGGCCAGGGAGAAGAACTTGCTGGATAACTGGCAAAATGAGAAGGCTTCGCTCTCCAACGCTGAAAACACCTTCAATGATCTGAAGAACGACCTGGAGCTCTGGACCACTCGCCTTGTGGATACTGCCGCTCACCGCATAGTTGTTAGTAATGGGGATGCATGACTACAAATTCATCATCGACGAGCACGGGGCAGCGAGTGCCAGCTTGACCCTCTTTTTCGACAAGCTCATCCCTGCACTTGAGAAGTACCATCAGGATCGGTCCGCCAACTTTGGCAGCGAGTCCTGCAAGTTTTGTCGTTATGTCCTCTTCAAGATACTCGTGAAGGTTGTGTACCACAACCCTGGAGTAGATCTGTCCAAGGCGTCCAAGAGTTTTCCGAGGGGCGCTGACACTAGGGAGGCCGAAGAATTTGTCGCACCAGTCGCCGATAAGGTTGCCGAGATCCCCTGAACTAAAGGCCACCTCAAGAACTAGAATCCTTCCGTGTCTTGCCACGAGTGCAATCCATGTAACAGACAATATATCTTAAGTTAGAATTGCACTACGCGCTTTGATATATATAACTTGTGCTGTTGGAATGAATGTATGATGTGTCCTTGTATGACTCTATCTTTGCATGCTTTTATACCCTATGCTTGCCGGAAACTTGCTGGTGTGCACACTCTTGCTGCAAGCGCTTGAGGAACGGGTACTTAGCAGCCTGCCGGAAGTGTTGTCGATGGCAAGGTTACACTTGACGGTCTTAATGCAGCTACTTAAGTTGTTGAGCGGACTCGAAACAAAGTAAGAGCACAACTGATCCCGACAAGGTTCCTTTGCATGCACATCTTTAATACAAAGACTAAAAATCATTCAAGGAACAGTAGCAACTACAACAAAGAATTTGTTTCAAAGTTTTTCAAATTAGCTTTTTCTTTGTTGTACTTCTTGTCCTAGAATGATAACTTGAGTGTCATTTGGGTATCCACACCATCACGCCCCCCAGGAAACTTGCACTTGAGGAACCCTTCCGTCCTTTGAGAAAAATAAAGAAGAGAAAAGGAGGATGGAATCCTTGACGACTCGTTAAGCATTTCACACAAGGGAAAATGTAACACAACATCACATGCAACATACACAAATAAATATGTACTTTGACAAAGAGTTGTGAAACGCTTAGCTTTATTTCACTATGCACAGGGTCAGCGCCTGGCTTTGTACAAAGGATTACATACCTTGCCAGACTTGTACAAAAGAGGTTGCCGGGTGGCCCAGAAACCGTGCCTCATAGGTAGAACTTGTGAAGATGCTCAATGTTCCATGAATTCCGCACGAGAGTGCCATCTTCAGTCTCCATACGGACTAAGCCAGGTTTGGTGACTTCCACTACAAGATAAGGGCCTTCCCACTTTGGTGTCAACTTGTTTAATCCCTTCGCGGACTAGATCCGAGGAAGGACAAGGTCACCTTCCTCAAGGCTTCGGGCATGCACTTTGCGGCAATGGTAGCAGCGCAAAGCTTGCTGGTAGTGCGCAACACGCACGACAACCCAAAGACGATCTTCCTCAAGGAGCGTGGCATCATCTTGTCGCATCTGCTCTTGCTCAGCTTCGTCAAAAGCTTGCACTTGAGGTGACCCGTATATGATTTCTATGGGGAGCACCGCCTCTGCACCATAGACTAGGAAGAATAGTGTTTTGCCGGCTTCTCGATTTGGTGTCGTCCTGAGTGACCAAAGAACTGTAGACAACTTATCAATACAGCGCCTTCCGCACTTGTGCAGCTTGTCAAATTTTCTAGTCTTGAGACCTTGCAACACTTCAGCATTTGCTCTCTCCACTTGGTCGTTGCTTCTCGGGTGAGCAACTGATGCAAAACAGATTTTGCTGCCAAGGTCTTGAACGTAAACATGAAGGTGCGACTTGTGAATCGTGTGCCATTGTCGGTGATGATCCTGTTAGGGACATGCTACTTGTGAGATGCGTTGGATTTTCCCGACAAGGAGGGGATGATGCAGTATATAGAGATAAGTATTTCCCTCAGTTATGAAACCAAGGTTATCGATCCAGTAGGAGAATCACACAACAACTCATTAACAATGTCTGCACACAAAATAACAAATCCTTGCACCCAACGCGAACAAGGGGTTGTCGGTCCCTTGACGGTTAATTGCAAGATTAAATCAAACAAAAATATAAAATAAAATAAATAATGTAAAATTGCAGCAAGGTATTTTTAGGATTTTTAATATATGATAAATGTAGACCCGGGGACCATAGTTTTCACTAGAGGCTTCTCTCTTGAAAATAGCATACAGTGGGTAAACTAATTACCGTTGGGAAATTTATAGAAAAGAAAATAATCACGTCCGAGACAAGTAGACCGAATTGATTCTGCATCTACTACTATTATTCCACACATCGAACGCTATTCAAGATGCATCTAGAGTATTAAGTTCATAAAGAACGGAGTAACGCCTTAAGCAAGATGACATGATGTAGACAAACTAAACTCACGCATGAATAAAACCCATCTTTTTATCCTTAATAGCAATGATACATTACATATCATGTCCCTTCTGTCACTGGTATTGAGCACCGCAAGATCGAACCCATTACAAAGCACCACTCCCATCGCAATCTAGTTGGCCAAACCAAATCAACAGAATGGAGAGAAATACGAAGCTATAACAATCATGCATAAAAGATTTCAGAGAAAACTCAAATATTATTCGTGGATAATCTGATCATAAACTCACAATTCATCGGATCCCAACAAACACACTGCAAAAAGTGATTACATCAGATAAAACTCCAAGAACATCGAGGAGAACATTGTATTGAAGATCAAGTAGAGAGAACAAGCCATCTAGATACTAACTATGGACCCATAGGTCCATGGTAAACTACTCACGCATCATCAGAAGGGCAAGAAGGTTGATGTAGAGCCCCTCCGTGATCGAATCCCCCCCGGCAGAGTGCCGGAAAAGGCTTGCGGATGGGATCTCTCGAGAACAGGAACTTGCGGCGGCGGAATAAGTATTTCATGGACTCCTTTGTTGGTTTCCTGACTTTTGAGAATTTATAGAGGCGGAGTTAGGTCAAATGGAGCTACAGGGGCCCACGAGCCACCAAGGCGCACCCTACCCCCCTAGTCACGCCCTGGTGCCTCGTGGGCCACTGCTCCATCTTACTGTCCCCTACCAAAGCTTCCACGGTCTCTTATGTCCAGAAAAAATCACCAAAAAGTTTCGTGGCATTTGGACTTCGTTTGGTACTGATATTTTGAAAAACCAAAAACAGGCAAAAAGCAGCAACTCGCACTGGGCACTAAGTTAATAGGTTAGTCCCTAAAATGATATATAATTGCTTTTAAATGTATATAAAACATCCAGGATTGATATTATAATAGCATGGAACAATTAAAAATTATAGATACGTTGGAGACGTATCAGGACACCAAAACAGTAAACTATTCCTTTGAAGAACTTGACAGCTAACTATGTTGTCACCTTCCTCACCTGCTCTACTTCAGGCCACTTTGTGAACTTGTCAATGGCGACGTATAAGAACTCAAAGCCCCTGGTAGCACGGGAAAGGTGATACGTCTCTAACCTATCTATAAATTTTTATTGTTCCATGTTGTTGTATTATCATTCTTGGATGTTTTATATTCATTTTATACCAACTTTATATCATTTTTTGGGACTAACCTATTGACATAGTGCCCAGTGCCAGTTGCTCTTTTTTGCTTGTCTTTTACTTCGCAGAATATCCATATCAAGCGGAGTCCAAATGCAGCAAAACTTTTTGGAGATTTTTTTTCTGCCAAGAAGACAGCTTGGGAGCCAAGGAAGTACCAGAGGGGAGGCCCGTGGGGCCCACAAGACACCAGGGCGCACTAGAGGCCCCTGGCACGCCCGTGTGGGTAGTGGGGCCCACAGGAGTCCTTTCCACCACCTCTCAGCTCTATAAATACCCAAATATTCCAGAAACCCTAGGGGAGTCGACGAAACACAATTACAGCCGCCGCAAGTTCCAGAACCACGAGATCCAATCTAGAGCCCTATTCCGGCACCTTGTCGGAGGGGAACACAATCACAGAGGGGTTCATCATCCTCATTGGTGCTCCTCCTATGATGCGTGAGTAGTTTACCACAGACCTATGGGTCTGTAGGCAGTAGCTAGATGGCTGATAACCCACAAGTATAGCGCATCACAATAGTTTTCGAGGGTAGAGTATTCAACCCAAATTTATTGATTCGACACAAGGGGAGCCAAAGAATATTCCTGAGTATTAGCAGTTGAGTTGTCAATTCAACCACACCTGAAAGACTTAATATCTGCAACAAAGTTTTTAGTAGCAAAGTAGTATGGGAGTAACGGTAACGGTGGCAAAAGTAACAGTAACAATTTTGTAGCAATTGTAACAGTGGCAACGACAAATTAACTTAGCAAAGATCAATATGTGTAAAGCTCGTAGGCATCAGATCATTGATGGATAATTATGTCGGATGACATTCATCATGCAATAGTTTTAACCTAGGGTGACACAGAACTAGCTCCAATTCATCAATGAAATGTAGGCATGTATTCTGTATATAGTCATACGTGCTTATGGAAAACAACTTGCATGACATCTTTTGTCCTACCCTCCCATGGAAGCGGGGTCCTAAACTAAGGGATATTAAGGACTCCTTTTAATAGAGAACCGGAACAAAGCATTAACACTTAGTGAATACATGAACTCCTCAAACTACGGCAATCACCGGAAAGAATCCCAATTATTGTCACCTTGGGGTATGCGGATCATAATTTGTAATAGGTGTGTACAACTTGCAAGATAGGATCAAGAACACTAATATATTCATGAAAACTTAATAGGTTCAGATATGAAATCATGGCACTCGGGCCCTAGTGACAAGCATTAAGCATAGCAAAGTCGTAGCAACATCAATCTCATAACATAGCGGATACTAGGGATCAAAACCTAACAAAACTAACTCGATTACATGATAAATCTCATCCAACCCATCACCGTCCAGCAAGCCTACGATGGAATTACTGACTCCCGGTGGTGAGCATCATGAAATTGGTGATGGTGGAAGGTTGGTGATGATGATGGCGACGAATCCCCCTCTCCGGAGCCTCGAACGGACTCCAGATCAGCCCTGCCGATGAAGAACAGGAGGTGGCGGCGGCTCCGTATCGTAAAACGCGACGAATCCTCCTCTTTGTTTTTTCTCCGCTAATAGGTACTTATAGAGTTGGAATTAGGGTCGGAGGAGCTCCAGGGGGCCCACAAGCCTACAGGGCCCGTCCCAGGGGGGTGGGCACCCCCCAGGGATTGTGGCCTCTGGGTGGCCCCCCTCTGGTTGATTCTTTCGCCAATATTTTTATATATTCCAAAAATATTCTCCGTAAATTTTCAGGTCAATTCGAGAACTTCTATTTCCGCACAAAAATAACATCATGGCAATTCTGCTGAAAACAGCATCAGTCTGGGTTAGTTCCATTCAAATCATGCAAATTAGAGTCCAAAACAAGGGCAAAAGAGTTTGGAGAAGTAGATACGATGGAGACGTATCAATGGCTTCTTCTCTATCTTTGTGATTCCCAATACAATGTTCTCCTCGATGTTCTTGGAGATCTATTTGATGTAATGACTTTTTGCGGTGTGTTTATTGGGATCCGATGAATTGCGAGTTTATGATCAGTTATATCTATGAATATTATTTGAGTCTTCTTTTACCTCTTATATGCATGATTGTTATAGCCTCGTATTTCTTCTCCGAAACTTGGGTTGGTTTGGCCAACTAGATTGATTTTTCTTGCAATGGGAAGAAGTGCTTTTTGATGGGTTCGATCTTGCGGTGTCCTCACCCAGTGACAGAAGGGGTAGCGAGGCACGCATGTATCGTTGCTATTAAGGATAAAAAGATGGGGGTCTATTCCTACATGAATAGATCTTGTCTACATCATGTCATCATTCTTGTTGCATCACTCCGTTTCTCCGGGAACCTAATACACTAGATGCATGCTAGATAGCGGTTGATGTGGGGAGTAATAGTAGTAGATGCAGGTAGGAGTCGGTCTACTAATCTTGGACGTGATGCCTATATACATGATCATTGCCTTGGATATCGTCATAATTATTTGCTCTTCTATCAATTGCTCAATGATAAGTCTCCAACGTATCTATAATGTTTGATTGTTCCATGCCATTATATTATCATTCTTGGATGCTCTACAATCATTTTATAGTCATTTTATATCATTTTTAGTACTAACCTACTGACATAGTGCCAAGTGCCAGCTGCTGTTTTTGCATGTTTTTTACATCACAGGAAATCAATACCAAACAGAGTCCAAACGCAACGAAACTTTTTGTGGATTTTTTTGGGACCAGAAGACATCCAGTGGGCCGGAGAAGCACCTGGGGGTTGCTCCAAGGGGAGGACAACCCACCAGGGCACGTATGGAGGCCCAGGCGCCCTGGTGGGTTGTGCCCACCTCGGGTGCCTCCCGAACCGCCTCTTTGCTCTATAAATACCCCAATATTCCAGAAACCTTAGGGGAGACGACGAAAATCAATTCCAGCCGCCGCAAGTTCCAGAAACACCAGACCCAATCTAGACACCATCATGGAGGGGTTCATCATGTCCATTGGTGCCTCTCCGATGATGCGTGAGTAGTTATTTGTAGACATACGGGTCCGTATTTAGTAGCTAGATGGCTTCCTCTCTCTCGTTTGATTCTCAATACAATGGTCTCTGGGAGATCCATATGATGTAACTCTTTTTGTGGTGTATTTGTTGGGATCTGATGAACTTTGAGTTTATGATCAGATCTATCTTTTTATCCATGAAAGTTATTTGAGTCTTCTTTGATCTCTTATATGCATGATTGCTTATAGCCTCATATTTCTTCTCCCATATTTGGGTTTTGTTTGGCCAACTTGATCTATTTATCTTGCAATGGGAAGAGGTGCTTTGTGATGGGTTTGATCTTACGATGCTTGATCCCAGTGACAGAAAGGGAACCGACATGTATGTAGCGTTGCTATTAAGGATAAGAAGATGGCTTCTATTTCTACATAAATATATCTTCTCTACATCTTTTCATCGTTCTTATTGCATTACTCCGTTTCTCCATGAACTTAATACACTAGATGCATGCTGGATAGCGGTCGATGTGTGGAGTAATATTAGTAGAGCAGGCAGGAGTCGGTCTACTAATCTTGGACGTGATGCCTATATAATGATCATTGCCTGGATATCGTCATGATTATTTGTAGTTCTATCAATTTCCCAACAGTAATTTGTTCACACACCGTTTGCTATTTTTCTCGAGAGAAGCCACTAGTGAAATATATGGTTCCTGGGTCTCTTCTTATTATATTTTCCTTTGCAATCTATTTTCCTTTGCTTTTATTTTAAATTATATTAAACCAAAAATACAAAAATACCTTGCTGCACTTTTTTTATTTGCCGTTCGATCTATCAACTTATTACAACTTTCTCACGTTCGTTTGCCAATTTTTGGACAACCCCTTTAACACGTCGGGTTGCGAGTATTTGTTATTTCTGTGCGGGTGCCGTTCACGTAGTGTTGCGTGGTTCTCCTACTGGTTCGATAACCTTGGTCTCATCACTGAGGGAAATACCTACCGTCGCTGTGTTGCATCATCCCTTCCTCTTTGGGGAAATACCGGCATAGTCTAGCAGATATCAAAAGGAATTTCTGGCGCCGTTGCCGGGGAGACATCATCAACATCTACCAGGTTCCTAATCACAAATATCATCTCCTCGCAATTACATTATTTGCTAGTTGCCTCTCGTTTTCCTCTCCCCCACTTCACAAAAATTTGCCATTTTACTCGCCGGATCTACCCATGTTCTTGCCTTCTAGCCACAATGGCTAGCGTGTCTACTCCTCCTTTGTCACGAGATTTTGAAGTTTTATACTTCAAGCAGTGACAAGGAGAAAATTTGAAAGATGCTTGGCATAGGTTAATGGAGTCCTGTCGTGTTTGCAACTTAAAGGGGGACGCAAAGATTTTGCTTCGTAATTTTTACGTAGGATTGGCTTTGCATCATAAAAAACTCTTAGATTTTGCCGCAAAAGGGAATTTCATTGAGCTTGATGCTAATGCTGCCTATGAAATCTTAGAAGGAATTTTGGGGGTTCCACCTCCAAAGAAGGGGTTTTCTTTCACCCCAGAGGGAGTTCAAATGTTGGACAAACTTGGTGATTTGCATAAACACATGGTTGAATTGCAAAAATATAACAAATCCCTCAAACATCTTAATGGTAGCATCAATCGCAGGAATACCTTGATTACTCTCTGCAATAAGCGATTGGATATTTTAGATCTAAAAATGGTTTCTTTTCCTGAGAATTTGGGGAAGCGCAAAGAGCCTCCCGTGTTTGAGAAAACCCTTACAAAAGTTGCCAAAACTACAGATGACAAAACGTAGATCCTTACTTTATGCCTAGCTAGGGCGTAAACGATAGCGCTTGTTGGAAGGCAACCCAATGAATAAAATTTATTTTTTGTCTCTTGCTTTCTGTTTTTGAGTGTTTGCACAATTATGCTACTGTTATGATTATGTTTTTTGTGTTTTAATTAGTGTTTGTGCCAAGCAAAGCCTTTAGGAACTTCTTGGGTGATAGTTGATTTGATCTTGATGAAAATCAGAAACTTTTGCGCTCACGAAAATAATTCTCATTTTAACAGAAGCGTGATAAAATACCAATTCGTTTTGCAGAAGATTAATATTCAAATTTCTCAGGTTGTCCTCACTTTTCAGAATTTTTGGAGTTTCAGAAGTGTTTGAAATATCCAGATTGCTACAGACTGTTCTGTTTTTGACAGATTCTGTTTTCTTTGCGTTGTGTGCTTGTTTCGATGATTCTATGGTTTTCTTTGATGAGTTTTTGCCATAGAAAAGTTGGAATACAGTAGATATAATGCAAGAATAAAATATGAATTGGTTTGCTACAGTACTTATAGTAGTGATTTGCTTTCTTATACTAACGGATCTCACGAAGGTTCGGTTGAGTTTTGTGTGATTGAAGTTTTCATGTTTTGGGTGATGTTATGATGGATGAAGGAATAAGGAGTAAGAAGAGCCTAAGCTTGGGGATTCCCATGGCATCCCAAGCTATTACCCAAAGAGAAGCAAGCAACTAAGCTTGGGGATGCCCCGAGTGGCATCCCCTCTTTCTTCTAACGACCATCAGTATTTTACTCGAAGCTATATTTTTTTCGTCACATACTATGAGTTTTGCTTGGAGCGTCTTGTATGATACGAGTCTTTGCTTATTTTGCCTTTTGTTTTAAGTCTTGAATCCTTTCTGGACACACCTATTTGAGAGAGCCAAAATTATGCCATGACTTGTTAGAATTTCTCTCTATGCTTCACTTAAATTTTTATGAGCTATGGAATTGCTCTAGTGCTTCACTTATATCTTTTTGAGCACGGTGTGCTTTACTATTTTTGAAGAAATGCTCTCTTTCTTCACTTAGATTTATTTGAGATTTAGTAATTTTTTAAGAAATTCTCTCTTGCTTCACTCAAATTAATTTGAGAGAAAGAAATATTATGCTCATGATCTTCACTTATATTTGTTTGAGCTTATCAAAAGCAACACATGAAAATTAGTCCCAAAGTGATAGATATCCAAGAAGGATATAATAAAAACTTTCATGAAGATCATTGGACAAAATAAACTTGATTCCTTGTAATAGTTTTGAGGTATGATGATGTGATATGAGAGTCATGTTGATGAGTAATTATGCTTTAGTAAGAATATTGGTGTTAAGGTTTGTGATTCCCTATGCAACAGGAAAGTCAATAGTTGTGCAATGAAATTATATCCTACTTGTGGTGCATTATTCGGTGTTAATTATGCTCAATGCTCGCTTATGAGATTATTATTTTCTTGGCTGGTCGCTTCTCAATCTCTTGCTAGCCTTCATTATGCACTAAGTATGATCACTACTTGTGCATCCAAAATCCTTTAAACCAGTTTTGCCACATGAGTCCACTATACCTACCTATATGCGGTATTCTTTTGCTGTTCTAAGCAAATTTGTATGTGCCATCTCTAATTTTCAAAATAATTTTCTCTTTTGTGTGCTTGTACCGCTCGCGAGGCGGTGAGGGGTGGCCGATATTTTCCATGCTAGATGTGTTATTCTCACGATGAGTGTTTATTCACTTGTCATTGTACGAGAGTAAGGAAAAGGTATTAGGGATGCCCAGTCCCGAAATGAAAAAGAATTTACTTTATGTTGTCAAATAATAAATTCCTTGGAAAATGTTGGTATGGAAGGCACCCGTGGATACGGTTAGCCATGGAAAGTTAAAGTATGATGGAAAAAGGAATAGACTCTATTTTCTGTTTGGGAACCGCCTATGATATATCTAGCATGGAAAGTGTGGGGAACTCTAATCGTTTTTGTTGGTGGGAAAAGTATACCGCCCAAAATTTTTTTATCTCTATGTTTTTCGCTTTGAGCTCTGGCACCTCTACAAATCCCTACTTTCCTCCACGAAGGCCTTTCTTTTACTTTATGCAATTTTTATTTTTAATTTGAGTCTCCATCCTCTCTTATAAAGAACCAACTAGGGGGCACTATGATCGTACTTGAGCATTGGGTGTAGCTAATATGCGAGTGTGTTTCATGAATGGATCAATGATTGAGCATGATGGGCTAGGGATAACTTATTTTAGCATTGATATTTTGAAAGACATGGTTGCTTGTTGATATGCTTGAGTATTTAAGTCTCATGTCAAAACTAGACTATTGCTTTGAACCATATAAAAGTCCAAATGTCCATGCTATAAAGAAAAGAATATGAGATGACATGTTAGGCAACATTCCACATCAAAAATTCTGTTTTTATCATTTTCCTACTCGAGGACGAGCAAGAATTAAGCTTGGGGATGCTGATACGTCTCCAACGTATCTATAATGTTTTATTGTTCCATGCTATTATATTATCATTCTTGGATTTTTACAATCATTTTGTAGTCATTTTATATCATTTTTTGGTACTAACCTATTGACATAGTGCCAAGTGCCAGTTGCTGTTTTTTGCATGTTTTTTACATCGCAGGAAATCAATACCAAACGGAGTCCAAACACAGCGAAACTTTTTGTGAATTTTTTTGGACCAGAAGACATCCAGTGGACCGGAGAAGCGCTTGGGGGTTGATACGTCTCCAATGTATCTACTTTTCCAAACTCTTTTGCCCTTGTTTTGGACTCTAACTTGCATGATTTGAATGGAACTAGCCCGGACTGACGCTGTTTTCAGCAGAATTGCCATGGTGTTATTTTTGTGCAGAATAAAAAGTTGTCGGAATGACCTGAAAATCAACAGAGATTATTTTTGGAATTAATAAAAAATATTGGCAAAAGAATCTACAGCAGGGATCCCACACCCTATCCACAAGGGTGGGGGCCAGGCCCTCCGACCTTGTGGGCCCCCTGGACCTCCACCGACCTCAACTCCAACTCCATATATTCACATTCGGGGAGAAAAAAATAGGAGAGAAGGATTCATCACATTTTATGATACAGAGCCGCTGCCAAGCCCTGTTCTTCCTCGGGAGGGCGGATTTGGAGTCCGTTCGTGGCTCCGGAGAGGGGAATCCATCACCATCGTCATCATCAACCATCCTCCATCACCAATTTCATGATGCTCACCGCTGTGCGTGAGTAATTCCATCATAGGCTTGATGGACCGTGATGGGTTGTGTTGGGGATATTACCACTGGGCGTAAACCAGCCAGGAGAGGCCGGGTTAACCCCATAGTGGTTCACTATACCTGAAGCGCATGAAGACAAGACGGAGACGCTTTAAGAAGGCCTAGGGCCCGAAGCCGGTTTAAGGCCTGTAGACATAAACCGGTATGGATATGTAAACTTGTGTTGTAAGATAGAAAGAGCAGACACCGAGCCGGACATGTTTATGAGCCGGCCTCGGGATTCTGTAAACCGACGGGCGTCAACCCGTGTATATAAGGGGACGACCCGGCGGCGGTTCAGGACAACAGACAATAACTCGAGACTCAGGCAAAGCGTATTCGCTCCCTGGTCATCGAAACCCTAGCAATTCCACAACAACTGGATTAGGCTTTTACCTTCACCGTAAGGGGCCGAACCAGAATAAACTCTCTGTGTTCCTTGTCCGCTTTAACCCCTTTAAGTTAACCCGTAGCGATGGTTCCACGACCAAGTCCTTTTCTTAGGACATCTGCCGTGACAAAACCACGACAGTTGGCGCCCACCGTGGGGCTATCGCACGATGGTTTCGAGTTCTTAGAGGGAAGCTTCGAAGGACCCAGGGGAAACGGTGTGGGCTGGATGACCAAGAGTCGTCGCGGCAAGATCTACATCGACGATGCAGGCTGGGGCCCCGAGGCCGGCTCAATCGAGTACGGGTATCGGGTGCCCTTCGACGGCATACACATTTTCATTGGCAAGATCGGCGAACCGGGCCCTAAGCCGGACATCTGCACCGACATCATCGAGACGGCTCAGCGTGCGAGATCTGCCCGGGTCAAGCCTGCCATGAAGTGTGCCTTCGTGGGAGTCGTCCACGGAGTGGAATCTGGGGATAGATCGGAATCTGGTGGTGAGACCGTCGTTTATTCCGGCAACGAGTCATCGACCGGAGAGACTGAGTCCTTGTACCAGTTGCAAGATGGCCGGATTGGGGGCTGCTCCGATGGCGACAGTATTCCGGACCCCTTTGATCTGCCAAACCGGGTCGCGATCTTCATGGCCGGTACACAGCCAGCGCTCCACTCTTCGACCGCAGCGATGATGATTCTCCGATCAGCAGCGACAACGGCAGCCGGGGCAGGAGGCCTAGTACGGCCGCCGGCTCAAGTTCTATCCGATTTATTTGACGCTTTGGCAACACTGATGGCAGAGATTAACCCGGCGGATCAAGGTGCGCATAATGCGGAAATCGCGAAGGTGAAAGATCAGATCACCCAAGCCAAAGCCGACTTGGCAGCCGAGGATACCAGGATGGCTGCGGAACGGGCCGCATTGGATGCACAGGCTTACTAGCTTATGCTGGATCAGAGTGCATCAAACGATGTCCTAAGGAGGAGGTACCGATCTCGCCTGCCACCGGTTTATGAGGCCAGGAATCTCTTTAATACCCCAGGAGCAGGGACCAGCAATCCGCCGGTGGTAAACAGGGCGGAGGCATCTGGAGCAGGGGCGCCGGTTCAGCCATGATTGGTGGATCCACCTCGTCAGAACTACGTTTCGCCACAACATGTCCCAACACCACCGGGTCATTACTCTAACCCGATAGACAACATTGTCGCGGCCACTTCACGGCTAGTGGCCCTTTCGATCAAAGGCGAGTCTCCGGTGGCAGTCGAGACACGACGGGCTAGGGAGCTTCTTCAGACAGCTTTGGTTCAGCAGCAGGCTTATTCATATAGCCGCGAGAGGATCCATTCTACTCCCCGCCCAAGTCGGAGCTACAACAGGCGTATTGATGAACCGGCCGTGTCAAGCAATGCGCGAAACCGTGATCCGCTCCGTGGCCATAACCCGGCGGGTGGCTGCTGTGAAGCTCAGGATGTGGTGGATCGCGCTAGAGCTCGTCGAGAGGCCAAGTTAGCAGCAAGGCATGAGGCCCGCCAACTTACTCCGGTTCGTCCAACCACGTCGGTGGAACTAGGAGTTACTTCTAGCTCTTTGGGAGTACCGTGTCTCTTCCCAGCACTGCGCAACCTGCGCCTGCCCAAGGATTTCAAAGGCCCACGAAAAGTGCCGAATTACACCACCGATTTATCCCCCGAGTCATGGGTTGAAAGCTATGAGATGGCAATGGAGATGCTGGATGTGCAAGATGCGGCGTGCGCTAAATACTTTACCATGATGCTGGAAGGAACGGCTCGCACTTGGTTGAAAAACTTGCCAGCTAACTCCATTGGATCATGGGCTGAGTTGAGGGCCCGGTTCATCCAGAATTTCAAAGATACATGCAAGCAGCCCATGTCAATTGTGGACTTAGCTGCCTGTGTCCAGGAGGAAGGGGAATCAACAACCTCTTGGGTGCACCGGATTTCGGAGATTTTGCATTCATCGGACCGCATTAACGCTGAAACAACAGTTTTGACGTTGGAAGGCAATTGCCGGTTTGCACCTCTGAAGCTGAAATTGGGACGGCTTAAACGCCACTGCAATGACATGGGGCTCTCATGGCTGCTCTGGTGAAATATGCCGACTCTGATAGTACCAAGGACCCCGAGTCTGACGATGACAAGAAAGCGAAGGGAAAGAAGAGCGGCAATACCAAGGGGCAGCAACACCACCCGGCGGGCCATGGAAACAACGGTAAGCGTAAAGCGGGTAACCGTTTGGATTTTGTGGCTAATACCAGCGTGCAGGACAAAGGCCAACAGCGTAAAGGTAAACCGCCCCAGCGTGGTGGAGGACTGAGTCCTAACCCGGACCGCCTGTCTTATCTATTGAACCAGCCTTGCCCAAAGCATGGGACGAAGGAGAACCCGTCCACGCAGCTCTGGAAAGATTGTTATATCATGCAGGAGTTCAAAAATTCTGATTCTTTTCGGTATGATCATGGACCGGGTGGCGGTTCGGGCCCCGGGTCTCATGGGCCGGGTTACGGTGGAGGCAGTTCCGGTTCAGGTTTTCACGGTAACCACAGTGGACATGGCAATCAAAGCAATCAGGGCAACCAAGGTGGTTATAATAATTAGGGGAATCAGCAACAGCAGCAGCAGCAGTCGGGTTACCAGAGCAACCCGAAGCAGTTGAATAGCGGGCAGTATCATGTCTTCACCACTAGCCTGGACAAGCGCGATCAGAAGCTTCATAAGAGGGCAGTAAATTCCGTTGAACCGGCGGTTCCTCGATACTTATGCTGGTCTGAACAACCTATTGTGTGGAGTCGAGAGGATCATCCACCCTGGGTTGACAATCCGGGTCATCTGGCGCTGGTGGTGGCACCTCAGGTGGGAGGTTATAAGTTCACCAAGGTACTAATGGATGGGGGGAGTAGTATCAATATCCTTTATTATGAAACCTTCCATCGCATGGGGTTAACAGATAAAAATCTTAAACCATCCAACACGGTCTTCCATGGTGTGGCACCTGGTAAATCAGCATATCCCGTTGGTAAGATAGCTCTGGAGGTTGCTTTTGGTGATGAGCATGATTCAAGATCAGAGACGTTTACCTTTGAGGTGGTGAAAATCAAGAGCCCATATCATGCCCTGTTTGGACGGCCGGCTTATGCTAAGTTTATGGCAAGGCCCTGTTATGTCTATCTGCAGCTCAAGATGCCGGGTCATACGGGGACTATCACAGTGCACGGGAGCCGCAAGATCGCTTTGGAATGTGAAGAAGGTGATGCGGCATACGCTGAGTCGGTTTGTGCAACCGAGGAATTGAAGTTCTATAAGGACGATGTTGATCCGGCGGATATGACTTCTTTGAAAAAGCCAACTACAGAGCATGAAAAAGCCTTGAAGTTTAAAACGGGTGATGAGACTAAGCTTGTTGACTTCATTCCTGGCGATTCATCCAAGCAGTTTAGCATCAGCGCTAACTTGGATCCGGAATAGGAAAGCGCGCTCATCGAGTTCATCCTTGAGAACCGGGACATCTTTGCATGGAAGCCTTCTGATATGGCAGGTGTACCGAGAGAACTCGCTGAGCACACTCTTAATGTCGATCCCAAGTATAAGCCAGTTAAGCAGTTTCTTCACCGGTTCAATGAAGAAAGACGCAAGGCTATCGGTGAGGAAGTAGCCAGGCTCTTGGCGGCTGGATTTATCATCGAAGTTTTCCATCCTGAATGGTTGGCTAATCCGGTGTTGGTCCTTAAGAAGAATGGCACTTGGCGTATGTGTGTGGACTACACAGATCTTAACAAAGCTTGTCCAGCAGATCCTTTTGCCCTCCCCCGTATTGATCAAATTATTGATGCTACGGCGGTTTGCGAGTGTTTGAGCTTTCCGGATGCATATTCTGGTTACCATCAGATCAAAATGGCAGTTAAGGACCAGGAGAAGAGAGCCTTCATAACTCCCTTTGGAGCCTTCTGCTATGTGTCTATGCCCTTTGGGCTCAAGAGTGCACAGGCGACTTATCAACGGTGTGTGCAGAATTGTCTTCGTAATCAGATCGGCCGCAATGTTCATGTCTATGTGGATGATATTGTGGTAAAATCCAAAAAGAAGGAGACATTGATTGATGACTTGAAGCAGACTTTTGATAACCTCCGGGTTTATAAAATGATGCTTAATCCGACCAAGTGTGTCTTTGGTGTACCGGCAGGCAAGCTCTTGGGTTTTTTGGTGTCTAACAGAGGCATCGAAGCTAATCCGGAGAAAATCAAGGCTATAACTTCTTTGGCTAAACCGAAGTGCATTAATGATGTTCAACGCTTGGCAGGCCGGATTGCCGCGTTGAGCCGGTTTATCAGTCGCCTTGGTGAGAAGGCCATTCCTTTATATCAGATGCTGAAGAAAACGGGTAACTTCATCTGGAGTAACGCCGCCAATGAAGCGTTTGAGGACTTAAAGCGGCAGCTTGCTAATCCGCCGGTGCTTGCTGCTCCTGTTTATAAAGAGCCCTTGTTGCTATATGTGGAAGCTAACGCCCGAGCTGTTAGCGTGGCTATTGTGGTGGAGCGCAAGGAGGCTCGAAAGGAGTATCCGGTTCAACGGACGGTTTATTATATCAGTGAGGTACTTATTGAATCCAAGCAAAGGTACCCGCATTGGCCGAAGCTGGTGTATGGAGTTTCATGGAAAGCCGGAAGCTTAAGAAATATTTCCAAGGTCATCCTATCACGGTGGTCAACTCGGCTCCTTTGGGGGATATAATCCAGAACAGGGAAGCAACTGGCCGGATTGCTAAGTGGGCTATTGAGCTTGGGCCTCACGGATTAAAATATATGCCCCGGACGGCGATCAAATCTCAGGCACTTGTGGATTTCATCAATGATAGGACAGAACTACAAGCGCTAGAGGAGAAGCCGGATCATACTTATTGGACTATTAATTTTGATGGGTCCAGGCAATTGGAAGGCTCGGGGGCTGGATTCGTTTTAACTTCCCCATGAGGTGATAAGTTTTGTTATGTTCTCCATTCAATGTTCCCTTGCACTAACAATGCAGCTGAATATGAGGCTTTACTCCATGGTCTTCGGATGGCTAAAGAGATGAATCTCAGCCGAGTTAAGTGTTTTGGTGATTCGGACCTGGTGGCTCAACAACTGTCCGACACTTGGGATTCCAAGGAACCACTCATGGCGGCATATCGTCGTGAAGTGGATATTGTTGCAGGTCACTTCAAAGGTTATCAGGTGGATCATGTGGACCGGTGGAAGAATGAAGCGGCGGGCGCTTTAAGCCGTTTGGGTTCCCAGCGTAAACCGGTTCCACCTAATGTCTTCCTGGATGTGCTGCATAATCCGTCCGTCAAGCTCCCTGGTGAAGAGGATTTGGCTATCCCTGATCTACAGGCTCAGTTGGTGGCGGCTCTTCATGTTATCCAGGATTGGACGATTCCATATCTGGCGTATATGAACCAGGGCGAGTTACCAGAAGACGAAACTTCGGCAAGGCAGATAATCCGGCGGTCCAAGTCCATGACTATTATCAATGGAGAGATACATCATTGCAGTGTGACAGGGGCATTTCAACGCTGCGTATCTCCTAAAGAAGGCCGTGAAATTTTGCGTGAGATCCACGAAGGAGATTGTGGTCACCACACCGGTTCAAAATTTCTGGTAGCCAAGGCGTTTCGTCATGGTTTCTATTGGTTGACACCTCATGCTGATGTCGAGGACTTGGTCAAAAGATGTGATGGCTATCAAAAATTCTCAAGGCGTGCTCATGTACCTGCTCAAGAATTAAGGATGATTCCAATCACCTGGCCGTTTGCAACTTGGGGGCTGGATATGGTTGGGCCCTTTAAGAGATCCAAGGACAAGAAGACCCACCTTTTGGTGGTAGTTGATAAATTCACCAAGTGGGTGGAGGCAGAGCCAGTCAGTAAGTGTGATGCAGCTACGGTGGTTCAATTCATCAAGAAGGTGATCTTCCGGTTTGGCTTTCCACACAGCTTCATAACTGATAATGATACCAATTTATCCAAAGGTGCTATGATGGAGTTCTGTCAACATGAGCACATCCGGCTTTATGTGTTGTCGGTGGCTCACCCCTAGTCCAATGGTCAAGCAGAGAGGGCCAACCAAGAGATCTTGAGAGGCATCAAACCCCGGTTTATGGTTCCTTTGCAACGGACGCCGGGTTGTTGGGTTGAGGAGTTACCTTCTGTGTTATGGAGCATCAATACCACACCCAACAGATCGATGGGGTACACACCGTTCTTCATGGTTTATGGAGCGGAGGCGGTGCTCCCAAGTGATATCCGTCATGATTCGCCTCCTGTGGCGGCTTATGTTGAAGCTGACAATGAGAAGGCACGGCAGGAAGCGCTTGACCTGTTAGATGAGGAACGTGACATGGCAGCAGCCCGTTCGGCGATTTATCAGCAAGATCTACGTTGCTATCACAGCCACCGGGTTAGAACCAGAACCTTTCAAGAAGGCGATTTGGTGCTCCGACTCATCCAGGATTAGACAGATATGCACAAGTTATCCCCACCTTGGGAAGGACCTTTTGTGGTCAGCAAGAATCTGCACAATGGGTCATACTACCTTATAGATGTTCGAGAGCGTAAGGACTCACGTGAATCGGAGGAGGAGACCCACCGGCCGTGGAATATTGCTCATCTTCGGCCCTACTATACTTGAGCCATAGGTTCTTCTTATGTACATATTATGACAATGTATATATTATGATAAATATAATAAACCGGAACCTCAGCTAAAGCGGGGTATCTGTTGTTTTTCTTATATCATGTGTGGTTACATGGGGGATTCTGTTCTTAAAGCGGCGTCCGGTTTACCCCTTGATTCAGCTTGTTAAAGCTTCATATAAAGATCACTTGGGGGCTTGGTCGTATTCGAACCATAGTCACACCTCTTGATCGGTGCAATGCCACAAAATCACTTGGGGGCTTGGTCGTATTCAAACCATAGTCACACCTCTTGATCGGCTCAAACGCCAAAATTACTTCAGGGCCAAAGAGTGTTGCAAAAGAGCAACTCAAACATAGGCACCCACTAAGCACAACTCAAAATGTTACTTGGGGATTCTTTGTTGTCGCAATGAACAAAGAATCTACCCTTGTAATAGGCTATCAAGCCATGGCTTGGAAGCCTGGTGTATACACCTAAAACCCCGGGTTAACCTCCCTATTTAAGTAAGTCACTCCGCCCAGGTAAACCTGGTATGACCCTTCGAACTTTGACAAGTTACTCTAAAATAAGACCGTGAACTTGTCAAGTTAAAACGATGATTGGTTAAGGATTGAGGACCATCTTAAAAGGCTTTGTGAAATGGTTTAACTCAGTGGCCTGGCAGCCCATGAAAAGCCTCGAATTTGGGGCCTGGCAGCCCGTGAAAAGCCTCGACTACAAGTTTTTCATTTGCTTTTTGCCAAATTTTTCTCTTAAGACTTATGATGTTTTTTGCTAAACCGGTGTTCATCAACCTGGCTAGGCTGTCAACTACAAGTTGTCAGTACATAGTCACTTATAACCTGGAGTTTCTTAACCCGGTCTTGCTTCGATTCAAAGTCGCGAGCATTAAATAAACCGGTGTTTATTACAGCCCGGAAGGGTTTTATCTTCAGCCGACACAATATGACATTAGTTATTGATGCTCCGGATTAGGGTTATTACCCTCATTACAATAGTTGGTCAGTCAACAATATGACCCAAGGTCACAGGTATCAATTATTTTTCATATTTGATCATCTTTTTTCAGCTTCGGTTATACACCTTAGCTATATATCTGGGCATCATGACCCGTCCGGCGGTACACCGCCAGGACACTATCTACTTCTTGTGTGCAAGAATAGCTTGAGTAAATCGCTATGGGTTATGAGCATAACATGTCTTAAAGCATGACGGATTAACAAATGTCAGGCACACATAAATATGCATGAAGGCATACTAGATCAAGTGTTTTAACTAGCCTATTACAAGGCGTTTCAGTGCCCAAAAGGATAATTGTTTCACAATAAGCATTGCAGCATGTAGAAGACTAAACCGGCCTCCGGATCATGATTCGTCACCAGCTTGGCCTGACGGCTGCGGATAATCTTGCACCAGTTCAACTCCCTCCTCTCTACCCAGTGGATGGAAGTCAACAGTTTCCCAGTCGATCCCAGTTAGGGCTTGGAATACAGCTTCATCGCTTATAAGCGTGGACGGTTCAATGTCAGGGGCATAAGTATGCTTACGGATTGGTGGGATAAGATTTTGCGCTTCTGGAATTGGTGCAGCAACCTGTCTGTTCTTATCATCATAACTCGCCTGGTAATACGAGAGACCCGCCTCTTCAGCCAGTTGACAAGCCAGTGGACGTACCTCCCGGTTTATGGCTCAAAGATCATCATTGCCAAATTATGATCCGTCTTCTTTAAAGCTACGATAGCCTTTGGCCACTTCCGCTGGATCAAGATCAGGTACCCATGCTTTTGCCCGGGTTAGTGCGGTCAGAGCGCCCGCTCTTGCAGCAGACTTTTTAAGCTCTTCTACCCGGGCAGGAAGCATAGATAACCTTTCTAGGGTTTCCTTGATTAAAGTGGGGGGAGGCTTATTGTGTGATGCGGTATAGATGATCCGTTGCACACCGGTATACAACTGCTATATCAGAGTATACGCAGCCTTCAGCTTCTTCTGTACATTAGAGCCCATATGGCTAATGCGAGTTCCTGCATCATTGTAAACATCAGTAAACCGGCAACACATGGGACGATATGTTGAAAGTATAAGGAAAAGATGTTTACCAAACACAGCAGCAGTCATGGCATGAATCTGCCGCTTTATGCTAGTCAATCCATCCACCACCGGTTTAAGAGCTGCTTCTGCGTCTTCGGCCCTTTTTCGCAAAGCAGATTTTTCTGTCTCCCAATCCGCCCGCTCCTTGTTGAAGCTCTCATTCAGTTTTTCCATAGCGTCTAAAGCGCAGGTCAACTCTTCCTTGGCCTTGGAGGTTTCGTCTTGCTGAGACTTGATGTTCTCTTGCAGATCAGCGGTTTGAGCTTCCTTCTTGCTCAGCTCAGCCTATAAAGAGACAGATATATAATGAGTTGACAATACATATTTGAAGTACCAAGCACATAACAAGTTATGCCCTTGATACGTGGGGGCTAATGCATATTTGCTCCTTATCAGAAATTTCTACAAGTCCCAAGCACAATACAAGTATTAATCTTGGCACTTGGGGGCTAATGTGTGTTTGCTCATAACTGCTGATATGGGAATTCTTCAACAGCCCCGGTTCATCTTTATAAAGTTAAACCGTCACTTGGGGGCTACACCAGTGAAAAAGATGCAGTGTTGCAAATATCAAGTTATTACCAAGTCCCGGTTTAGATTGGTATCATAAGCCGTCACTTGGGGGCTACTGGAGTTGATATTTGAAAATGGACATAAGAGACATAGTTGTATGGTTACCTCATATCGCTCCTTCATCAGATTTACTAAACCGACTTCATAATCAAGACTGGTGTATAGACGGTTCAAGAAGCCAGAGTGAATATCTTGGGCGTTGAGATGAGCGTAGCTGGAAAAATCGGTGCTCCATTTACCCTTGCCCATAGCAGAAAGTTCATCCTTGGCGCTATGTTTGGATAAAGCGACCGGGTTGCCAGGGGCAGTCTGGCTGACACTGGTAATCATAACATCATCCTCTTTATCATCAGCAGCCTTCACGGGAGTTGGCGGATTGTCAGTGTCCTTAGCTGGGCTGGCCGGTTTATCATCAGGTCGAGTCGGGCTGGACGGATTTTCAGCATGGCTTGTGGTGTCAATTTCTACTTGTTCAGTAAATAAGTCCTGGTCTTGAGGCGGCGGATCATTGAGCATGGCATCAACATCGGTTTCTTCCAGATCTGGAGTTTTTTCCGGTTCAACAGCCGTATTATCGTCAACCGGTTTATTCAACCGAGCCTTCTTGCTGGGCCTGGGTTTGGCACTGAGGAAAATAAACATGAAGAACAGTACAGTATGCAAAAATAATACATCAAGGATAAAAGCAAGTGCATAACTTACCCAGGAACTGTCTTGAGGGGCGGAAGCTTTGTGGCTGATGACTCGCCAGAAGATGAGTGGGAAGTGCCCTGATAATTTGAATCAGACGGATTAAGAGGCTGTCGGAAACAACTCGCCTTGGGGCAAGAATTGTCAAGAGTATAAGAGACCTCTGATCGGCATTTCCGAACCGGAGTGTTCGGTAAACCGGCGGAGGTAACTACTTGGCTGCTGTGCCAGGTCGTGCGACGAGCTTCGTGTTGCTGCGTCTTCAAAAGAAAGTTTGGGTCCAAGTAAGCAAGGGGGTGAGAAAATTTTACTTTCCGGTTTGCCCGACGGATTTTCTATGTTGGCAGAGGATCTGAATCGGAGGAAAGAATAATTACCTCTATGTCATCAGCTTGACTGCCTTCAGCGTCGTCCTGATAATAGTCATTGTCAATGAGGTGTACGAAAAATGAACCAAGAGAGTCAAGTTCTACCTCTGATTCCGGGTTACCCACATCATCATCAGCATTTGGCTCGGAGGATGCAGTGGTCCTTTTCTTGGCAGGTTTCTTAACAACTTTGGTCTTCGGGCGAAGCGGCTTGGCCGGTTTGTCCTGTGGCTTTGCCTGTTTATCCTGTGGTGGTTTTTTATTCCAGAACGGATCATCACCCTGTTAAAAATAGACAAACTTTCAGAAAATATTTGGAAAGAAGCAACTTACGACAAGAAGGGTATATGGTTCTTACAGCTGGCAGTTTGTTGGAGGTGCAGAAAGGACTTAGTTCGGTCTGGCCACAGACGGCCTCCGGTTCATTCAAAATTTTCTTGACGGCCTCGGTAACTTCAGCCTCTGTTAGCTGAATATTAATATGTCATTGGGGATCGGTCAAACTTCCTGTGTATTCACACATCAAACCGGGGCGCCGGCTTAAGGGCACAATGCTCCAGCTTATCTAACAACGAGCAAAGTCAACACCTATTAAACCGTTCGCCATGAAGGCTCTAAGCTTTGACAGTTGTGGGGCATAGTTGGCCCTTTCTTTTGCCGTCAACCTTTGAGGAAATGGATGTGTGTTGCTAAGGCGGTGAGGGCAGTAACCCGGCAAGGGGTTTTCATCAGTTGGAGATGTATCTTTGCAGTAAAACCAAGTCTGGTTCCACTCTTTGGGGTGACTGTGAAGCTTGGCATTAGGGAAAGTGACTTCCTTCCTTTTCTGAATCAACATTCCGCCTAATTCAGTATTGGGTCCATTTTTGAATTCTGTGCGGTGGTTTAAGTGAAAGAAATCTCTAAACAATTCAACAGTAGGTTCCTCTTGCAGATAAGCCTCACAGAAGACTTGAAAATGACAGATGTTGGTCACAGAGTTTGGACCGATGTCCTGAGGGTGAAGCTGAAAACTAGCCAGCACATCTTGGAAGAATTCTGAAACGGGAGGGCTGAAACCTCGACCCAGATGGTCAACAAAAACGACTACCTCTCCGTCCTTCGGTGTAGGAGGATTTTCCGGGCCAGGGGCCCTGCAGTGGATGACATCTTTTTTAGCTAAAGCTCCTGTTGCGATGCATCTGTTTAACTGATCTTCGGTGACCCGAGAAGGAACCCAGTTGCATTCATAGACTTGCTTGGCCATTGCAATGAGGAGCTGGAACATGATTATTGACGGTTTAAGATTCATAGTGGACAACTATAAAGCGGTGAAAGGATATATACATGTTGTTAAAACCGGAAGTTGTTATTGGTAAACCGGAGTCTAACAATGGAGACAGTACAATGACGAATGCATCGGCGGTTCAACAGGGGACTAATGGTATCTACTGGGTCATCATTTTTCTATGAGGTTAAACCGCCTAATCTGGTATTGAAGATATATGTCTAAAGATGCGTAAGTGAAGGAAAAACAAGTTTCACGGCTTGACATGGTAATTTCAGATCTACCGTGCGTTGGAAAATCAAAATATATTCTGACCTAGTTTCAAGCGTTTGAAGAGTTTAGCAAGTTCAGATGAGTTTTATGCCCTAACAAAGAAAAAAGGAGTTTAAACTACAAGGGCGCTGGAAAAATCAGATCTAACTAGCCATTGGTATTACTGAAGAGGAACAAGGAAGAACAGCTTCAGGAACTTTGAAGAACTATGAAGAACACCGAACCCTAATGGTGGATCTGGATTGAGGAAAGGAGGAACTTACTGGTGCTGAGGAAGCAGCGGAGGAGCACCGCGTTTCTCTGGTACGGTCAGGTTGATGCGGCAGCCGTTGTTGAGGCAGAGGCGAAGGATGACGGCGGCTGCAGAGCTTGAAGGTCGGTCGGTGCGAGGAAGAAGACGACGCGAGGAGGCATGAGGGGGAAAAGTGAAAGGGACCCCTTGGCCTTATTTATAAGGTGAATGGATAAAAGGCAGGTGCGAGAATCGAGGAGCTCGAAAAAATGGGATATGTGACAGCTCTGTTGCCTCGATTGTCGGAGGCCCAATAATGAAGGTGGGTTATACGTAGTTTTTAAAAACAGATGACGTCATGGCGATTTATCATGGTCCAGGAGGGTGACGTCACGGCGTTTTACAAGAATATGTGAAGGTGCTGAAGAAGAAATTTTCTTAAGTATTGAGGATTGACATGAACCAGTTCAAATCAATCTGGGGCCTAATGTTGGGGATATTACCACTGGGCGTAAACCGTCCAGGAGAGGTCGGGTTAACCCCATTGTGGTTCACTATACCTGAAGCCCATGAAGACAAGACGGTGATGCTTTAAGAAGGCCCAGGGCCCGAAGCCGGTTTAAGGCATGTAGACATAAACCGGTATGGATATGTAAACTTGTGTTGTAAGATAGAAAGAGCAGAGACCGAGCCGGACACGTTTATGAGCCGGCCTCGGGATTCTGTAAACCGACGGGCGTCAACCCGTGTATATAATGGGACGACCCGACGGTGATTCAGGACAACAGACAACAACTCGAGACTCAGGCAAAGCGTATTCGCTCCCTGGTCATCGAAACCCTAGCAATTCCGCAACAACTGGATTAGGCTTTTACCTTCACCGTAAGGGGCCGAACCAGTATAAACTCTCTGCGTCCCTTGTCTGCTTTAACCCCTTTAAGTTAACCCATAGCGATGGCTCCACAAGTAAGTCCATTCCTTAGGACATCTGCCGTGACAAAACCACGACAGGTTGGATGAGATTTACCATGTAATCGAGTTAGTTTTGTTAGGGTTTGTTCCTTAGTATCCACTATGTTCTAAGATTGATGTAGCTATGACTTTGCTATGCTTAATGCTTGTCACTAGGGCCCGAGTGCCATGAGTTCAAATCTGAATCCTTTATGTTTTCATGAATATATTTGTGTTCTTGATCCGATATTGCAAGTTATAGTCGCCTACTACGTGTTATGATCCGGCAACCCCGGAGTGACAATAGTCGGGACCACTCCCGGTGATGACTGTAGTTTGAGGAGTTCATGTATTCACTGAGTGCTAAAAATGCTTTGGCCTGGTACTCTATTAAAAGAAGGCCTTAATATCCCTTAGTTTCCAATAAGACCCCGCTGCCACGGGAGGGTAGGACAAAAGATGTCATGCAAGTTCTTTTCCATAAGCACATATGACTATATTCGGAATACATGCCTACATTATATTGATGAACTGGAGCTAGTTCTGTGTCACCCTATGTTATAACCGTTGCATAATGAATTCCATCCAACATAATTATCCATCATTGATCCATTGCCTACGAGCTTTTCACATATTGACCTTTGCTTCGTTACTTTTCCGCTGTCATTATTACAATTGCTACAAAATTACTACTGTCACTTTTGCCACCGTTATTGTTACTTCCATACTACTTTCCTACTAAATACTTTGCTGCAAATATGAAGTATTCCAGGTGTGATTGAATTGACAACCCAGCTGCTAATACTCGAGAATATTCTTTGGCTCCCCTTGTGTCGAATCAATAAATTTGGGTTGAATACTCTACCCTCGAAAACTGTTGCGATCCCCTATACTTGTGGGTTATCAAGACCTTTTTCTGGCACCGTTGCCACAGAGCATATCTCTATTCGCTAAGTCAATTGGGATTTATATCTGTTGATCACTATGAGGAATTTGAAAGATCAAAGAACCAAGATTTTTCCTGTAACATCCCAAATTTCCTATTTGGAATGTTTTACAATTATAGCTAAGCATCTATGCATGTTGTTTGAATTTGAGTGCCATTTGGAGTTTCAGAAGAATTTGAGTTTTGGAATTTGAATTCAAATTTTGGCAAGTGGGAATCATTTCAAAAACTATGCCTGATAAATACTTGAGCAAAAGTATGAGAGGAGTAAACATGACACTCCAAAAATATCAGAGGAAAACAATGCCAAAAGTTTTGAATTCAAATTTCAGTTTTAATTGAATTTGGAAAAAATGATTTTTTATAAACTTTGGATTTTGCCCCTGGAAAAATGTTCAAATGATAGGGAATATTCCCCTGATCATTTTGATATATATATGTTCTATATAAAATATTTATATTTTATATTTTATAACTCTGTGTTTATTTTCAAAAAAAAAAAAAAAAAAGAAAACCCCTGGGCGCCGGCCAGGCCAACCAGCCCAGCCAACACCCAGGCGGCCCACCGAGCCAGGCCCAGCCAGCGCCACCGAGCTGCCCAATAACCGACGCGCCTCCTCGCCAATTGCTCCCTGTCGGTCGACCGACCGCACGCGCGCCTCCTCTCACCGACAAAGGGCCCCACCCGCCTCCTCCCTCGCCACGCCACCTCGCCGCTGGCACGCACGGATCCCGAAGGATCCGGATTTGATCCTCCCGATTCACCCCCGCCCAAGCAGAGGCCCCTATAAAACCCCTCCCCGCACCCCCCCCTCGCCCACTCGCCGGATCTCCCTCTCCCCTCACACGCGCTCGCCGGAGTTGCCGAACACCACCGCCGCCATTTGCCTCGCCGCCGACGCCCTAGCCCTCCCCGAGCTCACCCGACTCCACCAGACCCACCCCCGAGCCCGTCCGCACCCGCCGGAGCACCCCGCCGACCTCCCCGACGACCGGAGACGCCGACGCACTCGCCGACCGAGCCGCCGCCGTCGTCGAACTCCGGTAAGCCGCCGGAACCGCTCCTCGCCGTCCGGTCCCATCCCTACGGCTAGGATTAGAACCTCAAGGGGTATGTTCTTTATTTAAAACCGTTCGCCCGTTTTAGTCCGGTTCAATTTAAGTTAGGGTTTTTTTATTTAGATCGCCCGACTCAGATAACCCTAGGGCCCGCTTTTAGTTAAGTTACGCTCGCCATGCTAGTTAGCCCATTTAGCCGCTTTTTCTTTATTTTCGTTTTTCTGTTTTAACAGAATAGTTCCAGATTTGAAAAATTCATATCTTTTATTCTACTTAATATTTTTAGTGATTCTTTTTTTGTTGGTTTGCAAATTTCTTATAGTTTCTGTAGAATATATAATTAGCTATGTTAAAATTATTTATAATTGCTTTATTTTAGATTTAGTCAGAATAGTTAATCTGTTATAAAATGAGTTAGGAAATTTATTTTTAATGATTCTTTTGTCCCAACTTTGTTTTGACATTGCCTAACCGTAGGAATTAATTTGGGTATTTTAGGATTAATAAAAAATAGTTCCTAGCAGAATCTTGTTATTCTTAATTAATTAACTAGCTACTGTTTTCCTATTATTTTAATTAGCAAATAAATTTATTCTTCACATGTGATTGATTATTCTAGGTTAGTTTCTGTCACCTTAGAGGATGAACTTTTATTTATAATAAATAAAACTTTTATTTTATTTTTCTTAATAGTAATTGAATTAGGCCTAATAGGAGTTTCATAATAGATTTTAAATTGATTCTTTTTGCTCCTAGTTGCTTAATGCAATCTTTTCTGTTTAGTTAACATAAACCCATGCTTAGGTTATGTTAAGAAATTTTTTGTTATGTAAAACTATTTCTAGTTGTTGTTTGAAGTAGGAAAACTTTGAGTTGGATTTCTTGAGTTTTCTTTGGGTTTTTGATTCGTTTGTTTTGGTGTGTTATATTACTATGCTATTGTGCTAAGTGATCATATGCTATATGCTTATTGTGATTATTGTTTGTCTCGGTAGAGTTTCCGGAGTGCGAAGCTTGCTACTACGAATCCCTAGCTCACGAGGATCGTCAGCAAGGCAAGTCATTGATCATACTTTCAATACCTATGATTTTATTGCATTAGAGTTATACCTCCCCACCATGCATGCAGTAGTTGAAATTTTGAAGTTACAATCTTGAGTAGTATCATGTGGTAGGATGAACCAATTCCCCTTGTTACCATGACCCGTGACGAAGTAGTTTACTTTTGCTATGCTCGTAGACGGGATTGGTTGAGTGAATTCATAAGCAAGATGTGAGAGTCAAGATGATGACAACCCCATGAACTTCAATGATCAAGATGGACTTCGAAATTCACTACTGGGTGGAGGACGGTTGACGGGCACCTGGAGAACCCAAAGTGGTTGGCGGGATGCATGGAGAAGTGCCATGACATCTTGCGGAAAGCTTCACCCAGCCCCGAAGAGACGGATGGATGCCCCATTGACCGGAAGCTTACCTGTGCAGCCGCAAGCAATTATGGGCTCTGGCTGGGTCAACCCTGGTTGTGACGCTGGTTGGACGGTACTACGAGATGTAGAAGAACGGTAGGATTGGATGGGTACGGCGCAAAGGGCGGAAGAACTCTTTGAAGACCTGTTTATTCATCCCGCCTTCAAACACCATGAAGTGCTAAGACTTAAAAGGAGGGAATGATTCTTGCGGGTAAAGTGCGCAAACCTCTGCAGAGTTAAAGATCTAATCCATTAGCCGTGTCCCCGGTTACGGACAATTTGAGCCTCTGGAACTTGGAAGTATTCGGAAATCTCAACACAAAAAAATTAATAAATTAATTTGAGGGGGGTTATGACTTAATAATTTGGGAATGAGACATTGGTTGGCGGAACCATCTCAATAACTACCAACAATTTGTAGTAATTTGCAAGCAAGTCCACTGTAGTAGGGAAAAACTGGCTTTTCGCAAAATGATGAAATTTAGAGCCCCACAGCCAAAATGCATATAGTGTTAGAAATTTTATTATTGTTATTCTTCATGACTTGCCGCTTATTCAAAAGCTGACACACGGCTGCAACGCCTTATGTTGCGTAGATTTATTCCGATCAGAGTGAGGCTACGCCCGCGCTTGGCGATTGCCCTTTGGAGTCGGATGGACTCGCTATTCTTCTACGCTTCCGCAGCTTTAGTAGTTTATTTCTCATGAGTTGGCCTTTGGCCAATTTATTCTATTGTAATAAAGACTCTATATGAGAATCGTAATAAATTCAGGTGTGATTGAACTTTGATTATTTCATCGATGTACCGTGAGTACCAAAGATGATCTTGGGATGGTATGCATACGTAGATTTGACCGATTTTGGGTCGGTCGCCACTGAGATGGTATCGAGCACACACGACCGTGAGGATCGTAACCCCTAGGATCGGAAAGCCATAGGAAGAGACTATTTACTTTATATCCTTATCATTCCATAATTCTCCCCTGCTCATTTCTAACTTCTCTCCGATTTTCAACATTCTAGATGGTCGTCGAGTTCACCCCAGTTTTGCTACGGAGTTTTGCCACCGATGAGACGATGCCCTTCGGCAGGAAGCTGGTCCAGATGGTGAAGAAGCTGAAGATTGCTCTGCTCTCGATCACCAGGAAGCCAACCAATGCACTTCCGACGGATACTCGCTACAGGATTGAGGTGCATATTCCAGGGAGAACCTTCAGAGGACATACGGAGCCAATTGACTTTGAGTTCACCGACTTCAACTGGATCATCGGAAGGGACATGGCGATCTATCGTGCACTTGGACATCTCCGAGAAGAGTACAGGGCCAAGCTCGATCCATCAGACCTCGCCATGGTTTCTCGCAGAGCAAGGAATGGAGATATCATCCGCACTCAGAGGACGACTCCATTCTCTCTTATGTCCAGGACTTGGAGTGTCTCCTCAGAAACGGGAGATCCGACTCGCCAGAACTCAAGGTACACAGGAGGCTGTTGTTCCGAGAACTGAACTGGAGGAGAAGGCACACGCAGACTTCCTTAACTATGAGGAAGAAATCGCGGACTTCATGGAGAGAGTCGACGACCAAGATGAAGCTTGCCGCAATAGAGGAAAAGATGGACTTGGGAGAGGACCTTTTCCGAGTGGAGATGATGGACCTCTCGTGAGTAATGATCAGGATTATGAAGGAGTTCCACCGAGGAAGCCGCAAGAGGAGGCGCCACCACAGAGGACGCCACACCGGAGGACATCGCACCAGAGGACGCAAGGATTATTGATGAAGGCTTTTAGTCGACCACCATGTTATTTTACTTTTTCGTCGATCAGTTAGGCCAACTTTTTCGATTAGTCGTGAGCTTTTGTAATCGAGTTTGAACCATGTTTGAGTGGAATGAATAAATGATTGGTTTGTTTATGATTGTGCATTCATATGGGTAGTGATATTTTCTCATTAGACCATTGTTCTATTCTAATTTTCTCAACCACTCCAAAACACCAGATGCCTCCGAGACGTGACACCGGTTTTCCGCCAGAGCTCACCCAGCTACTTCAGCAGCAGAATGCACTCATGCAGATACTCATCCAGAATCAGAACAACAACAACAACAATCCACCGCCACCACCCCCTGTTGACAACTTGACTCGATTCCTAAGGCTGAATCCGCCGGTGTTCTCTAGCAGACCGAGCCGATTGTGGCCGGCGATTGGCTCCGCAAGGTCGGAAGAGAGCTAATCACCGTTGGATGCACCGATGCAGAGAAGGTGCGCTTTGCCGACATCAACTTGATGGACCTGCAGCTTCTTGGTGGGAGAACTACACCGCCACTTATCCCATCGGCGCCATCACGGGATCAGTTTCAAGAGCCTTCCGCACCGCCATGTTTCAGCTGGAGCCATGAGTCCAAGAAGCGTGAGTTCCGCAACTTACGCCAGGAAACCGCATCGTGGCACAAGACGTGGATGAGTTCAGCAAGTTAGCTCGCTATGCCCGGATGATGTGGCCACAGATGCCGCAAAGCAGGAGAAGTTTCTCGAGGGACTCAATGACGAGCTAGGTATGCAGCTTATGGTGGCTACCTTCACCAACTACCAGGAGCTGGTAGACAAGGCCGTCATACTTGAAGGCAAGCAGCAGCAGATTGAAAGCCGCAAGAGGAAGTACAGCCAGGGGAAGCACAACTCAGGAGCTCGGCAGAAGCCCCGTTATGCACCATACTCAGGAGGGCACACCCATCACAACCATGGAGGGCATAACCATGGAGGAAATGGGAACAACCGCCACCTGGACAACAAGTCAGGCAATGACAATGGCAATGGCAATGGACACGGTAATGGCAATCAGCATCATCCTGCCCCGGCTCCGAAGGATCTGAGTCACATCACCTGCTTCAAGTGCCAGAAGACAGGGCACTATGCCACCGACTGCCCGGAGGCCAAGCAGAGGAATGGAAGCGGCAATGGAAGCTCAGAAAGAAGCCCAATCCTTCCTCGTGCTCAGTGAACCACATTGACGTGGAGGACGCCTATGATCAGCCGGATAATCGTGGTTGGTAAGTTTTGTTGAATTCACGCTCAGATTGGTACTCTTTGATTCGGTGCAACGATTCATTCATATCAAGGGTAGTTGTGGAAAAGTACGGGTTGCCCACTAAAACCCTTAGAAGCCCCTTTCGCCGGGCCCGCAGGAGGAGAAATGATGGCAGGTTTAGGCTGTCATGCAACCTCAACATCGGGAACCATAAATTTCCGCAGACCTCATAGTGTTGGAAACCCAGACCTTGGATGTAATCCTAGGCATGGATTGGTTGACGAAGTTTGAAGGAAACATAGATCTGTGCTCAAGAAGTCTATTCTCGCTCACCACCCGGAGCGTAAGAGGATCAAGTATGTAGCCGTGCATAGCCGATGAAGAATCGGTGCATTCCCTCACGGAGTTGTTCAGAGGAAGTGCCAGAGTGCAAGATTTTCCGATGTGTTTCGGAGGAATTACCAGAATGCCACCGACAGGACATTGAAATTCTGATTGAGTTATTGCAAGACAGCCCCAATATCCAAGAGACCTTATCGGATGCCCTCGAATGAGTTGAAAGAGATCAAGGATCAAATTAATGAGTTATTGGAGAAAGGATATATTCGGCCAAGCTCATCACCTTGGGGAGCCCCAGTTCTTTTGGTAGAGAAGAAGGATGGAACCTTGAGGATGGTTGTGGATTATCGTATGCGTTAAACGAAGTGACCATCAAGAACAAGTACCTCCGCCGATGATTAATGACTTATTTGATCAGCTAGTAGGAGCCAAGGTATTCTCCAAGATCGATCTTCGATCAGGTTATCATCAGTTGAAGATCCGTGAAAGGGATATACCCAAAACAGCATTCACCACCAGGTATGGTTTATATGAGTATACCGTCATGTCATTTGGATTGACTAATGCTCCTGCATACTTCATGAATTTGATGAACAAGGTATTTATGGAATATCTGGACAAGTTTGTCGTGGTGTTCATCGATGATATACTGATTTTTCCAAGAGCGAGGAAGAGCATAAGGAACATTTGCGCCTAGTTCGAGAAACTTCAAGAACATCGGTTGTATGCCAAGTTCAGCAAATGTGAATTTTGGCTGAAGGAAGTTGGATTCCTCGGACATGTTATTTCAGGAGAAGGAATAGTAGTTGACCCGCCAAGGTTGAATCACCACAGATTGGCGTCACCCACCTCACCAAGGAGATCCGCAGTTTTCTGACTCGAGGATATTATCGGAGGTTTATTGAGAACTTCGAAGATTGCCAAGCCCATGACTGAGCTGTTGAAGAAGGAAGCCAAGTACATTTGGACCGAGGATTGTGAAGCCGTTTTCAGGAATTGAAGAAACGCTTGGTCACAGCCCAAAGACTGATTTTGCGGACATACACAAGGATTACCAGTTTATCAGGACGCTTCTCGTCAAGGACTCGGAGGAGTACTCATGCAGAAGGAAAAGTTGTAGCTTATGCCTGCACAGCTACGACCTCACGAGATGAATTATGCCACACATGATTTGGAGTTAGCAGCCGAGTGCATGCACTCAAGACTGGAGACATTTCCTCATCGGAAACCGCTGTGATGTTTACACAGATCACAAGAGCTTGAAGTATATTTTCACACGAAAGAGTTGAACCTCGAGCAGAGGAGATGGCTAGAGTTAATCAAGGACTATGACATGAGATTGCATTACCACCTGTAAGGCTAATGTTGTAGCAGATGCTTTGAGCCGTAAGAGTTATGTGAATAGTCTTACAGCAGGAGGATTACCCAGAGTTAGTCGATGACCTCGTAGATCTCCGATGGAGATAGTTCCGAGAGGATTTGTTGCAACTCGAAGTTCAGTCCACTTTGGCCGAAAGGATTCGTGAAGCTCGTAAGTCGGACAAGGAAATTGATGAGATAAAGCGTAAGATGAATGAAGGAAAAGCTAAAGGGTTTCGTAAGGATGAACATGGAGCTATATGGTTCGAGGATCGATTTATGTGCCCAATGATCCCGAACTCGAAAGCTAATTCTTTAGGAGGCTCATGATTCACCAGACTCGATTCACCCCGCAACACCAAGATGTACCGGATTTGAAGGAAAGTTTCGTGGACATGTATGAAGAAGGATATTGCCGAGTACATAGCGTATGCGATGTTTGTCAACGAGTAAAGGCAGAACATCGAAGCCAGCAGGTTACTTCAACCTTTGTCGATTCCCGATTGGAAATGGGAGAAACTTGGAATGGATTTCATCACAGGATTACCCAGACCCGCTCAGGTTATGATTCTATCTGGGTAGTGGTTGATTGTTTGACCAAGGTAGCTCACTTCATTCCGTGAAGACTACCTATACCAGTGCTAAGTTGGCCAAGATATACATGACCAGGATCGTATGTCCGCATGGAGTTCCGAGGAGTATCGTGTCGATAGAGGAACACAGTTTACCTCAAAGTTTTGGAATCGGTTGCATGAAACTTTGGGTACGAGGCTGGAATTCAAGACAGCTTTCCATCCATGATGATGGACAGACCGAGAGAGTCAACCAGATTCGGAGGACATGTTGAGAGCTTGTGTGCTAGACTATGGGTCTAGCTGGGATGATAATTTGCCGTATGCAGAGTTCTCATACAACAACAGTTATCAATCCAATCAAGATGGCCCCTTCAAGCTCTATACGGAAGGAGGTGCGAGAACACCATTTTGTGGGATGGTGTTGAGATCGATCACTTTTCGGTTCAGATCTTATCGAGATTCAAGAGAAAGTCAAGCTGATTCGGGATAGACTCAAGATAGCACAGTCAAGACAGAAGAGTTATGCCGACAGTAAACGCAAGGAAGTAACTTACGAAGCGGGAGACCGAGCATATCTTCGTGTGTCTCCACTTCGTGGAATCAAGAGGTTTGGTGTCAAAGGAAAGTTAGCACCCCGATTCATTGGCCCCTACAAAATCCTCGAACGTCGTGGAGAAGTTGCTTATAAGTTGGAATTGCCGGAAGGATTGTCCGGAGTTCATGATGTCTTCCATGTTTCTCAGCTGAAGAAGTGTCATGCCGACATGGCCGATATTCCGTTGAGAGACACAGTGCCCCTAGAGGCCATACAGCTCGACAGTGATCTGACTTATAAGGAGAAACCCGTCCGAATTCTCGAGATCTGAGCAGAGTCACCCGCAGCAAGGTCATCAAGTTTTGCAAGGTCTTTGTGGAGTCATCACTCCGAGGAAGAAGCCACCTGGGAGCGAGAAGAAGACCTTCTTCGAGACCACCCGCACCTATTTGCTAGCCAACCCGAATCTCGAGGGCGAGATTCATCTTAAGGTGGGTAGGTTTGTAACATCCCAAATTTCCTATTTGGAATGTTTACAATTATAGCTAAGCATCTATGCATGTTGTTTGAATTTGAGTGCCATTTGGAGTTTCAGAAGAATTTGAGTTTTGGAATTTGAATTCAAATTTTGGCAAGTGGGAATCATTTCAAAAACTATGCCTGATAAATACTTGAGCAAAAGTATGAGAGGAGTAAACATGACACTCCAAAAATATCAGAGGAAAACAATGCCAAAAGTTTTGAATTCAAATTTGAGTTTTAATTGAATTTGGAAAAAATGATTTTTTATAAACTTTGGATTTTGCCTCGAAAATGTTCAAATGATAGGGAATATTCCCCTGATCATTTTGATATATATATGTTCTATATAAAATATTTATATTTTATATTTTATAACTCTGTGTTTATTTTCAAAAAAATAAATTAAAAAAAAAAGAAAACCCCTGGGCGCCGGCCAGGCCAACCGGCCCAGCCAACACCCAGGCGGCCCACCGAGCCAGGCCCAGCCGTGCCAGCCGAGCCGGCCCAACGAAACGACGCGCCCCTCCCTCGCCCGAATCGCTCCCGCGTAGGTCGACCGACCGCACGCGCCCCCTCCCTCTCACCGACAGGCGGCCCCCACCCGTCTCCTTCCCCTCGCCCACGCCACCTCGTCGCCGCCGCTCGCCGGATCCCGAAGGATCCGGGATTTGATCCCCCTCCCGATTCACCCCCTGCCCAAGCAGAGGCGCCCCCCTATAAAACCCCCTCCCCGCACCCCATTCCCCCCCTCGCCCACTCGCCGGATCTCCCTCTCCCCTCACACGCGCTCACCGGAGTTGCCGAACACCACCGCCGCCATTTGCCTCGCCACGACGCCCCTAGCCTCCCCGAGCTCACCCGACTCCACCAGACCCACCCCGAGCCCGTCCGCACTGGCTGGAGCACCTCGCCGACCTCCCGACGACCGGAGACGCTGACGACTCGCCGACCGAGCCGCCGCCGCCGTCGAACTCCGTAAGCGGAACCGCCTCGCCGTCGATCCCATCCCTACGGCTAGGATTAGAACCCTCAAGGGGTATGTTCTTTATTTAAAACCGTTCGCTCCGGTTTAGTCCGTTCAATTTAAATTAGGGTTTTTTATTTAGATCGCCCGACTCGTATAACCCTAGGGCCCGTTTTAGTTAAGTTACTCTCGGCATGCTAGTTAGGCCCATTTAGCCGCTTTTTCTTTATTTTCGTTTTTCTGTTTTAATGAATAGTTCCAGATTTGAAAAATTCATATATTTTATTCTACTTAATATTTTTAGTGATTCTTCTTTGTTGGTTTGCAAATTTCTTATAGTTTCTGTAGAATATATAATTAGCTATGTTAAAATTACTTATAATTGCTTTATTTTAGATTTAGTCAGAATAGTAAATCTGTTATAAAATGAGTTAGGAAATTTATTTTTAATGATTCTTTTTGTCCCAGCTTTGTTTTGACATTGCCTAACCGTAGGAATTAATTTGGGTATTTTAGGATTAATAAAAAATAGTTCCTAGCAGAATCTTGTTAGTCTTAATTAATTAACTAGCTACTGTTTTCCTATTATTTTAATTAGCAAATAAATTTATTCTTCACCTGTGATTGATTATTCTAGGTTAGTTTCTGTCACCTTAGAGGATGAACTTTTATTTATAATAAATAAAACTTTTATTTTATTTTTCTTAATAGTAATTGAATTAGGCCTAATAGGAGTTTCATAATAGATTTTAAATTGATTCTTTTTGCTCCTAGTTGCTTAATGCAATCTTTTCTGTTTAGTTAACATAAACCCATGCTTAGGTTATGTTAAGAAATTTTTTGTTATGTAAAACTATTTCTAGTTGTTGTTTGAAGTAGGAAAACTTTGAGTTGGATTTCTTGAGTTTTCTTTGGGTTTTTGATTCGTTTGTTTTGGTGTGTTATATTACTATGCTATTGTGCTAAGTGATCATATGCTATATGCTTATTGTGATTATTGTTTGTCTCGGTAGAGTTTCCGGAGTGCGTAGCTTGCTACTACGAATCCCTAGCTCACGAGGATCGTCAGCAAGGCAAGTCATTGATCATACTTCCAATACCTATGATTTTATTGCATTAGAGTTATACCTCCCCACCATGCATGCAGTAGTTGAAATTTTGAAGTTACAATCTTGAGTAGTATCATGTGGTAGGATGAACCAATTCCCCTTGTTACCATGACCCGGGACGAAGTAGTTTACTTTTGCTATGCTCGTAGACGGGATTGGTTGAGTGAATTCATAAGCAAGATGTGAGAGTCAAGATGATGACAACCCCATGAACTTCAATGATCAAGATGGACTTCAAAATTCACTACTGGGTGGAGGACGGTTGACGGGCACCCTGGAGAACCCAGTGGTTGGCCGGGATGCATGGAGAAGTGCCATGACATCTTGCGGAAAGCTTCACCCAGCCCTCAAGAGACGGATGGATGCCCCATTGACCGGAAGCTTACTGTGCAGCCGCAAGCCATTATGGGCTCTGGCTGGGTCAACCCTAGTTGTGACGCTGGCTGGACGGTACTACGAGATGTAGAAGAACGGTAGGATTGATGGGTACCGGCGGGGCGGAAGAACTCTTTGAAGACCCTGTTTATTCATCCCGTCTTCAAACACCATGAAGTGCTAAGACTTAAAAGGAGGGAATGATTCTTGCGGGTAAAGTGCGCAAACCTCTGCAGAGTTAAAGATCTAATCGATTAGCCGTGTCCCCGGTTACGGACAATTTGAGCCTCTGGAACTTGGAAGTATTCGGAAATCTCAACACAAAAAAATTAATAAATTAATTTGAGGGGGGTTATGACTTAATAATTTGGGAATTATACATTGGTTGGCGGAACCATCTCAATAACTACCAACAATTTGTAGTAATTTGCAAGCAAGTCCACTGTAGTAGGGAAAAACTGGCTTTTCGCAAAATGATGAAATTTAGAGCCCCACAGCCAAAATGCATATAGTGTTAGAAATTTTATTATTGTTATTCTTCATGACTTGCCAGCTTATTCAAAAAGCTGACCTACACGGCTGCAACGTCTTATGTTGCAGAGATTTATTCCGATCAGGAGTGAGGCTACGCTCCGCGCTTGGCGATTGCCCTTTGGAGTCGGATGGACTCGCTATTCTTCTACGCTTCCGCAGCTTTAGTAGTTTATTTCTCATGAGTTGGCCTTTGGCGAATTTATTCTATTGTAATAAAGACTCTATATGAGAATCGTAATAAATTCAGGTGTGATTGAACTTTGATTATTTCATCGATGTATCGTGAGTACCAAAGATGATCTTGGGATGGTATGCATACGTAGATTTGACCGATTTTGGGTCAGGTCGCTACATTTCCCTTAACTACGAGGGGAGGTATGGAACTGCCATATAGCTCTGCACGTGATTCTCCTTCTATTTTGAGTAAACTTGCGACGCCTACACCTTCTATTGATTCCAATATGTCGCCTGTTATTGATGACGCCACTTCTTGATTGCGTGATACTTATGATGAAACTACTTCTGTGCTTGATAATACTATGCCACTAGGTGAATTTCTTGATGAACAACTTGCTAGGGCTAGAGAGAATGAAATTACTGAAACCGATGAAATTATTGAAGATTATGATTATGATTCTCCCCCTAGATATGAATTTCCTGTTGTACCTGAGGGCTATGTTATGGATGAAGAAACTGCTAGAGACTTTCTTGCTTGCAATGATAGAGATGATTTTATGAAATTGTGAGCTAAGCTGAAAGAGAAATCCTTGAATGCTAGAGTGAAATATGATCCTGCCTTTACTACTTCACCTATCTTTGTTACTAATAAGGATTATGAATTCTCTATTGATCCTGAGTTAATTAGTTTGGTTGAATCTGATCCTTTTCATGGTTATGAATCTGAAACTGTTGTGGCACATCTTACTAAATTAAATGATATAGCCACCCTATTTGCTCATGAGAAAAAAATCGTTATTACTATATCCTTAAATTATTTCCTTTCTCACTAAAGGGTGATGCTAAGTTATGGTTTAATTCTTTTGCTCCAGGTTGTGTGCGTAGTCCCCAGGATATGATTTATCACTTTCTGCAAAATATTTCCCCGCTCATAAGAAACAAGCTGCTTTAAGGGAAATATACAATTTTGTGCAAATTGAAGAAGAGAGTCTCCCACAAGCTTATGGGAGGCTTCTCCAATTACTTAATGCTTTGCGTGATCATCCTCTCAAGAAAAATGAAATACTTGATATATTTTATAATGGACTAACCGATGCTCCCAGAGACCACCTGGATAGTTGTGCTGGTTGTGTTTTTAGGGAAAGAACTGTTGAGCAAGCTGAATTGCTATTGAATAATATATTGAGTAATGAAAATGATTGGACGCTTCCTGAACCAACTCCGAAGCCAACTCCGAAGAAAAGGGGTATTCTATTTCTCAGTCCTGAAGATATGCAAGAGGCCAAGAAATCAATGAAAGAAAAACGTATCAAAGCTGAAGATGTTAAAAATTTACCGCCTATTGAACAAATAGATGGTCTTGATAACCCGACACAGGTAGTGGAGGTAAATTCTCTCCGTAGATTTGATGAAGGTGATATTCCTCATAATAAGTCTGCTAGTTAATGCTTCGATGAGTTTGATATTTTTTTTGTTAAACAAGAGAATTTCAATGCTTATGTTAGTAGACAATTGAAACGTAATGCTTACATGCTTGACCACTTGAGTAATTATATGAGTAGAACTGTTAATGATCTCAAGCTTATTAGTAAACATGCTTCCATGGTTACAACTTAAGTAGAACAAGTACTTAAGGCCCAAGATGAATTGCTTAATAAGTTGAATAATAAGAATAATGATAATGATGTTAGGGTTATGACTAGAGGCGGTAAAATGACCTAGGAACCTTTGTATCCCGAGGGTCATCCTAAGAGAGTTGAGCAAGATTCTTAGAGAACTAATACTGATGCACCTAGTCCTCGTACTAAAAACAAGAAGAAAACTGATAGGACTTTGCATGCTAGTGAACCTTCTATGGACACACCTGAGAATCCCAATGATATTTCTATTTCTGATGCTGAGACACAATCTAGTGATGAACATGAACCTAGTGATAATGTTAATGATGATGTTCATGTTGATGCTCAGCCTAGTAATGATAATGGTGTAGAGGTTGAACCTGCTGTTGATCTTGATAACCCACAATCAAAGAATCAACGTTATGATAAGAGAGTCTTTGTTGCTAGGAAACATGGTAAAGAAAGAGAACCATGGGTTCGGAAACCATGCCCTTTCCTCCTAAGCCATCCAAGAAAAAGGATGATGAGGATTTTGAGCGCTTTGCTGAAATGATTAGACCTATCTTTTTGCGTATGCGTTTGACTGATATGCTTAAAATGCCTCCTCACGCTAAGTATATGAAAGATATTGTTACAAATAAAAGAAAGATAATGGAAGATGAAATTTCCACCATGCTTGCTAATTATTCTTTTAAGGGTGGTATACCAAAGAAACTTGGAGATCTGGGAGTACCAACTATACCATGCCCCATTAAAAGAAACTATGTTAAAATTGCTTTATGTGATCTTGGAGCCGGTGTTAGTGTTATGTCTTTCTCTTTGTATCATAGACTTGAATTGAATAAGTTGACACCTACTAAAATCTCTTTGCAAATGGCTGATAAATCAACCACTATGCCTATCGGTACTTGTGAGGATGTGCCTGTTGTGGTTGCAAACGTTACTATCTTAACGGATTTTGTTATTCTTGATATTCCCGAGGACGACAGTATGTCGATCATTCTTGGTAGACCCTTTTTTAATACTGCAGGAGCTGTTATTGATTGTAACAAAGGCAATGTCACTTTTCATGTCAATGGTAATGAGCATACCGTTCACTTTCCGAAGAAACAACCTCAAGTTCATAGTATCAATTCTATTGGAAAAATTTCAACTTACTATTGGAGGTTTTGAATTCCCTCTACCTAATGACAAAAAGAAATATGATATTCTTATTGTTGGGGAAATTCATATCCCCGTTGAGGTAACCTAGTGTTATTCGGAAGTTCTCCAGTTTCATGTCATTCGGAAGAAGTTTGTTAATAAGACTTGATCAACCTTGTTAAGGGATTCCTTTTGATGAGCATGAGATGGATGAATTTAGAAAGCACAACTCTCTGTATCCATCTTTTACTTTCTGTTATTTAGTTTAAATAAAGCAAAAATTGTAATTTCTGTCTGTTTTCTGAATTATCCGTGCAGAAAAATGTCCCGAAAATAAAAGTTCTCCAAATGCCCAGAAAAATTAGTATGATTTTTTATGCAATATTTTAGAATTTTTGGTACAAAGAACACACTAGGGGGCCTCACTAGCTGGCCACAAGGGTGGAGGGCGCACCCCCTGACCTTGTGGGCCCCATGTGGCCCCCCTCCACTTATTCCAGCACCCATCCTCTCCTTCTTACTCCAGAAAAAATTACTCCATGGCTCAAACTCGTGTTCTTGCTCATCTTGCTGCCATTTTCGATCTCCTTGCTCAAAGCTCCATTCACAAAACTGCTTTGGGGGATTGTTATTCGATATGTGACTCCTCCAATGGTCCAATTAGTTTTTGTTCTAGTGCTTTACTCATTGCAATTTTTGCTGCTGTGGTGACCATGTTCTTGAGCTTGCATGTCAAATTTATATGGTCCAAAGTTGTTTTGATGCATGATATAGCCTCTAGGTGCTTGTAGGAGTAGTTACTATCAATTTTTTTGAGTTTGGTTCACTTTTATTTTGAGTTGCTAAAAATTTCAGAAATTTTTCAAAGAAAGAAAAATGTCTAGGAGAATGTACCAAGGTGGTTCTTCAAGGAAGCAAGCACCGAGGCGTGCGATACGCGAACCGGACCCTGAACTACCAAGGGAAGCTCAAGTGAAGCCGTGTGAATGGCCGTCGGATGAATTTATGGATTGTGCAGGTTTCAAGGATGAATTCTATGCGTACGTACAAAATACCAGCCTCGAGGATTTCTTATCGGACAAGTGCTTACAGTATTATTATCTCACCAATTCCTTCGTGCGGAGTTTTGAGTTCTCATCCAAGCATAATACTCATACTGTCCTGTTTGATCTTTATGATGAATCTTATACCATAGAACTAGATGATTTTTGTGATGCATGCAAAAATTCCACAATGGTGTAGTCTTAGTAAGCCTCCTAAATATGAATATAAAAATTTCCTTGCTAGCATCACTGTTGGAGAAACTAGAAATATTACGCAAGCGACCGTAGGGAGCATTCACTTTCCTGCCATTCATTATTTTGCTCTCTTTATTGGTAGATGTATTAATGGTAAACATGAGCTTTGCCATGTTTGCGTCCCCGATCTCAGTGTCCTCAGGTGTGCGGTGTTAGGTGATAAACGATATAACTTAGGGGCCATTATTGCTAGAAGGCTACATCTAAATGCCAAAGATGGAGATTTATTTGGTGGGATTTATGCAACTCGTTTAGCTAATTATTTGGGTGTACCTATTAGAGGGTATGATATTGAGTTGCCACCTGCTTTTCTGGATTATGAGGCTATGGCCTGCCACCAGTTTCTTAAGAGGAATGAGCAGATCCTCCAGTATCGACTAATCTTTGATAGACGGCGTGCCGTCCTTGTTACTCTTCCTATGCCTGCTTTCTTTGACTTTCATGAAAAGGGACGATATTTTATAGCTAGAGAGGAGGCAAACGAGTATGAGCGAACAGCGGAGGTGGCTCGTCTTCAGGAGGCAGCTCGCCAAGCGGTAGCTTCTGCATCTCAGTACAACCCCGACTACAACTTTGGATATCCACCAGGCCAGGCATGGTAGTAGACCAACTTAGGACAAAAGCCTAAGCTTGGGGGAGTACGTATTTCTCACCGACATTACATTCATGTTCACACACTCATTTCAGTTGTCGGTGTTCACACTCTTTCATTGTATTATCCATGCTAGTTCATTTCCTTTTTCCCGCTTTCTTCTTGTGTGTTTGAAAAACCTTAAGAAAAACCAAAAAAATTAGTAGTAGTTTACTTTCCATGCTTGCTTAGTAGTAAAATTAAAAGAAAAACCAAAAATATTTCTCGTTCTTCTTTTGCTTGTTGGGAGCTTTCCCGTGTAAATAGTTTTTCTCGTTCTTGTTTTACTTTCTTCAGAAAAACAAAAACTGCAAAAATATTTCAGTGTGTTTCTTTGAAATTCTTTTATTTTCTTTGGGGGCCGAGAGGAGAAGACCACGATGAAAACGTTGAGTGGCTCTCATATGCATTATTGTTGATCTAACATAGAGCCCATATTACCTTGCCTTCTCCTTTGAATAAATGTTTGCAGATTCCAGCTTAGTCCAATGCACGTGCACTATTATTATTATCCACACCGTTCGGTCGTGCAAGTGAAAGGCAATAATGACGATATATGATGAAATGATTGAGATGAGGAAAAGCTGGTATGAACTTGACCAATCTTGTTTTTGTAAATATGATTAGTCCATTGTTCCTGATTCAGCCTATTATGGATGAAACATGTTTGCAATGACAATTAGAGATTATAGTTACTCATGCCATGCTTAATTAGCTAGGAGTTTATAATGGTTTACCTTGTATGCCAACATGGAAATTAAAATGGTTGTGATGTAGTATGATAGGATGGTATCCTCCTTCGAATGATTCGAGTGGCTCGACTTGGCACATGTTCACGCATGTAGTTGAAACTAAATCAACATAGCCTCTACGATATTTATGTTCATGGTGATTTATATCCTACTCATGCTTGCACTCAATGTTGGTTAATCTCAATGCATATTTATGACTATTGTCGCTCTCTAGTTGGTCGCTTCCCAGTCTCTTTCTAGCCTTCCCTTGTACTAAGCGGGAATACTGCTTGTGCATCCACTTCCATACACCCCAAAGTTGTTCCATATGAGTCCCATATACCTTCATATATGCGGTATTTACCTGTCGTCCCAAGTAAATTTGCAAGTGCCAACCTCTAAACCTTCAAATGATAATCTGTTTTGTATGCTTGAATAGCTCATGTACCAACTAGGGCTGTCAATATCTTCCATGCTAGGTGGGTTATTCTCACGATGAGTGGAATCCGCTCATCATTCACGAGAAAATGGGCGGTAACTGGGATGCCTAGTCCCATGCTCAAAGCAAATCAAATCAAAATAATTGCAAAAAAGACTCCCCCGGGATTGTAGTTAGTTGGACGGTACCCGTTGTTTCAGACCAGCCGTGGAGTGTGTTTACTGGTGGTGGGGGAGTATAAACTTTACCATTCTATTTGGGAACCACCTATAATGTATGTAGCATGGAAGATACCAAGATATCTTAGTTGTTATGATGACAATGAAAGCATACCTCTCAAAATATTATTCAATCTCTATTTCAAAACTTGAGCTCTAGCACCTCTGCAAATCCCTGCTTCCCTCTGCGAAGGGCCTATCTATTTACTTTCATTGCGGAGTCATCATCCTCTTATTAAAAAGCACTAGTTAGAGAGCACCACTGTCATTTGTATGCATTGTTATTAATTTATATTGAGTATGACTGTGACTGGATCTCTTTTACCATGAATTACAATGTCTATTCAGTCCTCAGAGGTGCTCTGCATTTATGTTTTGCGGTCTCAGAAAGGGCTAGCGAGATACCATCTTGTTATATCATATCATGATTGTTCTGAGAAAGTGTTGTCATCCGAGATTTATTATTATTGCTTGCTAGTTGATTATGCCATTGATATGAGTGAATGTGAGACCTAAAAGTTATTGTGAATATGGTTAGTTCATAATCTTTGATGAAAACTTGAATGCTAGCTTTACATATTTGCAACAACAAGAACAAACAGTGTTTGTAAAAGTTTTTCTTTATCACTTTCAGTTTATCAACTGAACTGCTTGAGGACAAGCAAATGTTTAAGCTTGGGGGAGTTGATACGTCTCCAACGTATCTACTTTTCCAAACTCTTTTGCCCTTGTTTTGGACTCTAACTTGCATGATTTGAATGGAACTAACCCAGACTGACGTTGTTTTCAGCAGAATTGCCATGCTGTTATTTTTGTGCAGAATAAAAGTTCTCGGAATGACCTGAAAATCAACCGAGATTATTTTTGGAATCAATAAAAAATATTGGCAAAAGAATGAGCAGCAGGGGGCCCACACCCTATCCACAAGGGTGGGGGGTGCGCCCACCCCCTGGGCATGCCCTCTGTCCTTGTGGGCCCCCTGGACCTCCATCGACCTCAACTCCAACTCCATATATTCACTTTCAGGGAGAAAAAAAATAGGAGAAGAGGATTCATTGTGTTTTACGATACGGAGCCGCCGCCAGCCCTGTTCTTCCTCGGGAGGGCAGATCTGGAGTCCGTTTGGGGCTCCAGAGAGGGGAACCCGTCGCCATCGTCATCATCAACCATCCTCCATCACCAATTTCATAATGCTCACCGTCGTGCGTGAGTAATTCCATCGTAGGCTTGCTGGACCGTGATGGGTTGGATGAGATTTACCATGTAATCGAGTTAGTTTTGTTAGGGTTTGATCCCTAGTCTCCACTATGTTCAAAGATTGATGTTGCTATGACTTTGCTATGCTTAATGCTTGTCACTAGGGCCCGAGTGCCATGAGTTCAGATCTGAACCCTTTATGTTTTCATGAATATATTTGCGTTCTTGATCCGGTATTGTCAATTATAGTCATCTACTCCGTGTTATGATCCGGCAACCCCGGAGTAACAATAGTTGGGACCACTCCTGGTGATGACCATAGTTTGAGGAGTTCATGTATTCACTAAGTGCTAATGCTTTGGTCCGGTACTCTATTAATAGGAGGCCTTAATATCCCTTAGTTTCCAATAGGAACCCGCTGCCACTGGAGGGTAGGACAAAAGATGTCGTGCAAGTTCTTTTCCATAAGCACGTATGACTATATTCGGAATAAATGCCTACATTATATTGATGAACTGGAGCTAGTTCTGTGTCACCCTATGTCATAACCGTTGCATGATCGTACATAATTATCCATCATTGATCCATTGCCTACAAGCTTTTCACATATTGACCTTTGCTTTGTTACTTTTCCCCTGTCATTGTTACAATTGCTACGAAATTACTATTGTCACTTTTGCCACCGTTACCGTTAATTCCATACTACTTTGCTACTAAATACTTTGCTGCAGATATTAAGTCTTTTAGGTGTGGTTGAATTGACAACTCAGCTGCTAATACTCGAGAAATTGTTTGGCTCCCCTTGTGTCGAATCAATAAATTGGGGTTGAATACTCTACACTCGAAAACTGTTGCGATCCCCTATACTTTAGGGGTGCTCCGAGGGGAGCACAACCCACGAGGGCGCGCCTGGAAGCCCAGGCGCGCCCTGGTGGGTTGTGCCCACCTCGGGTGCTTCCCGAACCGCCTCTTTGCTATATCAATACCCCAATATTCCAGAAACCCTAGGGGAGTCGACAAAAATCAATTCCAGCCGCCACAAGTTCCAGAAACACCAGATCCAATCCAGACACCATCACAGAGGGGGTTCATCATGTCCATTGGTGCCTCTCTGTTGATGCGTGAGTAGTTCTTTGTAGACCTATGGGTCCGTAGTTAGTAGCTAGATGGCTTCCTCTCTCTCGTTTGATTCTCAATACAATGGTCTCTTGGAGATCCATATGATGTAACAATTTTTGCGGTGTGCTTGTTGGGATCCGATGAACTTTGAGTTTATGATCAGATCTATCTTTTTATCCATGAAAGTTATTTGAGTCTTCTTCGATCCCCTATATGCATGATTTCTTATAGCCTCGTATTTCTTCTCCGATATTTGGGTTTTGTTTGGCCAACTTGATCTATTTATCTTGCAATGGGAAGAGGTGCTTTGTGATGGGTTCGATTTTACGGGGCTTGATCCCAGTGACAGAAAGGGATCCGACACGTATGTATCGTTGCTATTAAGGATAACAAGATGGGGTCTATTTCTACATAAATAGATCTTGTCTACATCATGTCATCGTTCTTATTGCATTACTCTATTTCTCCATGAACTTCATACACTAGATGCATGCTGGATAGCGGTCGATGTGTGGAATAATAGTAGTAGATGCAGCCAGGAGTCGGTCTACTAATCTTGGACGTGATGCCTATATAATGATCATTGCCTGGATATCGTCATGATTATTTAAAGTTCTATCAATTACCCAACAGTAATTTGTTCACCTACCGTTTGCTATTTTTCTCGAGAGAAGCCACTAGTGAAATCTACGGCCCCCGTCTCTCTTATTTATTATATTTGCCTTTGCGATTTCCTTTGCTTTTCTTTTCCAATATATTAAACCAAAAATACAAAAGTACCTTGCTGCACTTCATTTTATTTGGCGTTCAATCTATCAACTTATTAAAACTTTCTCATGTCTGTTTGCCAATTTCTGTGGCTGTTACCCGAAAGGGATTGACAACCCATTTAACACGTCGGGTTGCGAGTATTTTTTATTTGTGTGCAGGTGCCGTTCACGTAGCGTTGCGTGGTTCTCCTACTGGTACGATAACCTTCATCTCATCACTGAGGGAAATACCTACCGTTGTTGTGCTGCATCATCCCTTCCTCTTTGGGGAAATACCGACGTAGTCTAGCAGACATCACCCAACAGTAATTTGTTTACCCACCGTATGCTATTTTCTTGAGAGAATCCACTAGTGAAATCTATGGCCCCCGGGTCTATCTTTTATCATATTGCTTTCAAATCTATTATTCCAAAAACCCAAAAATGCCTTGCTGCACTGAAAGTGCTAGTTATCGACTAGAGGGGGGGTGAATAGGAGACTTTTATGAACATTTTCAAAACATGGGAGTTTCGAAGACAAACAATAGAAATGAACCTATTGACATGCAGCGGAATGTAGACTACACTAGGAAAGCCATAGAGTATTCAATGAAGTGAAAGCACGAAGACTAATAGCAGCTAGGTAGTAATGATCAGGATGGAAGATAGTATGAAGCCAAACAACAATAGAAGTCACACAGTGAAGTCAAACAGGTAACACAAGCAGGCAATGACTTCACGAAGGCAAACTGTAAATAAAGAGAGGGAGAAGATAGAACCAGTCAGTTGATGAGGACAAGGATTTGTTGGACCAGTTCCAGTTGCTGTGACAACTGTACGTCTGGTTAGGGAGGCTGAGATTTAACTCAGAAGACCGTGTCTTCACCTTATTCCCCTTGAGCTAAGGACACCCAGTCCTCGCCCAATCACTCTGGTAAGTCTTTAAGGTAGACTTCCAAACCTTCACAGACTTCGTTCATCGGCGATCCACAATGAATCTTGGATGCTCAGAACGCGACGCCTAACCGGCTAGAGGATTTATAGCCCTCAAGTGCAACAAGTCTTCAGGTCACGCGGACAGAAATACTTCAGTGATGCCTAACACTCTTTGGCTCTGGGTGTTTGGGCTTTGTCCTTGCAAGGATTTCTCTCTCTCAAAAGCTTCGGAGGTGGGTTGCTCTCAAACGACAAAAGCCATGAACTAACTCTGAGCAGCCACCAATTTATGGTGTAGGGGGTGGGCTATTTATAGCCACTAGGCAACCCGACCTGATTTGTCCGAAATGACCTTGGGTCACTAAGGAACTGACACATGTTCCAATGGTCAGATTTCAAACACACGCGGCAGCTTGACTTGGGCTACAAGTAAAGCTGACTCATCCAACTCTGGATAAGATTTGCTCTCATTGTCTTCACTCAAGACATAAGATTTGGTTGAGCATCACTTACCACCGACTTTTTCATCGGGACCCCACTTAACAGTACGGTGGTTCCTATGACTCAACAAAGAAGAAAAGGAAACAAGGAAATAACTAAGTCTTCACGCTCCATAGTCTTCACGCGATGTCTTAACTTGTCATAGTCTTCAATGTGAATATCTTCACATACCACCATTGTCTTCAATGTCTTCATACATTTTTAGGGGTCATCTCCGGTAGGTACACCGAATCAATGAGGGACTACTACCTGTGTTATCCTGCAATTCTCACAAACACATTAGTCCCTCAACCAGGTTTGTCGTCAATACTCCAAAACCAACTAGGGGTGGCACTAGATGCACTTACAATCTCCCCCTTTTTGGTGATTGATGATAAACTGGTTGAAGTTTTCAACTGGGATAAAAGTATGTGAAATTGTAAAGGATTAAGGTATTGTCTTCATAAGTAGCAAAAGGCTCCCCCAGAAGATGTGCATATAAGTAATTTGCTTTTGGAATACAAATGCACATGGCAGGTTGTACTTGTGGAGATCCTCTTCAACTTATGAAGACAATTCGTCATGCATGATTTGATATAACAAAGATAATGACATGCATAATGAAAAATGGACGTCTGCAATATGACTTCGTGCGGGATTTATCATCGCACGTGCGGGATTTATCATCGCATCACAAAATAGCAAACAAGTAGCAGACGACCATCAAGTTTAAGTGTTACAACTCAAAGAACCAAATGTATCAAAAGCGAGAGTTGTAAACACTTGGCAAAATATAAGGCAACCACCCATGTGGACCCGCTTGAAGACTATCAACTCATATGCTTCTCCCCCTTTTGTCAGTAAGGACCAAAAAGGTTTGAAGACATAGAGCCTCTACTCGTTCCCATGAGGAGTAGGAGGTGAAGCAGTAGGGTCGACGTTGAGGTTATGTGGTGCAGAAGAACTTGGTGCAGTGTCGATACGCGCCGAAGTTGGAGGTGGTGAAGTAGCATCATCCTGGTCATCAATGACTCTGGCATTCACCGTTGCAGCTGAGGAGGAATAGTCAGAGTCCTCAATTGAGGGAGTCCGATGCAAGACAACATTCCTTGGAGGAGTGGAATCAAACTTGAATCTTTCAGTGAAGCCATCGTCTTTAAGATCAGCTTCAGCACTGAGCAAAGTCAAACTCTTCCATGACCTCCGACAGGTTTCATGAGTGACAAATGCATTCTTGGTGGCAAGGTTGCGAATGAGGTTGACATCAACCAAGAGGATGTGCATCTGTCGCTTCAGCCAGTAGTGATGCTTATCCTGTTTTTGAAGCAGGGCGACGAGAAGCTCTCGGTCATTGAGAACACGAGATCGCTTCCGAGGCCTTTGAGCAATAGCGCTTTCAGTGGCTTCAGTATGGGCATGGTGAGGTCCATGTGTATTGCCAGCCAAAGGATAAACACGAGTGACTGCCTGAACTCCTTCAATAGGCTGGGTGAAACTTTGGTGATCAGCATTGTGAAGATAAACAGGCTCTTTGGCAGGCTCTGGGAAGATGGCTTCAATAGACATATCAACCTCTGGCAAGAATATCAGATGGTTGCGTGTAGAGGGATGATAGTTGACAGCTGAATGAAGCTTGATAAGGTGCATAACCCATGGAGCGTAGAATTTCAGACCAAAGAGGTCAGAGCCTGATGCAACCAATTGCCTGGTAAAGAAGTCTTGAGCATTGAAGCTGATGCCATTGAAGATATAAAAGACCAATGTCTTCATCGCTCCTTCAAGCTTCGCTGCAGAAGAATGTCCCTTGATGGGCCATAGAGTTTGCCTTATGATATGATAGATTGTTCGGGGTAGATACTCTAGGTCTTCAACAAAGAATTCTCTTGGGTATTCAGCGTCGCGTGGCAGAGGCTTCATCATGCTCAACATTTGGCTCATGTTGGGCTCTGCTTCTGAAAGATGCTCTCCAAAGCATTGCGGTGAAGCTGACAACCAGGTTCGAAGAGTTCACCTGGAGTGGGCAGGCCAGTTAGCTCAATGATATCAAGAGCTTTGGCTTCGTGATGGACATTACCTGTCATCCACTCAAGGATCCATGTCTTCGGATCCCTGTTGAAGCCGCGAATGTGGAGGGTAGCATAGAATTGCAGCAAAAGCTCTTCATTCCAATGCTCTTTATCAGTCACAAAGTTCAGAAGACCAGCATCACGGAAGCAGTCAAGGGCTTATTCTAAGTAGGGCAGTCCAGCAATAGCTTCACAATCTAGATGCATATGTGGAAAGATGCGCCCTTGATCATAGAGAACACAGGAATAGTAACTGCGCTGCTGGTAGCTCCAGAACCAATCATATGAAATTCTTGGCTTGGAGTAGGGGTTCTTGGCACTACCAAAGAAGGTATTGTGTGCAATGAAGCCATTTGCATTGAAAGATCATGGTGAAGTTGCAGTACCTGGAAACCTTGGCAACCTTGGCTTAGGCTTCTGGACCTGAGGCCTGTGCTCTACATGATAGTCAAATTGCGGACCAGCAGCAGGTGGAGGAACCAGAATGGGCCATCTGACAGTAACCAGCTGACCACGATCAAATGCTTGCTCAATGGTGTGTGGCCTTGGAGGTGGTACAGGAGCAGTGGCAGTGGCATTGGCATTGACTTCGGGCTGCAGATTTGCATCAGGTGCAGCATTGGCTTTAGGTGCATTCACTTCTGGCACCACATTCGCTTCAGGCGCCACATTAGCTTCGGCCATGACAATGTCATTGGTCTTCAGTTGAGTTGTGTGTGGCCGCTGCAGTATTGTTAACCTCCACTTGAGTAGCTGGAGGGTCAGACACGTTCTCCTTGAGAACAACTTCAGGGTTGGACGGGGGTGTAGCAACACATTCTTGTTTTACTCTTCACTCTTCTTGTTCATCGGCTGATGCAGCCAGAATGTCTTCAGCCGCTTTGTCTTCAGACTTGGAGATGTTCGCAGTTGGAGAGGCTTACGGAAATACTTGGCGTGATACGGAGTGGTGCTCTTCTCCTTCTGGAACACTCGAAAGAGTGACTTGTGGCCTTGGTCATTTGCGAAGCCTGCGAAACACTGGCGACGCTTGTGGAGATGGAGTAGTCTGGGCCACAAATTCTTCATCTTCAAGTACCGGAGTGGTGACTTGAGTTGGGGAAGTAGTTGGTGTTTCTCCTTCTTCACGGGGGGGGAGTCTTGAGGGTGATCAGCCCATGAATTATCCTGAGCAATTGGCTTCAAAGGACGACCAATGCTGATGAGTTCACTATTCATGAGAACAGGCGATGATACCACGTTGTGCTCGATCTGAGGAAGGACTTCATCATCTTCTACATTGTATTGGTGACCAATGTCTTCAGCTGCAGTGGGGTCAACAGCTGGAATCTCTAAAGTTTCAGGAGCCTCTGTTGTAGCAGGCTCATGAACTATCAACCGACACTCTTGGTGTGCAGACACAGGACAAGCAACTGAGATTGGCTCGATGACGAGGGGCTCTGTGGGAGCAACCCGATCTTTCTTCTTGGTTTTTCTCTTCTTGGTTGGTGGAGCTTCATCAGTGGTGTTCTTGGACTTGTGCTTTCTGGCTTCGGCTGTCCTTGTTTTCTTGAGATCTGAAGCCACTGTGGGGACCTTTGGCTTCACGCCTGTCATGCTAGCAGGGAAGACAATGCGAGGTTCCTCCCGCCTGGATGCTTCAGCTTGGTCCACAGCAGGCTTCTTCTTCTTCTTGGCAGCCATCTTGGGGTCGATGCCAGGATGCCCAAGTGCCTTGCGCTTCTTAGCTTCATTGTAAGCTTGAACACATTTGGCAGCAAGGAGTTTCATGCACTCGCGTGAATGTTTAGCTTCATCACGTTTCTTGTGAAACGCCTCCTTGAGCTCATGCATCATTTTCTTGAAGTTTTGGACATCAGTCACACTGAGCTTGGCCATATGCTTCTTGAACTGAGCCTTTTCATAGTCAATTTTGTTCTTTAGCTCAACAATCCTTTGAGCAAGAGCTAGCTCAGGAGCAATGGCTCCATGGAATGAAACGCTGAGACCAACAGGAAGCTGAAGATCATCAAAGCTGAGGTTTGGGCTGTCAAACCATTCATCAATGAACTTGTTCAGGATGTCCACATCGAAAAGGGGAAGATCGTTGAAGATTTCTGCCTCTTGCTTGCTCTTTATCAGCAGCTCAAGAGCATCATCGCCAAGATCGTCGTCACTAGACAGATCAATGGCTTCGTTCTCATTCCTCAGAACGGAAGCTGGGGTCAGTGCTTGACCAGTAGTTTGTATGGGCTTCTCCTTCTTCTCTGTCTTGGATATGCGAGAGAGATCTTCAGAATGAACACTAGGTGCAGGAGGATCAGTGGCCAGAGGCTTCGCTCGCGAAGCTCTTGGTGCAGAGGAGGGCTTTGAAGCCTTAGGTTTCTTCTGCTTTTGAGGCTTTGGTGGAGCAGGAGCCTCATCAGAATTAGCTTCATCTCCAGACTGATCCGCCGTGGCCCTCTGAGCAAGGATGTAGGAGAGGAGACCATCAAAGTTGTCGAAGGGGCCGATGACATTTGGATTGGCATTTCTTGTGCCATCAGCCTGCGGAGCAGAAGGCCCTGGGTTGAAATCGCATCCGAGACTATTCTTGTTCTCTTTGGCCGATGCCTTTACATGCTGAAAATTGCGCTTGAAAAGGTTATCTTCACGACACCATAGCAATGATGATGGGTCGGCATTGGCAGGCTGTGGCCCACGGACCATACAGGTGTAGAAACCCTGAGCAATGGCTTCAGATCTGTTCTTGGGTTGAAGATTTTGAAAGATAATATCTCCCCAAGGACTCTTGATGGCATTCTTCTTAGCATATTCCTGGGTCACGAACCTGTATTTGAACCATTGCTCGGCCCAATATCTTTGAATCCATTGGATTCATGTTTTGCACTGATTGCAGTCCTCTTCTGGATCTATCTTGTACAGCTCATAGAGGTCAGGTGGCAGATCTCTTGATGTTCCCCCACGGCGCTGTCTGCCTCCCTTCCTTGCGGACTTTTCTGTTGCCATGTAGTTCAGACTGAATGGCTTCAAAACTGTCAAAGGCTTCCGTCTGCTGGTTAGACAGAAACTAGCTTCGGGAGAGTTGATATGATGCTGTAAGAATTCTGCAAATGAATGCAGACTATGAGAACCAAGGGATTCTCCCACGGACATGTATCTGTGACAGCATTAGAGATGCGAGGGAAGGGGAAGAGGTCATATGCATCCTCAGAAGATTTTGAAGATAAATCAGTTTAGAGGACATTGACCTCATAGCGCGAAGACATTCACTTATATGTTGAGAGTTGGTTCCAGATTTGTACGAATCCAAGAATAGGTACAAGTGAGGAATCTAACTACGTGTGAAGCATAAGTGAATATACTAGGCATATTATGAGATGCAGAACAGGATAGATCCAAATTTGTGGAGGCAGAAATCACTTTTGGCAGGAAGGATGAATCTATCAGATCAAAAAGACAGTAAAAAGAGAGTTTTAATTTACCACATGATGAACTGCTAGATGGAGTAGAAGATGAGGTCGAGTAGTTCGATCTTCCGTGCCCTAACTTGGCGACGGAGGACACCTACGGTGGCGGCGGAGAAGACGATGTCCGCGGCCGGCGTGAAGACGACGTCAGTGAGGTCGCGACAGCTAAGCGCTTCGTCGCCGGCATCGTCGAGAGCTAGCGGTGGCGCTAGGGTTTGTCTGAGTTGGAGAGGTGGAAGAAAAATTTTGAACGCGATGTGATGTGCATTTATAGGGAGAGGGACAACACAACGCAATTACGCAGGTGCCCCTGGCGGTTCACATCTGAGGGACACGTGGCGAACATGCAACACATTGGGAGTTGTTCCATGTTCCCACGTACGCCTGGACTGTCGGGTGGTCGTTCCGGCTTCTCCTGATTTCAGGCAATAAGGATTGAGCATTTAAAACAGATTTAATGTTTGTCTCTGTATCTTCTGCTGACAAGGACGCAAGGAAGACATTCGATGGTTTCAATAGAATGCATAAGATTTGGATAGATATATTTGAGAAGGAAGCATACAGAGGTTAGGGTCCGATCACATTCACTCAGTTCAAAAGATTCAAACGAGAAGACATAGCTATAAGTGAATGCTGTAGAGGACAGAACACTAATATATGTATATATCAGAATAAGACCAAATCAACATTGTGAAGATAAACATGAAGTCATGTCAATATTGAAGACAAACCAAATGTGAAGACTTTGCAAAGGTAACGCCAACAGAAAACACTCCAAACAAAAGTTTGGTGGTGGCGTTACCCACCATATAGGTAATATTAGACCCAGACACGGCGCACAATTATCGTGGCGCTCCAAAGTCAAATTCCGCATTAATGTATTCACACTCAGAGTGTAAGTCTTCATTGATTGAAGATATACATTACTTCGTGTGTTGCACATCTAAGTTATCAACATGCATAAGTGTTGGGATGTGTGCCTGATCACAGGACATTCGAGGATTCCAAGATATTTAGCTCACACCGCAACTTACAAAACCTTTTCTCATCCAAGGGCTTTGTGAAGATATCTGCCAATTGCTCTTCTGTGTTGACGTGAATGATATCAATATCTTCCTTCATAACATGATCTCTGAGAAAGTGATGACGTATCTCAATGTGCTTTGTCTTCGAGTGCTGAACTGGATTGTTGGCAATCTTGATGGCGCTTTCATTGTCACAATAGAGTGGTACTTGTTTCATATGGATGCCATAGTCCTTGAGTGTTTGCTTCATCCATAGAAGCTGAGCGTAGCAAGATCCAGCAGCAATGTATTCAGATTCAGCAGTGGAGAGAGATACACAGTTCTTCTTCTTTGAAGACCAACAGACAAGTGATCCACCTTGTCACCAGCATAATCAGCATCCGAGAATCCAACTAGATCAAACTCTGAGCCCTTTGGATACCATAATCCTAATGTTGGGGTGTAAGCCAAATATCGAAGAATTCGCTTCACAGCTAAGTGATGCGATTCATTTGGTGCCGCTTGGAATCGAGCACACATGCAAACACTAAGCATGATATCTGGCCTAGATGCACATAAATAAAATAAAGAACCAATCATGGAGCGGTATACCTTTTGATCGAACTCTTTACCATTGGCGTCAGGACCCAGATGACTCTTGGTTGGCATTGGCGTCGTGTAACCTTTGCAGTCTAGCATTCCAAACTTCTTCAGGCAATCTTTGAGATATTTCTCTTGAGATATGAAGATGCCATTGCTTTGCTGACGAATTTGAAGACCAAGGAAGAACTTAAGCTCACCCATCATGGACATCTGATATTGCTCTTGCATCATGTTTCCAAACTCATCACTGTATTTCTGGTTGGTGCAGCCGAAGATAATGTCATCCACATATATTTGGCACACAAACAGTTCACCATCATATGTCTTCGTGAAGAGTGTGGGATCCAGGGAACCAGGTTTGAAGCCTTTGCTCTTCAGGAATTCTTTGAGTGTGTCATACCAAACGCGAGGGGCTTGTTTGAGGCCATACAATGCCTTGTTGAGCTTGTATACCATATCAGGATGTTTTGGATCTTCAAAGCCAGGTGGTTGTGCAACATACACTTCTTCTTCAATCTTGCCATTGAGAAAGGCACTCTTCACATCCATTTGATCTGAAGGATGTTGTGATGATTTCGTGAGGCTAGCAGTATGCGAATGGCTTCAAGCCTAGCCACGGAGCAAATGTTTCATCAAGTCAATCCTTCAACTTGGTGTATCCTTGAGCGCATTTAGACGGGCCTTGTTTCTGACGACTTGACCATGCTCATCTTGCTTGTTGCGATATATCCATTTTGTGCCTATTATGTTGTGCTTGCGAGGGTCAGGACGCTTGACAAGTTCCCAAACATTGTTCAGCTTGAACTGTTGAAGCTCTTCTTGCATAGCTTGAATCCATTCAGGTTCCATGAAGGCTTAAGCAACTTTCTTGGGTTCAGATATTGAGACAAATGCAAAGTGCCCACAGAAATTTGCTAGTTGTGTTGCTCTTGAACGACTGAGTGGACCAGGCACATTGACGCTATCAATTATCTTCTCAATCTGTACTTCATTTGCAACACGAGGATGAACTGGACGAAGATTTTGCTCTTTCTGATCATTTCGGTCGTTAGGAGAATTGTCTTCAGGCTGAGCATTGTCTTCAGGTTGATTAGGTGCAGAAATGACAAGTTCCTCTTCAGGCTGTGCTTCAGACGGTATGATTTCTCCAGTTCCCATAAGCTTAATGGATTCACTAGGTGGAACTTCATCTATCACATTTGGGAGGTGCTCTCTTTGCGAGCCATTAGTTTCATCAAACCGCACATCTACAGTTTCAACCACTTTATAGTGAAAGAGGTTGAAGACTCTGTAGGAGTGCGAATCCTTTCTGTAACCAAGCATAAAAACTTCATGTGCTTTCTGTGCAAATTTTGAAGTGTGATGTGGATCCTTGATCCAGCACCTAGCACCAAATACTCTGAAGTAACTGACATTTGGCTTCTTACCAGTTAGGAGTTCATAGGATGTCTTCTTCAGAAGCTTGTGAAGATAAACATGGTTGATGACGTGACATGCAGTATCAATGGCTTCAGGCCAGAACTTTCTTGGAGTCTTGTATTCATCAAGCATCCTCCGAGCCATCTCAATGAGTGTTCTATTCTTGTGCTCCATGATGCCATTCTGCTGAGGTGTATACGGACCGGAGAACTCATGAGTGATGCCCAATGTATCCAGGTAAAGGTCGAGGCCGATGTTCTTGAACTCTGTGCCGTTGTCACTTCTGATATGCTTGATCTTGACGCCATAGTTGTTCATGGCACGGTTGGCAAAACATCTCAAGACATCCTGCACTTCAGTCTTGTAGATGATTATGTGCACCCAAGTATATATTGAATAATCATCAACAATGACGAAACCATAGAGATAAGCAGTAGTAGTGAGAGTAGAGTAGTGAGTAGGGCCAAATAGATCCATGTGTAGCAGCTCGAAGGGTTGAGATGTCGTCATGATTGTCTTCGAGGGATGCTTGGCCCTTGTCATCTTTCCAGCTTCGCAGGCACCACATAAGTGATCCTTCTTGAAATTGACGCCCTCGATTCCTATGATGTGCTTCTTCTTTGCGAGAGTGTACAGGTTCCTCATGCCAGCATGCCCTAGCCTCCGATGCCAGAGCCAGCACTCTGAAGCTTTTGCTAGAAGACATACGACAAGCTGTGGTCCTACTGAGAAATCTACCATGTGTAAATCATCTTTCCGATACCCTTCAAAGACTAGAGACTTGTCAGATTCCATTAGTACAAGGCAACGATATTTTCCAAATATCACAATCATGTTCAAGTCACAAAGCATTGAGACAGATATTAAGTTGAAACCAAGGGATTCAACAAGCATCACTTTATCCATGTGTTGATCTTTTGAGATTGTAACTCTACCTAGACCCAATACCTTGCTTTTACCAGTGTCAGCAAATGTGATGTGACTCTTGTCAGATGGACGTAAGGTTGAGTCCATGATAAGACTTTGATCACCAGTCATATGATTAGTGCATCTGCTATCCATAATCCATTATGAAGACTTTGGAGTCATACCCTACAATACAGTTAAGGGGATAGGCTTCACCAAGAGTATTGTGAAGCATAAACATTTGACGGACAAGAGGATTATCAAAGCTCAGATCAAGGTTAGGACTTATATGATGTTTGGCAAGTGATTCAGGAACAAAATACATAACCATTTGGGCATTTTATCTTGCACCCTATAAGATGTTTTAGGTCCCCAGCAATAGCATCGGACGCCATTGATTTCTGGCTGGAGACCTTTCCCCGCAAAATAAAGTTAATTCTTCTTAACCACCCACATCTTCAGGGGTGGCTTAGAAGCAATGAGTCTAAGTGCAGCATCTGAGAACTTCGGCTTTGGAGCCCTAGCAAATAGCCTTGAAAGAGGATAATAATAATCATATGAATAAGCAGAAAAGTTCTTGGTCTTATGAACATAGCGGTTTGAGGAAACACGCTCATATTCATACATCTGAGTATGAGTTCCCTGCAAAACATTGCCGTTAGGGTAACTCAGGTGAGTCCTGTGTCTATATGAATCCTTTGGACCATATGAAGCCTTTGGTCTGGGGTTTGTCTTCTTCCCTTGTGTTGTCATAATGACATTCACAGGAAGATTCTCAAGACAGCTTTTGGGTATCCAGACCTTCTTCATAGGTGGCCCATTCCTGCAGCTAGAACCAATATACCTGGCAAACACTTCACCATTCTGATTCTTAAACAGTTTATAGTTTGCATTAAAGGATTCATCAATGATAACAGGGTTAACACAAGTGAAGCCAGATAAGGTGGATGGATCCACTGAAGGTTCCTTTGCAGCAACCCATTTGGTTTTGGGGTACTGCTCAGGTTTCCAGTAAGAACCATCAACATTCATTTTCCTCTCGAACCCAACACCCTCTTTCCTAGGGTTTGGTTCGAATCTTCTTTGAGGACATCGCACGATGTCTCGATGTCCTTTGAGACTTCTGTACATTCCTGTTTCAAGCAATGTCTTCAACCTAGCATTTTCATCAGCAATAGTGGTGGCATCCTCAGCAGAGGGGTTAGTTACCACATCAATATTTGAAGATATTGCAACAGTAGCAGCAGTAGAGCATTCAGCAACAGAAGTAGCGTTATCATGCTCAAGGCATTTTAGACATGGTTGTTCAAATCCTTCCTGAGCGGGACTAATCTGTTGAGCACGAAGTGACTCATTCTCTTTTTGAAGATCTTCATGAGCCGCTCTCAATTTCTCAAGTTCTTGCTTCCTTTGAAGATAATCGTAGGAAATCTTTTCATGAGTCGTTGAGAGCGTTTCATGACGACTTTCAAGTTCCTGGTACTTAACATGAAGATTTTTTATGTCTTCATTTAAGGACTGAGATCGGGTCATTTCCGCGTCCAACAGGTCATCACTTTTGTATAACAGTTTTGAGTATGTTCCATAGCTTTCTGTTGTTCAGTTGCAATTTTAGCAAGTGTTTTGTAGCTGGGTTTGGATTCACAATCAGAGTCATCTTCACTTGATGTTTGAAAATAAGCATCACGTGATTTTACCTTGGCACTACGTGCCATGAAGCAGTAGGTGGGAGCAGAGTCGTCCTTGTCATTAGCATCAGCGTTGGTGACGGGGCCATTGTCTTCAGTGTTGAAGATGGACTTGGCAACGTAGGCTGTAGCTAGAGCCAGACTTGCAACGCCAGAGTCGGACTCCTCCTCAGACCCCACCTTCGCCTCCTCAGAAGCAGACTCCTCCTCTGAATCCATCTCCTTGCAGACAAAAGCACGAGCCTTGCCAGATGAGCTCTTCTTGTGTAATGAAGACTTGGACGAAGACTTGGAATAAGACTTTGAGGATTTCTTCTTATTCTTGTCATCAGAATCATATTCCTTGCTCTTCTTCTTCTTCTTGTTCTCATTGTCCCACTGTGGACACTCATAGATGTAGTGTCCAGGTTTCTTGCACTTGTGACATGTTCTCTACTTGTAATCATGAGTGGAAGCTTCATCATTTCTTGAGCTGGATCGTGAAGACTTTCTGAAGCCCTTCTTCTTAGTGAACTTCTAGAACTTCTTCACAAGCATAGCAACCTCCTTTCCAATGTCTTCAGGATCTCCAGAACTGCAGCTAGATTCTTCTTCAGATGAGGAAACAACTTTTGCCTTCAAAGCGCGAGTTCGGCCATAGTTTGGACCATAGATATCTCTTTTCTCAGTTACTTGGAACTCATGTGTGTTGAGCCTCTGAAGTATGTCAGACGGATCGAGTGTCTTGAAGTCAGGGCGTTCTTGTATCATCAGGGCAAGGGTGTCGAACGAGTTGTCAAGAGATCTCAGGAGTGTCTTGAGGATTTCATGCTTGGTGATCTCAGTGGCACCGAGAGCACGATGCTCATTTGTGATGTCAGTGAGGTGATCAAACGTGAGCTGGACAGTCTCATTGTCATTTCTCTTGAAGCGGTTGAAGAGGTTGCGAGGAACACTGATCCTTTGATCTCTCTGGGTTGAGACACCTTCGTTGACCTTGGAGAGCCAGTCCCAGACTAGCTTCGACGTTTCCAGAGCACTCACACGGCCATACCGTCCTTTGGTCAGATGACCACAGATGATGTTCTTGGCAGTAGAATCCAGTTGAATGAACATCTTGACATCAGCAGGGGTGACACCTTCACCAGTCTTGGGAACACAATTCTTGATGACATACTAGAGGTCGACATCAATGGCTTCAAGATGCATGCGCATCTTATTCTTCCAGTAGGGATATTCAGTTCCATCGAAGACGGGGCACGCAACGGAGACTTTGATTATCCCTGCAGTCGATATAGCTAAAACTCCAGGTGGTTAAACCGAATCACAAAGAACAAGGGAGTACCTTGCTCTAATACCAATTGAAAGTGCTAGTTATCGACTAGAGGGGGAATAGGCGATTTTTATGAATGTCTTCAAAACATGGGAGTTTCAAAGACAAACAATAGAAATGAACCTATTGACATGCAGCGGAAGGTGGACTACACTAGGCAAGCCATAGTGAAGTATTCAATGAAGTGAAAGCACGAAGACTAATAGCAGCTAGGTAGTAATGATCAGGATGGAAGATAGTATGAAGCCAAACAACAATAGAAGTCACACAGTGAAGTCAAACATGTAACACAAGCAGGCAATGACTTCATGAAGACAAACTATAAATAAAGAGAGGGAGAAGATAGAACCAGTCACTTGATGAGGACAAGGATTTGTTGTACCAGTTCCAGTTGCTGTGACAACTGTACGTCTGGTTAGGGAGGCTGAGATTTAACTCAGAAGACCGTGTCTTCACCTTATTCTCCTTGAGCTAAGGACACCCGGTCCTCGCCCAATCACTCTGGTAAGTCTTCAAGGTAGACTTCCAAACCTTCACAGACTTTGTTCACCGGCGATCCACAATGACTCTTGGATGCTCAGAACGCGACGCCTAACTGGCTGGAGGATTCACAGTCCTCAAGTGCAACAAGTCTTCAGTCACGCAGACGAGAAAGACTTGATGATGCCTAACACTCTTTGGCTCTGGGTGTTTGGGCTTTGTCCTCGCAAGGATTTCTCTCTCTCAAAAGCTTCGGAGGTGGGTTGCTCTCAAACGACAAAAGCCGTGCACTAACTCTGAGCAGCCACCAATTTATGGTGTAGGGGGTGGGCTATTTATAGCCACTAGGCAACCCGACCTGATTAGTCCGAAATGACCTTGGGTCACTAAGGAACTGACACGTGTTCCAACGGTCAGATTTCAAACACACGCGGCAGCTTGACTTGGGCTACAAGTAAAGCTGACTCATCCAACTCTGGATAAGATTTGCTCTCATTGTCTTCACTCGAAGACATAGGATTTAGTTGAGCATCACTTCAGTCACTCTGACTTTGTTCACTGGGACCCCACTTAATAGTACGGTGGTTCCTATGACTCAACAAAGAAGAAAAGGAAACAACGAAACAACTAAGTCTTTGCGCTCCATAGTCTCACACAATGTCATCTCTTGTCATAGTCTTCAATGTGAATATCTTCACATACCACCATTGTCTTCAATGTCTTCATACATTTTTAGGGGTCATCTCTGGTAGGTACACCGAATCAATGAGGGACTACTACCTGTGTTATCCTGCAATTCTCACAAACACATTAGTCCCTCAACCAGGTTTGTCGTCAATACTCCAAAACCAACTAGGTGTTGCACTAGATGCACTTACATGCACTTTCTCTTTATTTATTTTATTTTGTGTTTTTGCTAGATCTATTTATCCAATCTCATACAATTTTATCTATCTCAATACTGAGGAGGGATTGACAACCCCTCTTATGCGTTGGGTTGGAAGTATTTGTTGTTTATGTGAAGGTACCGTTTGCATAGTGTTGCTTGGTTATCCTATTGAATTGATAACCTTGGTTTCATAACTGAGGGAAATACTTACCATTGTTGTGCTGCATAATCCCCTCCTCTTCGGGGAAATACCAACACCGATATGAGTAATCAAAAGGGGCGCAAGATATTGAGCCCCTAGACCGAATAGGGCTAGGAGAGAGGGATTGATTGAAGGCCTTGAGGTGGTTGATGTATTTGGTTGGCGTGGTATTGGCATGCTTCGTATTTGGTCACCACCGCCAATGCATCTTGAAGGGTTGTCGGCCAGTAGAAACCTTCCTAACAAGTGCGCGAGACCCGATATGGGAACCACACATCCCTTCATGTATCTCTGCCAACAACTTGTGTCCATCTTCCCGGCAAATACACTTCAATTTCACACCCTTTGGCCTCTTTCTGTATCGGGCACTATCAACCAACTGGTACATACTTGCTTGACGGGCTACTCTTTGAGCTTCTTCTTGCTCATTGGGAAGTTCTCTTGTCTGAAGGAAATGAACGATCTGTTGTGCCCATGTTGGAGCCTGCGGCTCGATGACAAGGACTAAAGGCATCTCTTCTACCGCGGGAGCGCTTGCCTCGATGGCAAGGACCTCTGGTCCTAACGGAGCTTGCTGCTCAGCGACAAGAATTTTGCCGTTCCTGGCAACTTCCTTGTCGGTGGCTACTGGAAGCTTTGCTGGAAAGTACTCATCGGTGTTCAACTTTCTTCTCTTGTTTGGCTTCGTTGATAGTGTAACTGATGGCTGATTTAGATGGAGCATAAAAGTGCATGGTTCCACATGCAATCTCTTGGCGACATGCTGATTGCTTGTATCTGCGTTGGTATATTTCCCCGAAGAGGAGAGGATGATGCAGGACAACAACGGTAAGTACTTCCCTCGTCTATGAAACCAAGGTTATCAATCCAGTACGAGAACCAAGCAACACTATGTAAACATCACCTACACACAAACAACAACAACTTGCAACCCAATGCGTAGGAGGGGTTGTAAATCCCTCCTCGGTAATGAGATATATTAAATTGTATGAGATTGGATAAATAGATCTATCAAAAACACACACAAAATAAAAAATAAAATTGCAGCAAGGTATTTTTGGGTTTTGATATGATAGGAAATTGACCCGGGGGCCGTAGATTTCACTTGAGGCTTCTCTCAAGAAAATAGCATATAGTGGGTTAACAAATTACTGTTGGGCAATTGATAGAAAAACGAATAATCATGACGATATCCAAGGCAATGATCATGTATATAGGCATCACGTCCAAGATTAGTAGACCGACTCCTCCCTGCATCTACTACTATTACTCCACACATCGACCGCTATCCAGCATGCATCTAGTGTATTAAGTTCATGAAAAAATGGAGTAATGCAATAAGAACGATGACATGATGTAAACAAGATCTATTCATGTAGGAATAGACCCCATCTTTTTATCCTTAATGGAAACGATACATGTATGTCATGTCTCCTTCTGTCACTGAGATTGAGCATCGCAAGATCGAACCCATCACAAAGCACCTCTTCCCATGGCAAGAAAAATCAATCTAGTTGGCCAAACGAAACTAAAGTTTCAGAGAAGAAATAAGAGGCTATAAAAATCATTCATAAAAGAGTTCAGAGAAGACTCAAATAATATTCATAGATAGATCTGATCATTAACTCACAATTCACCGGACCCCAACAAACACACCGCAAAAAGTCATTACATCAAATAGATTTCCAAGAACATCAAGGACAACATTGTATTGGAGATCAAAAAGATAGAAGAAGCCATCTAGATACTGCCTACGGACCCTTAGGTTTGTGGTAAACTACTAACACATCATCGGAGGAGCACTAATGAGGATGTGAACCCCTCCGTGATCGTTTCCCCCTCTGACAGAGTGCCGGAAAAGGCCTCTAGATTGGATCTCGTGGTTCTAGAACTTGCGGCGGCTGGAATTGTGTTTCGTCAACTCCCCTAGGGTTTTTGGGATATTAGAGTATTTAAAGAGCTGATAGGCGGTGGAGGGGTGCCTGTGGGCTCCACTACCCATCAGGGCGCGCCTGGGGCCTCTGGCGCACCCTGGTGCCTAGTGGGCCCCACGGGCCCCCTCTGGTGCACTTCTTGGTCCTCCCGGGTGTCTTCTGGGCAGAATAAATCTCCAAAAAGTTTTGCTGCATTTGGACTTCATTTGATATGGATATTCTACAAAGTAAAAAATAAGCAAAAAACAGCAACTGGCACTAGGCACTATGTCAATAGGTTAGTCCCAAAAAATGATATATATAAAACATCCAATATTGATAATATAACAACATGGAACGATAAAAAAATATAGATACGTTGGAGACATATCACACACTTTGACACGTCGTCAGCAATGCTGTTTTCGGTGTGAGGAACGTGCTCAGTTTGCAGATGGTCAAATTGCTCTTCCAACTTCCTCACTTCATCTACATATGCCTCCATCAATGGGCTATAATAATCTTTATTCACTTGTTTCACAACCAACTGTGAGTCACCTCTAATGATTAACTTTCTGATGCCAAGGTCGACGGCAATCCGAAGACCGGCAAGCAAACCTTCATACTCAATAGTGTTGTTTGTGGCCTGCTCCCTGGGAAACTTCATCTGAATCACATACTTGAGATGCTCTCTGGTGGGTGCGACAATCAGCACTTCGGCACCAACGCCCTTGAGCAAAAACGCACCGTCAAAGTACATGATCCAATCTTGAGTTGTTTCTTTGCCGGGGAGAGAGGTCTCTTGAACTTATTCGTCTTGCACTGGTGTCCATTATGCAATGAATTCTGCCAAGGCTCTGCCATGAATTGTTGACGTGCTTTCAAACTTCAAGTCAAAGCTTGACAACTCCAACACCCACTTCCACTATCCTGCCAGTAGCATCTGGATTTCTCAAAATGCGTTGCAAAGGAAAGCGTGTGGTGATGGTGATCTGATGTGCTTGGAAGTAATGGCGCAGCTTCCTTGAGGCCATGAGAAGGTCAAAGAGCAACTTTTGCACACCAGAATACCTTGACCTAGCTCCCTGCAGAAGGGAGCTTACAAAGTAGACTAGGCGCTGCACCACCTTCTTCTTTTGTACTACTTGCTGTTCTGATTCATCTGCCTGTGCTGCACTTGACTTGTCAGCACCTAGACTTGCCAAAGAAGATTCCAGCTTATCGGCTTGTGGCTTTGTGGTTGCTGCCTCTTTGCTATCTACTTCCCTCTCCACCACTAGTGCATCACCGACCACTTGATTAGTTGCCGCCAAGTACAGCAGCAACGACTCTTGTGGCTTAGGGCAACTAGTGTTGGTGTGGAGGACATGTACTTCTTCAAATCTTGCAGCATGGCATCCGCTTTCGGAGTCCATTTAATTGGACCTTTAAAAAAAATGAAAAACGGCAAGGCGCGCTCTACTGATTTGGAGATGAACCTACTCGGTGGGCCAACAGAACCAGTAAGACGTCGTACGTCCTTAACGCTCTTGGGTGCTTCCAATTGCTCCATTGCCTTGATCTTGTCGGGATTGGCTTCAACACCATGTTGAGAGACAAATAACCCGAGAATCTTGCTAGATGGAACGCCAAACACACACTTCTCGAGATTGAGCTTCAAGTTGATCTTTCGTAGATTTGCAAATGTTTCTTCTAAGTCTTGAATGAGTGTTGGTTTGTCCTTGGTTTTGACCACTGCTACTTCTTGAGCTTGCATTGGTTTTCCCTTGAAGAGGAAAGGGTGATGCAACAAAGTAGAGATAAGTATTTCCCTCAGTTAGAGAACCAAGGTATCAATCCAGTAGGAGGTACATGCATGTCTCCAATCTATGCACCTGCACAAACAATCAAACACTTACACCCAACGCGATAAAGGGGTTGTCAATCCCTTCGCGGTCAATTGCAATGGTGAGATCTGATAGAGATATATGTAAAAGATTACTAAAATGTAAAACAAAGTAAAAACAAATAAATTTCAGCAAGGTATTTTTGGGTTTTTTGGCTTATAGATATGAAAATATATGATGGAAAATAGACCTGGGGGCCATAGGTTTCACTAGAGGCTTCTCTCTTGAAGGCAAATGATACGGTGGGTGAACAAATTACTGCCGAGCAATTGATAGAAAAGCGCAAAGTTATGACGATATCCAAGGCAATGATTATGCATATAGGCATCACGTCCATGTCAAGTAGACGAACTCCTGCCTGCATCTACTAGTCTTACTCCACACATCGACCGCTATCCAGCATGCATCTAGAGTATTAAGTTCATAAAGAACTGAGTAACGCCTTAAATAAGATGACATGATGTAGAGGGATAAACTCAAGCAATATGATGAAACCCCTATATTTTTATCCTTGATGGCAACAATACAATACGTGCCTCGCTACCCCTACTATGTCACTGGGTGAGGAAACCGCAAGATTGAACCCAAAACTAAGCACCTCTACCATTGCAAGAAATACCAATCTAGTTGGCCAAACCAAACCAATAGTTTGAAGAGAAATACAAAGATATCAAATCGTGCATATAAGAATTCAGAGAAGATTCAAATAATATTCATAGATAATCTGATCATAAATCCACAATTCATTGGATCTCGACAAACACACCGCAAAAGAATATTACATCGGATAGAACTCCAAGAACATCGAGGAGAACATTGTATTGAAGATCATAGAGAGAGAAGAAGCCGTCTAGCTACTAGCTATGGACCCGTAGGTCTGAGGTAAACTACTCATGCTTCATCGGAAGGGCAATAGGGTTGATGTAGATGCCCTCCGTGATCGAATCCTGTCGGATTTGGGGTTCCGCGGACCCTTGAGAGGTTCGAACTTTGGGGTGCATGCGAAGAACTCGTCCTCCCCAGTTTGCCTACACGCTGATCTAATGGCCTAGCTCGCCAAACTGAATGTAAAAGAGACACATCAGTTTATCCTGGTTCGGGCCACATTGTGGTGTAATACCCTACTCCAGCTTTGTGGTGAATTTGCCTCGAGGGGCTGAGGATGAAGTAGTACAGTGGGAGAGCAGCCTTGGGAGGGGAGGTGTTCTTGGGCTCGAGTGAGCTGGTGGGTGAGATGATGATATGAATGATCCGTCCCCCTCTATATTTGTGCCTAAGTTCTATTTATAGTGGCCTTGGTCCTCTTCCCAAATGTAGGCGGGAAGGGATCCCACAATGGCCAAATTTGAAGGGGGACAACTAGTACATGCTATCCTGACAAAAGTAGTCTTCGCCTGCAAAAGCCTCTGGTCATGACGCCGTGGTGGGCTCGGCAATGACCTCCGTCCTGCCGTCCTGGCTGTCTTAGTATTTTTGCACCGGAAAGGTAACCTTTGCTTGATTCCTGGGGACTCTGCGCCTGCGCTTGCCTCCTTAGCACCAAAGAGGAAACTGGTACACTGCGCCCGCTGGCGCCCGCCTGGCCTTGGTCATCATGGCTCACGTCATTTGGACCTCGTGAGGTGAGCCCTGCATTGAGATCTCCAATCCTCGGGAGCCAGCCTGGGGGGCTGACCCTCGTGGAGGTCTTGGTGTAAATCCACTCATGAGGCTTGGCCCCTCGCGAGGGTCTTGAGTTGTTGATGCTGAAGCTGGGCTGTACTAGGCCGCCGATGGAGCCACATCATGGGCCACAGGCAGGCAAGTCTGGGTACCCCATTCCCAGAATGCCGACAGTAGGCCCCGGGCCCAAGGCGCGCTCGAACTTGGCTTCCAGGTGAAGCCAAAGGGCAAGTGCGGAGCACCGCGGGCCCTAACCACCTGTGGCCTTGGTCGACGCATGGCGATTGATGGGACGTTGGGCGTCTCCGCTTCCCCACGCTACCGTTCGACATGACGAGACTCTGCTGCATGCAGAGAAAGATCATCATTGCGTGGGATCATGGAGGCCGGTGGTTGGCCTCCCTCTGGCTATAAATGAGGGGAGGGGCAGAGCCCCCCTCGCTCGTATCCACCATCATTCCGCCCGCTCCTTCTTCTTCCTTCTTGTCCCATCGTCTCGTCGTAGTTCTCATGGCGCCGACGAGGAAGTTCTCTGCTGCCGAGAAGGGGAAGGCCCCCAAGGAGGGACCCAGCTCGCCGCCGCCCAAGAGAGGGCGAGGCCATCCGTGCAAGCACACTACGACCCCTGCGGTGGCTCCTCGGGGGCGCGGGCGCACTCCTTCTGGGGCCGGCGTTGCTTTGGTCAGCCACGGCGGCGCTTCTTCTCGAGGCGGGAGCCACCAAGGGCGAGGCAGCTCCTACGAGGAGGGGAGGCGTGTCGTGGTTGCCTAGCCTCCCCGACCGCACTTTCACTCGGCGAAGTTGCTCCCGGAGTTCGTCGTGTGGTCTAAGAGGCCGGCCGGCACAAGCCTCCCGTTTCCACGCTTCTTTGTGGGCGTGAAAGTGCAACTATCCCTGGGTGGTTTTGGTAATTCCTAACAACATATAGCTCATTGAGCTAATGCTATTTCAAGATAAATATTTCAGGAAAGCTCAATCATTTGCATGGCATGGATTAGAAAAGTGGACCCCTCAAAATGCCAATGACAAAAGGATTGGCTCAAGCTCAAAGCACAAGACTCTACATTTTCATTTTAGTGATCCAAGATCACATTGAGTCCATAGGAAAAGCCAATACTATCAAGAGGGGGTGAGGTGTTGCTTAATGAGTTTCTTGCTCAAAATGCTTAGTGATATGCTCGAAAAACCCTCAACTACTTTCTCATATACACAAATGTCTCAAACCAAAAGTCAAACTCGGCCCCACCGAAACTTTCTATCCGGCGCCACCGAGTTCACTTGACATAGCCACTGCCAGAAACCCTAGTCTTTTCGGTCTCACCGATAGGGATCTCGGTCTCACCGAGATGGGATTGTAATCTCTCTGTTTCCTTTCGTAATGTTTCGGTCAAACCGAGATGAGCGATCGGTCCCACTGAGATTGCAATGCAAACTCTCTGTTTCCCTTTCGTAACGTTTCGGTCCAACCGAGATGAGCAAATCGGTCCCACCGAGTTTGCCTGAACAACTCTCTGGTTAGTCTATTACCAAAATCAGTCTCACCGAGTTTGTGTAATCGGTCTCACCGAGATTATGTTATGCCCTAACCGTAACGAAATCGGTCCCACTGAGTTGACATGTTAGACCCACCGAAAATCCTAACGTTCACATTTTGAACTAAATCGGTCTGACCGAGTTTCATGATTCGGTCCCACCGAGTTTGGTAAATTGTGTGTAACGGTTAGATTTTGTGTGGAGGCTATATATACCCCTCCACCCACTCTTCATTCGTGGAGAGAGCCATCAGAACATGCCTACACTTTCAACATACATTTTCTGAGAGAGAACCACCTACACTTGTGTTGAGATCAAGATATTCCATTCCAACCACATAAATCTTGATCTCTAGCCTTCCCCAAGTTGCTTTCCACTCAAATCTTCTTTCCACCAAATCCAAATCCTGTGAGAGAGAGTTGAGTGTTGGGGAGATTATCATTTGAAGCACAAGAGCAAGGAGTTCATCATCAACACACCATTTGTTACCTCTTGGAGAGTGTTGTCTCCTAGATTGGCTAGGTGTCACTTGGGAACCTCCGTCAAGATTGTGGAGTTGAACCAAGGAGTTTGTAAGGGCAAGGAGATCGCCTACTTTGTGAAGATCTACCCGAGTGAGGCAAGTCCTTCATGGGCGACGGCCATAGTGGGATAGACAAGGTTGCTTATTCGTGGACCCTTTGTGGGTGGAGCCCTCCGTGGACTCGCGCAACCGGTAACCCTTCGTGGGTTGAAGTCTCCATCAACGTGGGTGTACGGTAGCACCACCTATCGGAACCACAGATAAAAATCTCTGTGTCAACATTGCATTTTCTCCCTCAAACTCCTCCCTTTACCTCTATACGCCATTTTTTTACATTCCACTGCTATACTCTTAGAATTGCATGTGTAGGTTGATTGCTTGACTTGTGCAAATTTGCTAAAATCTGCCAAGAACTAAAAATTGGGAAAAGGCTAGATTTTTATTTGGTCAAGTAGTCTAATCACCCCCCCTCTAGACATACTTTCGATCCTACAAGTGGTGTTAGAGCTCTGGTCTCCATTTGCTTTGATTTCCATAGCTTTTGGTGGTCATAGCATTGGTTTCACAACCTAGGAGAGTATGGCGTCTAGCGAGGGAAATTACCACAGTAGAGGTCCTTACTTTGATGGTACAATTTTTGGTAGATGGAAGCATAAGATGAAAATGCATATTCTTGGACATAACCCGGCCGTTTGGGCTATTGTGTGTATTGGCTTGCAAGGTGAATTCTTTGATGTGAGAGAACCAAACAGTGAAGCTACCGCGGAAGAGTTGAAGATGCTGCAATACAATGCTCAAGCTTGTGATATTCTCTTCAACGGATTGTGCCCTGAAGAATTCAACAAAATCAACCGTCTTGAGAATGCAAAGGAAATTTGGGATACTTTGATTGATATGCATGAAGGTACCGACTTTGTCAAGGAATCCAAATTGGATGTGCTTCAGAGTCAACTTGACAAGTTCAAAATGAAGGATGGTGAAGGCGTCGCTGAAATGTACTCTAGGCTTGCTCTCATCACAAATGAGATTGCTGGCTTAGGAAGTGAAGAGATGACCGATAGATTCATCATCAAGAAGATCCTAAGGGCCTTGGACGGAAAATATGATACCGTGTGCACATTGATCCAAATGATGCGCAATTACAAAGATCTCAAGCCAACGGAAGATCCAAAGGCATCACTTAAGGATAAGGAAGAGCTCCACAACAAGTCAAGTGGTGCTTGCAAAGCCTCATGTGAAGCTCACACATCATCAAGTGGGAAGCAAACCTTCAATGAAGAATTGAGTCTAATGGTGAAGAACTTCAACAAATTCTACAAGAGAAGGAGCAAGGAAAGAAGCTCCAAGTCAAGATCCTACAATGACAAGAGATCTTCAAGTCGCGAAAGAATTGCTACAATTGTGGAAGACCCAAACACTACTCCAATGAGTGTACAGCTCCCTACAAAAGAAGAGAAGATTCTCCCAAAAGAAGGAGTAGAAGAGAAGAATCACCACCAAGAGAAAGAAGGAGTAGATATGATCATTATGAACGAAGACCCTCTCGGAGAAGCAAGGATTCGGAAAGGAAGGATAAGTCATCAAGGAGCTACACAAAAGGAAGACATCAAGCTCATGTTGGTGAATGGGTATCCGGTTGCGACTCCGACAATCACTCCGAAAGAAGTTATCAGTCTGACTCCGCATATACTCAAGATGAAGGTGTTGCCGGACTAGCACTTGTGACAACCAACTCCTACGACATATTTGACTCACCAAATGAAGGAATTGGGAGATGCTTCATGGCTAAAGGTCCGAAGGTAACACACCCCGAGTATGTTGATTTCAATAGTGATGAAGATGATTTGCTAGGAGATGATGATTTACTTGTTGACAACTCTAGTTATGAAAACTATGATGAACTTTCTATAAATCATGCTAATCAAGATAAAATGAATGACAATGATAAGAAGGAGATTGAGCGTCTAACTAAATAACTAAACACTCTTAAATTAGCTCATGAAACTACCTTGGAAGATCATCGAGAACTTTTGAAGACTCATGATAAGCTACGCTTTGAAAAGCTCAACCTTGAGCAAGAACATGAGTTTTTAAAGGCAATCAATGATGATCTTTGTAATAAAGTTCTTCTTACATTGCCAAGCATTTAATCTTGTCTACTTACATGCCACAAGTTAAATCTAGCAACAAGAACAAGAAAGATTCTTCGTCTAGTACTAACAACAATCATGCTAAATACAATGTTGTTGCTTCTAGTAGTTATCTTGATTCCACTAATGATTCTCTTAGACAAGTTACACTTGAGCAAGAAAATAGCTTATTGAAGGGAATTATAGATAAAGGTGTTTACAAGAGCCTTGCCAAAAGTAAGCAATTTGAGGAGATTGTACGCAAGCAAGGAAGGCACCGGAAGAATCAAGGTGTTGCTTTTGAACGAAAGTTTAATGCCAATGGAGTTGAGTGGGAAGAAGATCAATACCCCAAGACGAAATTTGTTCCTCAACAAGAGAAGTATGATCCTACTTCTTTCCAAGGTACACAAGCTCAATATGATCTTCCACCACAAGACCACAAGCAAAAAGGTAAGGACAAGCTTCAAGAGGAGATTGATGCATTTGAAGAAGCACCTAAGGCCTTGGTTAAGTGGGTTCCCAAGACTACATCAAGTTCCACTTCATCAAGTATGACTACAACTCCAAGGATTCCCATCAAGATGATGTGGATCCCTAAGAAGAAGAACTAGAGAATTCTTGAGGGTGACTCCGCCAACATACTTCACTCTTATCGCTTTGGCAAGGACAAGTGCAAACATCTTCCATATCTTGCACTAGTTCATGGAGTCACAAACCCGTGTAGGTACTGAAAGTGCAACTCACTCCAATGGATTGCTCCAAATGATCTACATCAACATTGAGCATCCACATCTTCATTACCTACATGAAGTCATCATCGACAAAACCCAAGGTTAGTTCATCCCTCTTAGGGGGGATATCACATCTAGGGGGAGATTTACTCTAAGAATTGAGCTAAAGCAACTCTAATGGTGTGAGCACAACAATGCTTTATGTAAAAGTGGTAACCCCACTGTTGCTTAAACGATGAGTATGACCTATGATCAAATGTTCTCATTTGACTCCTGTAACGCCCCGGATTCGATGCGCCAGGTGTCCTTCATTTATTCGCTGTCTTTGCCATGTCATGTGCTTGCGTGTTGCACTTTGCCATGTCATCATATGCATTTCATATCATGTCACCATGTGCATTTCATTTTGCATACGTGTTCGTCTCATGCATCTGAGCATTTTCCCCGTTGTCCGTTTTGCAATCCGGCACTCCTATGTCTCCCGGCGCCCTCTTTTACCTCTTTTCATGTGCGGGTGTTAAACGGTCTCGGAATGGACCGAGGTTTGTCAAGCGGCCTTGGTATAGCACCGGTAGACCGCCTGTCAAGTTTCGTGCCATTTGGAGGTCGTTTGGTACTCCAACGGTTAACCGGGTAACCGCAAAAGCCTCTTTGGTTTGCAGCCCAACACCCCTCCCAAACTGGCCCAAAACCCACCAAACTCCCCTCCATGCTCTCGGTCGTTCGATCACGATCGCGTGGCCGAAAACCGCACCTCATTTGGACTCTCCTAGCTCCCTCTACCTATAAATATGTCTTCCTCCCCGAAATCGCAGTCCAAATTCCCCGAAACCCTAAAATTTTCCCTCCGCAAGGCCGGACGTATCCACCCGGCCGGACGCGTCTCCGCCGCCGCCCCGCGCTTAACGGGGCTGCCACGTGGCACCCGCCCGGCGCGCCGCCGCCAGCCCGTCGGGCCCGAGGCAGCCTGCCCGGGCCCGATCTGGGCAGGCCCGCCCGCTCGCGCGCCGCCGCCGCCCGCCTGGTGCCCGCGCCGTAAGCGGCCAGCCGCCGCCCGTCCGCCGCCCATGATGCGCCGCCTCCTCAGCCGCCGGCCTGCCCTCGCCGGCCGGCCGCCGTCGTCTCCGCCTCCCGCTCGGGAGCTCCGCCGCCCGCCATGGCCGAGCTCGCCAAGCTCTCGCCACTGGCCGGAGCTCGCCGCGCCCGCCTCCGCCACCGGCGCCGCCCGGCCCCTCCGGTCAGATCCGGCCTGGCCGGCGCCGCCCAGCTTCCTCCCGGCCTCTCCCCCGTCCTCCGGCCACCACCACGTCGAGATCCGGCGATCTTCGAAGCCCGTGCCTCGGTTGACTTTTTCACCTTCCCCGAAATGCCTGTCCCGATTCTGTCAATATTTTATTGCTTTTTCATCGCATCATATCTCTGTCATAGTTGCTCCGTTTTGCGCGTGTAATATGTCAAAATGTTCGTCTCGATGAGTAGATCATTTCATCTCATTGCGTCAGTTTCATTTGAGCTCATCTTGATGCCCTAAATGCTGTTGGAAGAGTGCTATGTGATGTTAGTTTCTGTTTCTTAACAGAACATGCACTTTTGTCATTTTTGCTATGATTGATGTGTGCATCCTATGAATTTGAGTCCTACATGTGTTTTGTAATATGCCATGCCATCTTTCCAGAGGTGTATGCCATGTATTTTTGTGATCAATGTGGTGACTAGCACAAGCATGCAAACTAGGTGTCTTGTTGTTGCTGATTTCAGCCCTGTTTTGCTGATATTTTTATGCCATGTTAACTTGATGCTACAGAGAGATCCATGCATATTTTGAGATACTTCAGTAAGGATGTTTTGTTAAGCATGTCTTTCTCTATCTATCCATGCCCTTGTTTGCAATTATGGAGTACCATAGCTTGAGTCAATCGAGCTCTACTTTTGCTATAAAGTGTTTCCTGGCAGACTGTTTACAGGTTATTCAATTTTGCCAAGGTTATTGTAGTTGATCCTTGCATGCTATGTTGTTGTTCTTGCCATGTATAGCTTCTATGCCATGTCTTCTTACTGTTGGTTGCCTTGCCATACCATGTATTGCTCTGTGGTGAGTGGTTCAAGCTCACCAACATGTCTACTTGTTGTTGTTCCTGCCATGTTTAAATCTGTAATATAACTTGCCATGTTTACATGGGTGCCATCATATTTTCTGATCCTTTTTGGCTTATGGTCAGTAAGGGACTTTTGTTCTATGCAATTATTAGATCCATGCCATGCCTTTGTTTGCCATGATAAGTTCCTATAACTTGTTGTTTCATAGCTCTAAACATTGCAACCTGATGTTATTTCTGCTAAAGTCTGAAACTGTTATTATTTGCAATCTTGCCATGTCGTTTTGAGCATGTTCTAGTGATTTCTGGAGATAGCTCAGTGTTCATGTTTTGTAATGCTTTACCTGTACATCATTCCCATGCCTTTTGTTTTCATATTGAGATGCTGTAGCTTGTTGTTTTGATGCTTGCAATATGCCTAGTTGCAGTTTTGGACACATTGTTGTCATATCTTGTATAGGGTGTATGTGTTGAACCGTTGCTCCGTTTTGAGTGTGCTCTATATGAAACTTGCTTGATTTTGCATGTAGTTTCATATTATCATGTTGCATCCTTGTTTTGAGGTGTTTTCTTGATGTTTGTATGCATTTTGCATCAATGCCATGCTTATCTTGTTTTGCTCATATCTTCTAGGCCGTAGCTCCGAATCTAATGAACTTTATATGTAACTTGACTAAAATTTCGTGTAGATCATCATGGTGCATCTTAACTTTCTGTTTAACAACTTGAACATAAGGTTTATTCAGATCTGGACCAATTTCGAAATTTGCATATGAGGACTTACCGGAATTGTTATATGTTGTTTCCGGCCTCATTTAAACTTGCTTTGATGTGTTGCTCTTGTTTGCATCATCCCTTGCCATGAGTAGCTTCATGTAGCTTTGTCATGCATCATGCTTGGTTGTGCATCATGTCTTGTTCATGTGTGGTGTGTTTACTTTGTTGTGTGCTTCTTCTTGTTAGTTCCCGTTTCGTTGCGATCGTGAGGATTCGTTCGTCTACGCTTGGTTCGGCTTCATCCGTTCGTCTTCTTCATGGACTCGTTCTTCTTCCTTGCGGGATTTCAGGCAAGATGACCGCTACCCTGGATCTCACTACTATCATTGCCATGCTAGTTGCTTCGTTCTATCGCTATGCTGCGCTACCTATTACATGTTTATCAAGCCATCCCAAATTGCCATGTCAGCCTCTAACCTTTTGCACCCTTCCTAGCAAACCGTTGTTTGTCTATGTTACCGCTTTGCTCAGCCCCATTTATAGCGTTGTTAGTTGCAGGTGAAGATGAAGTTTGTTCCTTGTTGGAACATGGAGATGTTGTTCCTTGTTGGAACATGTTTACTTGTTGGGATATCACAATATATCTTATTTAATTAATGCATCTATATACTTGGTAAAGGGTGGAAGGCTCGGCCTTATGCCTGGTGTTTTGTTCCACTCTTGCCGCCCTAGTTTCCGTCATATCGGTATTATGTTCCCGGATTTTGCGTCCCTAACGCGGTCGGATGATTTATGGGACCCCCTTGACAGTTCGCTTTGAATAAGACTCCTCCAGCAAGGCCCAACATTGGTTTTACCATTTGCCTCACCTATGCCCTTTTTCCCTTGGGTTTCCGGAGCCCGAGGGTCATCTTTATTTTAGCCCCCCGGGCCAGTTCTCCTTCGAGTGCTGGTCCAAACCGAGCGATGTCCGGTGCCCCCTGGGCAATCAGGGTTTATGCCAACCCGACGTCTGGCTCATCCGGTGTGCCACGAGACGAGATATGTGCAGCTCCTATCAGGATTTGTCGGCACATCCGGGTGGCTTTGCTGGTCTTGTTTTATTCTTTGTCGAAATGTCTTGTAGCCGGATTCCAGACTGATCGGGTCTTCCGGGAGAAGGAATATCCTTCGTTGATCGCGAGAGCTTATCATGGGCTAAGTTGGGACACCCTGCAGGGTTTGAACTTTCAAAGCCGTGCCGCGGTTATGTGGCAGATGGGAATTTGTTAATGTCCGGTTGTAGAAAACCGAAGTTGATCTTAATTAAAATACACCAACCGTAGCGTAATCGTGAGTGTCTCTTTTGGGGTTGATCGAGAGGAGAACACGGTTTCGGGTTATGTTTGGCGTAAGTAGGAGTTCAGGATCACTTCTTGATCATTACTAGTTGACGACCGTTCCTTTGTTTCTCTTCTCGCTCTCATTTGCGTGGGTTAGCCACCATATATGCTTAGTCGCTGCTGCAACCTCACCACTTTATTCCTTCCTTTCCCTTTAAGCTTTGCTAGTCTTGATACCCATGGTAATGGGATTGCTGAGTCCTCGTGGCTCACAGATTACTACACCACCATTTCCAGGTACAGGTTTTGCGATTATCATGACGCGAGAGCGATGTTGCTTGTTTTGGAGTTCTTCTTCCGCTTCTTCTTGATCGGGGATAGGTTCGGTCGCAGCCTGGGCTAGCAGGTGCATGTCGTTTGAGTTTTTGTTTATGTTTCATCCGTAGTCGGATGTTGATCTGTATTTGATGTTGATGTATTCTTGTGGCATTTGTGCCTTATGTATGTATCCCCATCTATTATGTAATGTTGATGTAATGATATCCACCTTGCAAAAGCGTTTCAATATGCGGGTCTATCCTTGGTGGGACCGTCGAGTTCCTTTTGGATAGGGTCGCATATTGGGCGTGACAAGTTGGTATCAGAGCCTCGACCGACCCTAGGAGCCCCCTTGATTGATCCTGTAGTTTGGCCACTGTTGAGTCTAGAAGAAAACTGATTTCTGAGTCTAGTTATATCGGAGAGTAGGAACTCTTTTTACTCCTCAGCCCCTTCATCGCTCTGGTAAGGAATCTTGACGTAGGTGTTTTGAATTACTTCTCTTCCCCTTCAAATTTTTTCTTTAGGTTCACGCAGTTGGTTTTCCGGTAGTTGTTCCTCAGCTCTTTTATCCGGTGCATTTCTCGTCAAGTCGACTCGACCATCTTCATCTTTGCCAAGTTCAATCCTCAGTTTGCTCTCAACGAAGTTATTTCTCTATCCTCAGTTGTTTTCTTTTCCCGCCCGCCCACCCTTTCTCTTGTCGGAACCGGAGTCTGTAATCGAGTATCCATTCTACTCGTGCGAAGTCTTTGCCTTTCTTTCCTCAATTATTTCAACTGGTGTTTTCTCTTCAAATTGTTCGTCGGTTCCGCCTTCCAAGTTTTCTTTGTTTTCCCGCCCTCCCACCCTTTTTCTTCCCGGAGTTTGAGTCTGTTTCGACCATCAATTTCATTCGTGTGGAGTCTCTTCAGTCTTCCCTCAATTATTTCAACCGGTGAATTCTCGTTTTGTACGACATTCTTCATCTCTTTTCTTTTCCGGTGCACTCAATTCAAGTTTTTCGGATTAATCATATTCTTTTCCTTCAAAGTGTTCTCCTTGCTCATTTGCCTCTCGCCATTCAATCCTTCCGGAGTGCTCAAGACATCTCAGGAGATTCGTCTGTGTTCTAATTAATTCGAGGTTGTCACCTCATCCAAATATTTCAATTGTTCCGGTGCATCATCTATCTGTTCATCACCCCTTTCCAACGGTGTTTTTGTCTTCAGTGGGCCCGAACCCACAGGTCTTTTCCCAGGATCTTACCTGACTCTTCTGATTTTCCCCGGAGTTATTCCCAAATTCTTTTCAAGTGTGACGTAAGAATGGATTCCATCAGTCACATGCCTTTTCCAAGATCAATTTCAAATCATTTCATTGTTGGCTCAACCTCTCTGTTTTTCATTCTTCCGAGAGTATCTCATTAATTTTTGGAGATGTTTCTCGTCGTCCTTGAAGACCGAAGAAGAGTTCCTCTTAAATCTTGTCCGTTCTCCCGGAGATTCGCGGTGCTAGCTCGATGTTATCCTATCTAGTTGTTTCCAGTTGGGCAATTCTTTTCATCCACCCGGAGTATTTCAGGAGTTGCTTTCCGTCTCAATCATCCGGAGGCCATCTTTTCGGAAGATTTCTTCGTTCCAAGTTTTCAAAGTCGTTCTCCAATTATTCTATATCCGTGCCCCTTCGTTCGTCTCAATATTCTTCCGGTGCTTCGTTCAAGTATTCTTCTGTCAGTTCGCGATCTCTTTGTTCTCTTGCATTTTAATTCCCTCAAGTATCTCCGTGCTTCTCTAATTCTTCCTGGTGATTCAGTCTCTTTCATCAGTCATTTCCGAATTTTTACGGTGGTTCGTTCAAGATTATTTTTCTTTGATTATCATTTTAATCCATTCGTTCTCTCAAATCCTACCGGTGGTTCATGAAGACCTTCTCAAAGTTGCGCTATGTCACTTCTCAATTCTTTTTCAAGAAGAATAAGTAATATGCAAAAATCCATTGCTTGTCATCAATTTAATTTGATGAAGGATAAGCATACAATAAATCTTATTCTTATTTCATCTAAGTGATTAATCTTTTTCTTCGGAGTTTGTTCTTGAGGAATAAATTCTAGTTCCAAGTGTTTTCATCTTTTCTTTTCCGGAGTTCAAATTTCCTCGGCCATTTCGTCGGAATCCTCCATCTAAATCATCGCAGCGCTCATCTATTCTGTCATCCTTCATTTTATCTCGTCATCCTTTTGTTACCGGAGTTCTTCATAGCGGTTCTTCATGATTTAATTCATTCTTCAAGAGTTCATCAAGATTCTTGTTGGTGGAGTTCAAGTATCTTTTCTTCTCGCATTTCGAAGTGCAAACAAGTCTCCGTATTCCTTTTGAAGTGGAGTTTTGCATTTCTTCGTTCCTCTCAGCTACCCAATCATTTCCGTTTGTGGCCGGTTATCACCTCATAATTTCTGAGATGTTGTCCATAAGACCACAACAAGCTTATTCTTTTCGTTGTTGATTCTATCAACAACTTCGTTCAACCCTTCCTTCTAAGCTCATTTCATTCCACTCTTTTAATTCTTTCCGGAGGTTTTGTGTCATGTCTTCATCAGGTGTCATTCCATCTCTGAAGTTCAAGTTCTATTCCTCCATGTTTTAGCCGGAGTGCTGCCTAAATCCTTTCAGTCTTATACGTTTCTTTTCTCATTCTAACCACTCCGGTTAGAACGAGTCGTTTCATAGTCTATCTGATTCCGTGAGCTTTCGGTTCCTGTCTTTCTCGTCGTTCCTCTCTTATTCACGAGTGCTCTCGATTCTTTGCTTCTTGTCTTCAGTTCTTGCTTCACCTCATCCCTTTTTCCCTTCCGTCTCGGTCCTAAGATCTCGGGACGAGATCTCTTGTTAGTGGAGGAGTGTTGTAACGCCCCGGATTCGATGCGCCAGGTGTCCTTCAGTTATTCGCTGTCTTTGCCATGTCATGTGCTTGCGTGTTGCACTTTGCCATGTCATCATATGCATTTCATATCATGTCACCATGTGCATTTCATTTTGCATACGTGTTCGTCTCATGCATCCGAGCATTTTCCCCGTTGTCCGTTTTGCAATCCGGCACTCCTATGTCTCCCGGCGCCCTCTTTTACCTCTTTTCATGTGCGGGTGTTAAACGGTCTCGGAATGGACCGAGGTTTGTCAAGCGGCCTTGGTATAGCACCGGTAGACCGCCTGTCAAGTTTCGTGCCATTTGGAGGTCGTTTGGTACTCCAACGGTTAACCGGGTAACCGCAAAAGCCTCTTTGGTTTGCAGCCCAACACCCCTTCCAAACTGGCCCAAAACCCACCAAACTCCCCTCCATGCTCTCGGTCGTTCGATCACGATCGCGTGGCCGAAAACCGCACCTCATTTGGACTCTCCTAGCTCCCTCTACCTATAAATATGTCTTCCTCCCCGAAATCGCAGTCCAAATTCCCCGAAACCCTAAAATTTTCCCTCCGCGCCGCGCCGGACGTGTCCACCCCGGCCGGACGCGTCTCCGCCGCCGCCCGCGCCCAACCGGGGGCTGCCACGTGGCACCGCCCGGCGCGCGCCGCCGCCAGCCCGTCGGGGCCGAGGCAGCCCGCCGGGCCCGATCTGGGCAGCCCGCCCTCCGCGCCGCATGCCGCCCGCCATGCCCGCCGCCCGGCTGCCGGCCGCCGCCCGCCCGCGCCGCCCTGATCGCCGCCTCCTCCGCCGCCCGGCCGCGCCGCCGCCTGCCGGCCCCGTCGTCTCCGCCTCCTGCGCTCGCTGAGCTCCGCCGCCCGCCATGGCCGAGCTTCGCCAAGCTCGCACTGGCCGGCTTCGCCGCGCCCGCCTCCGCCCACCGGCGCCGCCCTGCCCCTCGGTCAGATCCGGCCCGGCCGGCGCCGCCCAGCTTCCTCCCGGCCTCTCCCCCGTCCTCCGGCCACCACCACGTCGAGATCCGGCGATCTTCGAAGCCCGTGCCTCGGTTGACTTTTTCCCCTTCCCCGAAATGCCTAAGTCCCGATTCTGTCAATATTTTATTGCTTTTTCATCGCATCATATCTCTGTCATTGTTGCTCAGTTTTGCGCGTGTAATATGTCAAAATGTTCGTATCGATGAGTAGATAATTTCATCTCATTGCGTCATTTTCATTTGAGCTCATCTTGATGCCCTAAATGCTGTTGGAAGAGTGCTATGTGATGTTAGTTTCTGTTTCTTAACAGAACATGCACTTTTGTCATTTTTGCTATGATTGATGTGTGCATCCTATGAATTTGAGTCCTACATGTGTTTTGTAATATGCCATGCCATATTTCCAGAGGTGTATGCCATGTATTTTTGTGATCAATGTTGTGACTAGCACAAGCATGCAAACTAGGTGTCTTGTTGTTGCTGATTTCAGCCCTGTTTTGCTGATATTTTTATGCCATGTTAACTTGATGCTACAGAGAGATCCATGCATATTTTGAGATACTTCAGTAAGGACGTTTTGTTAAGCATGTCTTGCTCTATCTATCCATGCCCTTGTTTGCAATTATGGAGTACCATAGCTTGAGTCAATCGAGCTCTACTTTTGCTATAAAGTGTTTCCTGGCAGACTGTTTACAGGTTATTCAATTTTGCCAAGGTTATTGTAGTTGATCCTTGCATGCTATGTTGTTGTTCTTGCCATGTATAGCTTCTATGCCATGTCTTCTTACTGTTTGTTGCCTTGCCATACCATGTATTGCTCTGTGGTGAGTGGTTCAAGCTCACCAACATGTCTACTTGTTGTTCCTGCCATGTTTAAATCTGTAATATAACTTGCCATGTTTACATGGGTGCCATCATATTTTCTGATCCTTTTTGGCTTATGGTCAGTAAGGGACTTTTGTTCTATGCAATTAGTAGATTCATGCCATGCCTTTGTTTGCCATGATAAGTTCCTGTAACTTGTTGTTTCATAGCTCTAAACATTGCAACCTGATGTTATTTCTGCTAGTCTCAAACTGTTATTATTTGCAATCTTGCCATGTCGTTTTGAGCATGTTCTGGTGATTTCTGGAGATAGCTCAGTGTTCATGTTTTGTAATGCTTTACCTGTACATCATGCCCATGCCTTTTATTTTCATATTGAGATGCTGTAGCTTGTTGTTTTGATGCTTGCAATATGCCTAGTTGCTGTTTTGGACAGATTGTTGTCATATCTTGTATAGGGTGTATGTGTTGAACCGTTGCTCCGTTTTGAGTGTGCTCTATATGAAACTTGCTTGATTTTGCATGTAGTTTCATATTATCATGTTGCATCCTTGTTTTGAGGTGTTTTCTTGATGTTTGCATGCATTTTGCATCAATGCCATGCTTATCTTGTTTTGCTCATATCTTCTAGGCCGTAGCTCCGAATCTAATGAACTTTATATGTAACTTGACTAGAATTTCGTGTAGATCATCATGGTGTATCTTAACTTGCTGTTTAACAACTTGAACATAAGGTTTATTCAGATCTGGACCAATTTCGAAATTTGCATATGAGGACTTACCGGAATTGTTATATGTTGTTTCCGGCCTCATTTAAACTTGCTTTGATGTGTTGCTCTTGTTTGCATCATCCCTTGCCATGAGTAGATTCATGTAGCTTTGTCATGCATCATGCTTGGTTGTGCATCATGTCTTGTTCATGTGTGGTGTGTTTACTTTGTTGTGTGCTTCTTCTTGTTAGTTCCCGTTTCGTTGCGATCGTGAGGATTCGTTCGTCTCACGCTTGGTTGGCTTCATCCGTTCGTCTTCTTCATGGACTCGTTCTTCTTCCTTGCGGGATTTCAGGCAAGATGACCGCTACCTGGATCTCACTACTATCATTGCTATGCTAGTTGCTTCGTTCTATCGCTATGCTGCGCTACCTATTACCTGTTTATCAAGCCATCCCAAATTGCCATGTCAGCCTCTAACCTTTTGCACCCTTCCTAGCAAACCGTTGTTTGGCTATGTTACCGCTTTGCTCAGCCCCTCTTATAGCGTTGTTAGTTGCAGGTGAAGATGAAGTTTGTTCCTTGTTGGAACATGGAGATGTTGTTCCTTGTTGGAACATGTTTACTTGTTGGGATATCACAATATATCTTATTTAATTAATGCATCTATATACTTGGTAAAGGGTGGAAGGCTCGGCCTTATGCCTGGTGTTTTGTTCCACTCTTGCCGCCCTAGTTTCCGTCATATCGGTATTATGTTCCCGGATTTTGCGTCCCTAATGCGGTCGGGTGATTTATGGGACCCCTTGACAGTTCGCTTTGAATAAGACTCCTCCAAAGAAGGCCCAACATTGGTTTTACCATTTGCCTCACCTATGCCCTTTTTCCCTTGGGTTTCGGAGCCCGAGGGTCATCTTTATTTTAGCCCCGGCCAGTTCTCCTTCGAGTGCTGGTCCAAACCGAGCGATGTCCGCGCCCCACAGGCAATCAGGGTTTATGCCAACCCGACGTCTGGCTCATCCGGTGTGCCACGAGACCGAGATATGTGCAGCTCCTATCAGGATTTGTCGGCACATCCGGCGGCTTTGCTGGTCTTGTTTTATTCTGTCGAAATGTCTTGTAGCCGGATTCCGAGACTGATCGGGTCTTCCGGGAGAAGGAATATCCTTCGTTGATCGCGAGAGCTTATCATGGGCTAAGTTGGGACACCCTGCAGGGTTTGAACTTCCGAAAGCCGTGCCCGCGGTTATGTGGCAGATGGGAATTTGTTAATGTCCGTTGTAGAAAACCTGAAGTTGATCTTAATTAAAATACACCAACCGTGCGCGAATCGTGAGTGTCTCTTTTCGGGTTGATCGAGAGGAGAACACGGTTTCGGGTTATGTTTGACGTAAGTAGGAGTTCAGGATCACTTCTTGATCATTACTAGTTGACGACCGTTCCTTTGTTTCTCTTCTCGCTCTCATTTGCGTGTGTTAGCCACCATATATGCTTAGTCGCTGCTGCAACCTGACCACTTTATCCCTTCCTTTCCCTTTAAGCTTTGCTAGTCTTGATACCCATGGTAATGGGATTGCTGAGTCCTCGTGGCTCACAGATTACTACACCACCAGTTGCAGGTACAGGTTTTGCGATGATCATGAAGCGAGAGCGATGTTGCTTGTTTTGGAGTTCTTCTTCTGCTTCTTCTTCGATCAGGGGATAGGTTCCAGGTCGGCAGCCTGGGCTAGCAGGGTGGATGTCGTTTGAGTTTCTGCTTATGTTTCATCCGTAGTCGGATGTTGAGCCTGTATTTGATGTTGATGTATTCTTGTGGCATTTGTGCCTTATGTATGTATCCCCATCTATTATGTAATGTTGATGTAATGATATCCACCTTGCAAAAGCGTTTCAATATGCGGGTCTATCCTTGGTGGGACCGTCGAGTTCCTTTTGGATAGGGTCGCATATTGGGCGTGACAACTCCTAAGTCAATATACTCATATATATATGACCTAGTCATCGCCAATTGCTTGATATATGCTAGAGTGTTTGTGCATGCTTTGTCACATATTTCGCTTGCCATTTTATTGTGTGAGCATGCTGGATGAATATTTTTCTCATTCGAGGACATCCATTTGTTGCTTTGATTGTTTGGCTTTTTCTCTTTTGCCAAATGGATGGACAAGAATGCCTAAGAACTCCCTCTAGCTATCTATGCTTTCCTTGTATCAAACTCTATTCATGCTACATCACAAAGTTTGATCTACTCAGATTCGAACCACTCTGTGTGAGGAGCACTCGGAGCCCCCGATTTGCCATAGACTTAAACTTCCAAAACCTCTTTGTGCATTTCGGTCTGACCGATTCATCCTTTTCGGTCCTACCGAGATCACTTAGTTGATCTAGGTTTTCAATCTCGGTGCAACCGATTAGAACCTTTCGGTCACACTGAGTTGCAGTAACTGCCTACAGTTTTGCACCTTGGTGCCACCGAGTTGTTCCACTCGGTCACACCGACAGGGTCAGGTTATATATACTGATGGGTCAAATTTTGGAAAATTTTCGGAAACCCTTCACCCACGCATGACCTGCTCTACCTCTTTGGGTCTCCGGATCGTCCTCTCGCCACCAACGACCTCCAGCCGCTGGTCTCCGCCGCCGTCAACAGCAATCTACTCTGCCGTTGCCGCCGTAGCGAACACTCGCCGCTCTAGGGTAAGTGTTCGACCCCTTGTGCTGTCTTTTTCACTCCGATTCCTAGCACATGGACAATGCCATGTTTCTTGCCACGATTGAGATTGATCCATCCAGCTAAAACTTCCTTAGGTCTAGATTGATTTGAAAATTTTAGGGTTAGCTCTCCGTAGAACTCATCTTGCACCGACCGAAATGTATAATCGGTCTCACCGATTCGGCTTAGGCCATTTCACATTCGCTTTTTGGTCTGACCAAAATGTGCAAATCAGTGTGACCGAGTTCAAGATTCCGTGAAACCCTAGCAATCTCGTGCCACCGAACTGTGACTCGGCCCAACCGAGTTCACTAGTTTACGTTCAAGTGTTTATACATCGGCGTTCGGGAGCGGGGGTCCCAGACTTGCACTGCGGCCTACAAAGATGGCTCAAAGGGGGGCCCAACACAGCCCATCTTCATCAACACAAGCTCAAGACCCTTGCGAGGGGCCAAGCCTCATGAGGCGGACGACGAGGAGCTTCCTCGAGCACGGCCTCGTCGGGCTGGCTCGAGGAGGCGGAGAGATCAAGGCGGGGTACCTCACGAGGTGCCCATGGCGCAAGCCATGACGACCAAAGGCGCAGGCGGGCGCCAGCCAGCATGATGTCCTCCTTTCCTCTTTGGTGCGAAGGAGCAAGCGCAGGCGAGAGCATCAAGCAAAGGTGTCCATTTCGGTGCAACAAGACCAAGACCAGTCCAACGGCAGGAAGGAAGTCATTGTGGAGCCCAAGCCGGCGTCACCACCAGAGCCTTTGACAGGCGAGGACCAACTTTAGTCAGGATCGGTGTACCAGATGTTCCCTTCAAAATGGCCAATTGTTGGCGCCCTTCCCGCTCAATATTTGGGAAGAGGCTCAGGGCCTTTGCCTATAAATAGGACTAGCCGCCCACAGGGTAGAGGGATCAGAATGAGTAGCTAGAGGCAATCTGGAATCAGAGAGAGAGAGAAGGCGACTGAACTCCTCCTAGCAGTTCATCGCCCCGGCCAAGAACAGACCCTCGCGAGGCTGTTCTTCCTTGTATTGTTCATCACCATCAGCCCAAGAGGCAATCCACCACATCACAAACTAGAGTAGGGTATTACACCACAATGGTGGCCCGAACTAGTATAAACCTTGTGTCTCTTGTGCTGTTCCTTTTGTAGTTTAGATCCTACCGAGGCGGCGGGGTGCAGGTAGGTAGAGGGTGAGATTCCGCGCGCACCCCAGTGTTCGAACCTCAAGGGTCTGCCGGAACCCGAAATCCGACATTTGGCGCGCCATGTAGGGGTGCGCCTTGATCCACCTTCTGCCACTTCGTGTCCCGTCGCATCATCATCATCATGTCCAGCGACCAGGCGGGCAACCCCGGTCCCTGGGCGGCTTGGCCCGCTCACACAGAGCCGCTCGCCTCGGGCGACCCCATGCCCCAGGCAGCTCGCGGTCCGCATGGCGCTGCAGGCGCGGCGGCGCGGCAGGCCGACAACTCTCACGCCGCGGCAGGCGCGGTCGGCAGCGAGACCTCCAACCACGCCGCGGATGCGGCGCGTACACCGCCGAGAGCAAAGCGAACTCGAGGTCCGCTCACGGTGGCCCGGAGCTCATCAGAGTGCGAGCTCTTTGGGCGGCCGTGGCGTCTTGCTAGAGCGGGTGGCAGAGCTCCTGGGCTTTGCCGCCTCGGGGGCTCACCCCTTCTACACCCAGCTCCTAGCTCAGTCCAGGCGGCCCAGCTGGGCTCCACCATGACCTGGGCTCCAAGGCTACTCCAACACCGTGGAAGTTGTCGGCACGGGCCCGCAGCAGTCTGCCTCCGCTCCCGGCCAGCGAAGAAGGACTCGCCGCGACCCCCGGCCCCAGTGGGCCGCCGCGCTACCACCCCCAGGTGGGCGCCTCAAGCAGACCTACATGGCACACGGAGCACTATGGCGCGGCCTTCGGGATGACAGCCCCAGAAGAATACGTGCCCCACATGATGGACCAAGGGCACCAGCATGAGGGCAAACAAGGCTCGCTCCTCAGCCCAAGCTGGGGGACGAGGCGATGTGGCCGAGCTCTTCCAGAGCCCGTGAAGGCCCCACCGGCCACGCTGGAGGCGACGATTACCGGGTACCACTAATTCCTCAGGAGCAGGCATACGTTAATCATGAATCGCAGGAGGTGCAGGTCGCCACAGCGAGCGGCTGCCCCGCTCCCGCAGTCTCCTACCCCTCGAGAGGAGGGCGTCGGGGGCTGCAGGAGAGGGGCCGAGATCCGGCATCACCACCGCGGCGTTCGGAGCAAGGCGTCCTCAGGAGGTAGGCCCTCTGCTGGGGAGGTGCCTCAGGGCCTGCCCCTGGCGGAGGACCCGTGGTCGTCGGGGGAACCGCTGGCGACCGCTCTACCCCATCGCGGCGTCCTGGTTTCCGGTCGTCGTTGATGGCACTAGAGTGCGGCGCAAGGTGGGACCCTCGTCTGGCGATATGAAGCAAGGCCGGTACCTGTGAAGAAGGCCCAGTGCCTGTGAAGCTCGCCGCCCCGTGACACTCTCACGTAATAATGAGTGGGGCTGTACACGCCCCGGAGTCTCAGGGGTGCCGGCCTCAGGCCCTGGGGCTCCCTCCCACGCCCAGTGGCAGCACTTAGCTCCGCGCTGGTGAGAAGACGTCAAGGCTAGACTAGGTGCCGGATGCGGCCTTTTTTGGTTTGCTTTCATTGCTTTTCCCTCTGGTTGTCACTTTCCCCCGCTGGATTTAAGTTGGATTCGAATTTGAGATTTGCGTGTGTTTGGGGAAGGGGTTGTTTAGTCTCGTTAGAGCAATCTCTCGCATTCCGGTCACCGCTTTGCCTCAGCTGCCTCCCCTCGTGAGCCCCTCGCGAGCCGGGTTGGGCTTAGCTTGCGTGCAGCCCAGACTGCCGCCGCCGCATCCTCTCAGGAGGCTTTTACTGCAGATCCTACGGGTTCGATCGGGAGATACTTGAGACGCCACAGCCCTCCACAGGCTATCTCGGGGCCTGCGCGGGACAAAGGTAAACCAGCCAGCCACTTGGCACAGGCGTACGGGTGATATAGCATCTACTAATCGCAGAACACAAGTTTTACATGAGGCTCCCCTCCCAAAATGCTCTCACAACCGTCGAGGCAAAACACGAGCTCTATTAAATGCGAGAAGCAGAGGCGGTGCGGTCGGTCGGATAAATCCCCAATGCATCCTCAGGGGCACCTCCTGAATTGTCGCTAGCGTCGCTGGCCTCGCCGTCGCTCTCTATGTCGTCACCAGCGGCGTCAGGGCCGTTCACCACGCCGCCTTCATCAGCGCCACGATCACGCTTATCGTTATGCAAGCGAAGCCACGACAAGGGCGCCCACGTTGTCCTCCACCGGTCGCCGAGTGTCGTCCCGGACGGCACGAATGCTGAAAGCGCGGCGGCGTCAAAGTCAAGTGGGGGTCCATATCACGGAGATGGCTGAAGACGCGCGAAAAGCGGCGCCGAGCAGGAAGCGGCTCCTCTCCTCCACCAACCTGTTGGCTCGACCGACCGACCGCGCCTCGGCCGAGTCACCACGTCGGTGAAGAACGAAGGTTGCGGCGTGAATTAGCGTATGCGGCTCGCCAACAACCGCCTCGCAGATGTTACCCAAGGCTGTGTTGGCTCTCTCCGGAGCATGGTGGCGTGGGGCGTGCTCATGCTCCGAGATCCGCCGGCTGGCGTATCTCGTCCGCGATACAGCCGCGCGGCGGCCTCAGCCTCGTCCACCGTTGGCGAAGAAGAAGCACCTCGGCAGGAGGTAGTTAACTCCTCTGCGCCACCTCAAAGCGGCCCAAAAGCATCGGACTGCCGCGTCGCTTCCTCTGCTTGGCCCTCAAGGCAGCTCCTACCTTGGCCTCAGCCCGGATCAACCCCAGCCTTTCCTCGAACTCGCGCTCGAGGTTCAAGCGCGCCATCGCCACCCGACGCCCGACCTCCTCCAGGACACGGGCCTCCCGCGCAGCGACATCATCCTCCGCCCTCGTCACCAAGCGCTCCCTTGTTTCTAGGCGTTCGTACTCGCGTGCGCGTTCGGCGGTCTGCAGCGTCAGCGCATCCTCCCGCTTCTGGAGCTCTGCTGGGTCGCCTGAGGCCACCCTCATCGACGCAAGGGCCGTCTCGCGCAGCTCCACCTGCTCCTCCAGTGAGCGGCATCGGGCCAGGAGTTCCCGCGCCCGCTCCTCCGCCACCTCTCGCCGCCGGTCAGCTTCCCGAGCCTCTTCAACGGCCCGAGAACGGACCTCCTGAGAGGCCGCCAGCGACACCTTGGCCTCCTCATCGTCAAGATCACGCTGATGGCGCGCAAGGGCGATAGCCACCTTCAGCTCGCGCCTCTCCACGGCCAGGCGCAGGCCCCCGGCCTCGAGGCGCGCATCTTCATCGGCGAGCTCTTCACCAAGAAGGCTCACCGCATCAGCCGCCCTCCGAAGAAACCCTTGGCGAAGAGCGCGATGCTCCCGGGAGCGCTCAAGTACGTCTTCCACACCATCATCCGCCCCAGGCGAGCGCCGAGGGCCATGAATCAGCACTCCCCCTCCGGGCAGGGGGCTGGGGGCTGGCGCCCTCGCCACGGCCGGGCACGCCTCGCCAGAAGCCCGGCCAGGAGCCAGCCCATCCCCCAAAGAAGAGCGCAGGGAATGCCTCAGCCAATCACGGTCGACGACCAGACGAGAAGCCCACGGCAGGCTGGCTATGCCACGAGAAGGCTCGCGAAGGAGGGTAGCGAGGCGCGCGGGGCCGCGAGGTGCCTCAGGGTGGTTCGTCTCTCCGGCCGGCCTCACCACGAGGGCCCTGCTGCTCGGGGTGCTCGAGGACGGCGGAGAGGGCGGAGCCAAGGGGGATGGCTCCTCAGCCATCTCCGTAAGCTCGGCAGGAAGGGCCCTGTAGAGCGAGGATCATTAAAAGCAACATAAGAACCAGGAGCTAGGAAAGGGGAAGGCTTACTCATCGGTGGCGAAGTACTTCCTACCCTTCTCTTCCGGAGAGCCTCAAAGTCCACGCGGAAGCGGCCCAGGAGTTCAGTGCAGGGGTCGGCCTGTGACGAGGAAGGAGCACCAAAGTGACTAGCGTCAGGGGCGTCGTCCTGGCGCACGCCGCCGGTAGCCTCACCAAGAAGGGTAGCTGGGGCCTCGACCGCGGGAGCCGCGGGCCGCGGCTCAACGCCTTCGGCCGCAGCGGTGCGGACATCAGGAGTGCCGCCTGGCATCGTCATCCCGGCGGAGGCCCCCTCAGCCCCCAGTGACCCATACCTCCCTGCTCTGCCACTCGAGGAAGGACCGCCATGGGCGAATGGAAGGGCAGTCACCGCCACCGGGTTCTCGCGAGACACCATGAGGCCCTACAGGCGTAGCCCCATTCGTCAGCTGGGCATCGCTTCACAAAGTCACCCCGCTGAGCAAAAGTACAGCAAAGCACCCCTTGCGGATGCTGCGGGGTGGGGTCCCCGATCAAGACCAAGAGCACCTTCCTCGGTGCTTGAGCGTCAAGTCCTCCTCCACAGAGCCTCATGCGGTCTTCACGCCCTGAAGGCCCACATCCGTGAGAATGGCTGGAGAGGGCAATCTGGCATAGCAGGAATTCCTTCACCACCTTGGGCGCCGTCACATCGAGCACCCTCAGGAACGCGAAGCGACGCCAGACGAAGGCGAGGTGGGGGCTCGTGAGCGTCTCCTGGCCCCAGCCTGAATTGGGGACAGCAGGTGATGTTGGCTCCGACAGCAGGGGGCTGGGCACCCCCACATCCACGTACAGCCACTGCTCGCGGAACCCAGGCGCAGGCGGAGGAAGGCTGAAGCCGCTGTTTAAGATGCAGCAATGAAGCTCACACACCCCGAACATTGGGTGGGGTCAACAAGGCGCAGAGAGAAGAAGTGGCGCATCAAGGCAACTGAAGGAAGGATGCCCATCATCGCCTCGCAAACAAAGGCAAAGACCGCAAGAAGAGTGATGGATTCCGGACCCAAGTGCATCATATGGATCTGATAGTGGGAGAGCACAACATTGAAGAAATCGGAGAAGGGTGGAACCAGCCCCGCCCACAGGGCATCGGCAAAATACCGGACCTCAGTGATTATCCTGTCGATGGAGAATTGGGACGCGGGCCAGGCCGTCGTCCGCCCGCATTCGTTGAAGATGGTGGCCAAAGCTGATCTGACCTTGCCCAGGCCCTCTCGATTGAGTATGATCGACCGATCGACGGCGGGGCTGTCGGCAATGGCGAAGCGGCGGAGCACATGCTTCTTCCCTCTTCCCTTTTAAATCGGGGCCATGGCAACAGAAGGGGAAGGTTTGAATTGACCGAGCGAAGATAGAGTTCGAGAGGAGGAAGAGTGGGGGCGGTCGAGCAGCGCAAAGGGAGCGGTGTGTGCGGCTCTGAGTCCGCCTAGCATGGCACAAAATAAGGAGGCGGGGAACAGTGCGCACGTCCAATCAACGCCACCTTGGCGCCCAAGGTCATGAGCTATTGGGACCATGGTGCCGCACTTGCCCCTTCGCCTCTCTGCTCAGCCAAGTCAGGCGCGCCTTGGGCACAGGGGCTCTTGTCGGGATTGCAGGGCAGGGGTCCCCAGACTTGCCTGCCTGCGGCCTGCAGCGTGGCTCAATGTCACATCCCTAGTTCTGGTATGCTCTAGGCTAGCCCTTCATGTGTGCATCATGTTTAAATTTCTCAGAAACTTGAAATGGGGATTGTTCAAACCCTAGCACCAAATGAATTCAAATAGGCTCAAATAAAATCACTTCCAATAAACCCAAAGTGACTTCAGGAAAAGTCCATCATTTTTGAAACTGGTGAAAACCTATGACAAAAATTGGTGCATATTTTTCCTAGGTCATTTCAGGTTTTTGGATTAAATCATAAGTATTTGAATTGGAGCATTTAATGGCTATAAATATTTTAAATGCTTCAATAATTCTAAAAACATTTGAGGGCTGTTAGTAAACATTTTAAAAGTGCCCACAAATTTTCTCAGGATTTTTAAAAAATGGTTTAGTATTATTACTAAATCAAAAACAGAAAAGCAAATTATAAAACAGAAACTAAACTAGAAAGAGAGCGAGAGAGTAACCTTACCTGACGCTTACCTGAGGCCCACTCACCTGGTGGCCCAGCAGAATCGGCCCAGCCCACCAGGGGCGCCTTGGTCTTCTTCCACCTCTCGCCAAGATGGCGGGCGTGAGGCGGCGACGCCAGCACCCGAGGCCTCCACCTCCTCCCTCCCAGCCTGCTGGCTCCTCCTCGATGCACCAGGCGGCGCCACGCAGGCCACAGCCCTCTCCTCTCTCCTGGACCTCTCTCCCTCCTCGATCTCTCCCTACTACGCCATCAACCCGCCCTTATCGCTGCCGTTCGCCGTTCTGTGACCACCGCCGTCCAGCGACACCCCGAAAGATCTCTGAGCTCCGCCCGATGCCCTCTTCCTCCTCACCGATCCTCAAGGCGCGGAAGCCCTGGATGCGCCAACATCGCCGTTCCCTCGTCGTCCACGGAGATCGCCGCCGCCGTCGTCGCCTCCGGCGCCTCCCGAAACTCGCCGGCGGCCGTCGCAACCGCCGTGAGCCCGCGACTCCTCTCACCCCATCCGTTTCCCTCTCTCGCCGCCATAGCCGCCGCGCGCTTGCTTGCGCTTCAGCTCCGCCCGCGCATGTCGTCGTCGCCGTTCTAGCCGCCGCCGCTTGCATCCGAGCCCACCCTCGTGCTCAGCAATCCCCCAGGAGCCGAACGCACCCACTCACCTGTCCTGCCGTGCCTCGTAGCGCCGTCTCGAAGCACCTCCGAACTCCGGCGGCCGCCCGGCTCGTCGCCGCCGCTGCCACAGGCACCCACAGCACACCACGCGGCCACCACCGGATGCACCGCACTGCCAGCAACCCGTAGAGACCAACCGCGGCTCAAACCGCTGCTCAGCGCCGCCCGACCAACTCGGCGAGTTTCGCGCGCATTGGTCGCCGGCGTCACCTGGCGGCGTGGCGCCGGTTAGTTAGTGCTAATGACCGCTATAAGCACCCATGAGCCACCGCCATGTGGGCCCCTGCGCTTAATTAGGATTAGTATAATTTTTTTCTGTTAAATTAGTGTTAGTGCCGTGGACCCCACATGCGGTTTGACTTTGGCCAAGTCGGCTTGGCTGGTCCCACATGTCATCCACCTAAACCAGCTGAGACGCAATGACGTATGGGTCCCCTTTGGTCAGGTTTGACCTGGCCGACCCAGTTGACTGCTGACATCCGGTGACATCATCTTCGGCGTATTAATTCGATTTCGGATTTATTCTTTACAGAAATTCGAAAATAACCAAAACTTTTAAAAATCATAGAAAATCAACCGTAGCTCAGAATGAAATAAGTTATATATGAAAAATGATCAGAAAAATCCAATCTATCCATCCGTACCATTTTCATGCATGTTAGAACAACTTATACCCGCTGATCAGATCAAATCAATTAAACGACATTTAAACTCTCACATATGGAGTTTGAATTTGAACCTAGTGTTCAAACCAACCCCATTTAACTTGCTGCTAGATGCATTAGGCCAATCGACAGCATACTGCCATGTCATCTTCATGCCTCATATTGTTGCATGGCATTGATTGTGTTTCTCCTTTGTTTGTCGGTGTTTGTCCCCTCTCAGTAGACGACGTACCGACGATGAGTTCGATGACACCGATGAAGAACTATAATATCTTCAGGAGTGCCAGGCAAGCAAAACCCCCTTGTTCATTCCGATATAATCCCACTCTCTCGCTCCTGCTCTCTTTTACTGCATTAGGACAACAACGATTCACCTGTTACTTGCTGCGGTAGCTGAACCCCTTTATCCTCTGCATGACCTGTCATTCTGCAGTAAATAGATGAAACCCACTAGCATGAGTAGGACTTGTTTGAGCCCTGTTGTGTCTACTCATTCATGCTTGTTTGTCTTTCCTGCTACTGCTTAGAGTTGAGTCAGGTCTGGTTCATCGAGGATGAATCAGAGGTGTGTGAACATGTCCTACTGTGTATGAGCTAAGTGTGTGAACACGATCTGGTAAAGGTAGCGGTGAGAGGCCATTTAGGAGTACATGGCGGGTTGTCTCATTGCAGCCGTCCTCAGGAACTGAGTTCTGTGTTTGTGATCCATGAACAGTTACTACCACACATTGGGTTCCGGTAACTCGACCCCTCTCGACTTATTAATCAACATGATCTCTGTCCGGGAGTTGCAACTAGTTTACGGTGTTTGTAGGTAGTGTTAGTAGTCTACCAAGTGGCACCCGTGCAGGTGGGCTTGGGACAGACTAGGCACCATGCACGGTGTACCAGCGTAGAACCACCCGTCGAGGTGGGCTTGGGAACCCTTCACACATCGTTTGGGGCCGTGGCGACATCCCGACCGGATCTCCTTGCGGATGGAACCGAATAGGCGATAAACTGGACTAGAGACTTGTGTGGTTAGTCGGTCATGGCCGACTCCTCGCCCGAGCTTCGCTTGAAGGTTGCCGAGATACCGTCGTGTACATGGTGGTAAGTGGCGAGGCGTGTGTGAAGAAGTACACCCCTGCAGGGTTAATATGATCTATTCGAATAGCCGTGTCCGCGGTAAAGGACTTCTGGGTTGCCTATATCAGTTCATAGACAAGTGAAATTGATACTCTAAAATGCACAAGATAAGCGTGAGTGCTATAAATGGCGTTCTCGTAGGGAGACGGGAGCGGATCCATAGTGGTGTATTGATATGGTGAATATGTGGACTCGTGTGCGCCACCTCAAAAGAGTTGCTTGCAGTCGTAGTTCAGGATAGCCACCGAGTCAAAGCTGGCTTGCTGCAGTCAAACTCCACCACTCCCTTTGTTGATAATGATGCATATGTAGTTAGTTCTGATGTAAGTCTTGCTGAGTACATTTGTACTCACGTTTACTTATTTTAAGTTTTGCAGAGAGACGTCAGTCTCGCTAGTAGTTCCGCGTGGACTTCGACGTTTAGCTTGTTACCTCAGCTACGATCTTGTGCCCTCGGCAGGATCTGGTAGATAGTCAGGCTTCTCAGCCTTTTTCATTTATAGATGTCTATACTCAGACATGTTTAGCTTCCGCGTGTGCTTGTTTTGTATGCTCTGAATGTTGGGTCATGAGACCCATGTTTGTAATATCTCGCTCCTCGGAGCCTAATGAGTAAATATTTGAGTCATAGAGTTATGTTGTGATGCCATGTTGTATTTACACATATCGAGCATATTGTGTGTATGTTTGAAATGCTTGGTATGTGTGGGATCCGACAATCTAGTTGTTTATCCTTGGCAGCCTCTCATATGGGGAAATGTAGTCTAGTGTTTCTGAGCAATAGTAGTCCTTCTGAGCCGGTTCACGGAGTCACGCTAGCCCAGCACTACTGCTCTGGACACTTATTGGCGACATGTGTTTCACTTCGTTCTGTATGCATCCCTTGAAATGTCACGCGGTGACATCCGAGTCCTGCCTAGCCTGCTACAGCCGGGTTCACGGAGTCCTGTTAGCCAGTGCTACAGCCCGGTTTCTGGAGTCCTATTAGCCCAGTGCTACAGCCAGTTCACATGTTGATGACCGACATGCTCGATGTGATTCATGTATGCCTGTCCCCATGGGTTAGTGTCGCTTTGGGTTCACGACTAGCCATGTCGGCCCGGGTTCTCTGTCATGTAAATGCTAGCGACACTATCATATACGTGAGCCAAAAGGGCAAACGGTCCTGGGCCACGGTAAGGCGACACCTGTGGGAATACCGTGCGTGAGGCCGCAAAGTGATATGAGGTGTTACCGGCTAGATCGATGTGACTTGGAATCGGGGTCCTGACACTCAAAGGGGGGCCCAACACGGCCCATCTTCATCAACACAAGCTCAAGTCCCTCGCGAGGGGCCAAGCCTCATGGGCGGACAGGGGAGCTTCCTCGAGCCACGGCCTCGTCGGTGGCTCGCGAGGCGGAGAGATCAAGGCGAGGTACCTCACGAGGTGCCCATGATGCAAGCCATGGCGACCAAGGCGCCCGGTGAGCGCCAGCCATGATGTCCTCCTTTCCTCTTTGGTGCAAAGGGAGCAAAGCGGCGAGAGCATCAAGCAAAGGTGTCCATTTGATTGCAACAAGACCAAGACCAGTCCAACGGCAGGAAGGAAGTCATTGTGGAGCCCAAGCCGGCGTCACCACCAGAGCCTTTGACAGGCGAGGACCATCTTTAGTCAGGATAAGTGTACCAGATGTTCCCCTTCAAAATGGCCAATTGTTGGCGCCCTTCCCGCTCAATATTTGGGAAGAGGCCCAGGGCCTTTGCCTATAAATAGGACTAGCTGCCCACAGGGTAGAGGGATCGGAATGAGTAGCTAGAGGCAATCTGGAATCAGAGAGAGAGAGAAGGCGACTGAACTCCTCCTAGTAGTTCATCGCCCCGGCCAAGAACAGACCCTCGCGAGGCCGTTTTTTCTTGTATTGTTCACCACCATCAGCCCAAGAGGCAATCCACCACACCACAAACTAGAGTAGGGTATTACACCACAATGGTGGCCCGAACTAGTATAAACCCTGTGTCTCTTGTGCTGTTCCTTTTGTAGCTTAGATCCTAGCGAGGCGGCGGGGTGCAGGTAGGTAGAGGGTGAGATTTCGCACGCACCCCAGTGTTCGAACCTCAAGGGTCTGCCGGAACCCGAAATCCGACAGCTTCGGTATCACCGAGTTTGACAATTCGGTAGCTCCGAGATCACTTCTGTAGAGAACTAAAACTAAGCTTTTTGACTCAATTGTTTTGCAAAACCTCTGTACTTTGTGATGCTCATCTACTCTACCTCATCTACAACCTATTCACAGGGTCTGCTGATAGTTTGCCTGAAGATGTCTGATCAAAGTGCCAGTCACAACAAGTCTGAGGAACATGTTCAGATGAGTGAGGGCACAAGTCCCTCAAGCAGCTATGATGATGGCAGCAGGTGCACTCCAAGCAACTTGCCAAAAGCAGCCACCAGGACAAGGAAGAAGAGAACCTCAGATTCAGAGGATGTGGATTATGTGGCTGTTGAGGATGAAGCCACTTCAAGGAAAAAGGTGTTGAAAAAGGAATATGGCACAACTGCTACAAGTAGGCCAGGACTGAAAACAAAGGCTCCAGCAAGAAGAATGCCAATGTCAATGCCAAGGAAAGTTGCCACAGGTGAAACTATGAAGTTCACCATTGAATCTGAAGAAGAGGCAGCTGGTGAGGACAAGAAGAAGAAGAGGGCAAGAACCACTACTGCCAGAGTTCTTGGGAAGCCCTCCATGATGAGAGATGACGATGAAGAAGAAGAGGATGCTGCACCAGCACCCAAAGCTCAGAAGCTTATGGGAGATGCAATCAGATCAGGGGCTGCTCCATCTAAGCCCAAGTCTGCTCCCAAAGCTCCAGCTCAAAAGTCTGCACCCAAGAGAAGCACCAGGAACATCCCTGCTGAGGAGAAGAACAAGGCCCAGTGCCTCGAGTTGAAGAAGAAGATGATGAAGCCCAAGTGCTAAGGAAGCTCAAGCCCAAGATCCCTGACCACAATGATGCACATCCTGTTGTAGAAAATATGAAGATCAAGAAGGATTCAGGACTGAGATTGTGGAGACAGTCTGATCCATATGCTGTCAGGAGGAGAACTACTGTGGATTACAGGTTCCACACAAAGGAACAACAAGACTTTTATGAGACTATCTTGCTTGATAAGAAGCCCATAGTGTGTGACATGAGATGGGTTGATTGGGAATACATCAAGGAGAATGAATATCACTTCCCAGGAGTTTATGACAGCTTCAAATCATGTGGAGTTGATAAATTTGTGGCTCAGAAGCTCACCAAGTGGAATGATGAGTTGATCATGCAGTTTTACTCCACTGCCCACTTCTACCCAGATGGGAAGATCATTTGGATGTCAGAAGGTACTAGGTACCAATCCTCTGTGGAAGAATGGGCTCAGTTGATCAATGCCCTAGAAGAACATGACGATGACTTGGATGTCTATGCCAAGAAGAAAAAGGATCACAACTCAATGGCACACATGTACAAGGAGATTTCTGATGCAGACCTGGAGACTCATGAATTTGGTTCTGTAAAGCACTTACTATCAGGCCTGCCTACAATCAATTGGATTCTAAGGCACACATTGCTACCAAAGTCAGGATATCACAGAATGATCATAGGACATTCCATCAACTTGCTGCATATATTTGATGTTCCTCAAAAGTTCAAAGTCATGAGTCTGATTGTGGAAACAATCAAGAGGACAGCTGCAGATCAGAAGAGATTGTCGGATCTCGGGTTCCGGCAAAACCCTCAAGGTTCGAACACTGGGGTGCGCACGGAGATTTCCTCCCTACCGATCTATGCCCTAGCTCGCTAAGATCTCGCGAACGAACTCGACGAAATCGGAACACAAAGACACAAGATTTATACTGGTTCGGGCCACCGTTGTGGTGTAATACCCTACTCCAGTGTGGTCGTGGTGGATTGCCTCTTGGGCTGATGATGAACAGTACAAGGGGAAGAACAGCCTCCTGAGGTTGGGGTGTTCTTGTGTTCGGTTTGTGGCTAAGGATTGGTTCTCAATCAGATGAGATGCCTCCGAATGAGTTATCCCCTACGGTGGTGGCTAGTTCTACTTATATAGGCCCTGGTCCTCTCCCCAAATATTAAGCGGGAAGGTAGCCAACAACGGCCAATTTGAAAGGGGACAACTAGTACAGCTTATCCTGACAAAAGCGGTCTTCGCCTGCAAAAGGCTCTGGTGGTGACGCCGTCTTGGGCTCCATGGTGACCTCCATCCTGCCGTCCGGCTGGTCTTGGTCTTGTTGCACTGATATGGAAACCTTTGCCTGATGCCTCGGTACTCTGCGCCTGCGCTTGCCTCCTTAGCACCAAAGAAGAAACAAGGACGCTGCGCGTGCTGGCGCCCGCCTAGTCTTGATCGTCATGGCTCATGTCACGAGAGCCTCGCGAGGTTCGCCCTTCCTTGATTTCTCCGCTCCTCGCGAGGCAGCTTGGTGAGGCCGCTCCTGAGGAGGTCTTGCACCGTCCGCCTCGCGAGGCTTGTCCCCTCGCAAGGGTCTTGACTGTCTCGTTGATGAAGATGGGTCATACAGGCCTGCAGCATAGCCACGTCGTGGGCCGCAGGCAGGCAAGTCTGGGGACCCCCGTTCCCAGAACACCGACAGTAGCCCCCGGGCCCAAGGCGCGCTCGGGCTTGGCTTCGAGGCGAAGCCAAGGGACAAGCACGGAGCACCGCGGGCCCCAAAAGCCTGCGGCCTCGGTCGACGTGTGGCACATGATCGGATGTGGGCGTCTCCGCTTCCCCACGCTGCCTCGGCAACTGCTCAACTTGACAAAAGGCTGGCGCAGATAGCGGTTGCCTTCACTGTTCCCCTTCGCCTTGCTTTAGATCCCCTTTCTTGCTCCTCGCTGCCGATATCTCCAGATCTACTCCAATCTTGCTACGCATCTGCGACCTATGGCGCCGCGCAAGGTCAAGCCCTCTTCAGTGCCGGCTTGGTACACGCCTGCCCTTGATGCGCCCAGCGTCTCGGAGAAGAGCCTCGCCTCCGCTTGGCGCTTCGGCGGCGGTCGAGAACAGCGAGGGGGGAATGACTTCGGCTTGCCTCCGGCGTGTCGAGCACGAGGAAGCACCTTCTTCCCCTTCTTCATGAGCAGCATCACTGCCGGGTTGGTTCCCCCCTTTCCGATTTCTTTTTCGAGGTCCTCGACCACTTCGGGCTGCAGGCGCTGCATCTTCATCCCAACTCGATCCTCCTCTTGTCCATCTTTGCCTACTACTGCGAGGCGTATCTGGGCGTGATGCCGTCCGTGGCTCTCCTGCTCCACTTCTTCTTCCTTCGCGTCGTGAGTTCCGTCTCCGGGTGCGCCAATTTCGCCGCATCCGGCAAAATAACTTCGATCTCGAACACTTTGGTAAGAGGTCGACAACATCCGGCCAAATGGGTCATGATGGGCGTAAGCGCGTCCACCAGCGCTTGGCATTGCCGACGAAGGCACCCCAGTCTAATAAGGGGTGGCCTCGGTGAAACTTCAGCAGCGAGCGGGCATCGTCGGTGTTGGTATGATCTTGAGACCGACTGAGGCGACAGCGTGAAGGTGGCAAAGGTCACGGGGGACATGCTCCTGAGGGAATTCCTGATGTTGCGCGTGGCCCGCTGCGGCGTGGTAGCGCCCATTGTGGGCTTCGGAGATGAAGAAGAGCGAGACCCACTTTGAGGCGGGGCCCTGCCGGATGAGCCTGCTGTCCTGCGCCTCCTAGTTGGGGACAACCAGGAGTACCCGCCGAGTGCCTTCACTCCCTTGTTCTTCCGCAAGGATTGGGAGCCAATTGGGGCCTCCAGGCCGACCTTTAATGCGCGCGGGCTGGTGCCGCCCGTGCTCTCCGGAGCCCCCGAGGCACCGAAGCCAGTGGAGCTATCTTCACGGCGAGTCCAGCAGGCGAGAAGCGAAGAGGAGGAGGACTCGGGGGCGACCCCCGAGGAGATGGGGGAAAACTCCCCGTTGAGCAAGGCTGAAATCCTCCGAGCCCTTCCTGACGACGCCAAGGTCGATGCCCGCGGGGAGGAGGGAGAACCGCCCGTCATCCCGACGAAGAGCAGGTCGGCCCTGATTCCTCAGGATGCTGCCTCCGCCTTGACGCCGCCCGGAGCTGCTTCCGTCCCTTCTGGTGCACCGTCTTCCGCTCCCGGAGTCTGTGCGCCCACGCCTGAGGCTTCGAGGCTTTCAGGCTTCAAGCTTCCCAAGCGGAGGGTGGAGTACACCGCGGTGGATCAGTAAGTGTTTTGACCTTTCGTCTTGCTTTTGCTTATACTTGCTATTTCCTGACGTTCACCCTTAGTTGACCAGGCCAGTGCCTTCGGCGAAGAAACGGAAGGAGGACATGGCGGCCGCGCCCCCTTCGTCGGAGAAAGGAGGTGGCAGCAATCGCACCTCCCCAGCCCGGTCGCCCTCGCAAGGCCAGGGGAGACGTCATCGGGAGTCGTCAGCCCCCGTGGCCCCGCTGGCTCTGGAAGTGCCGGCACCTGGCACGACCGATGAGGTCCCAGAGGCTCTGGAGCCCTTGATCTCTCATGCCCAGGTAACAATGTCGCCCCCCTCCTTCTGCTGCGCTCCTGGCTCCAGGTTCTTCTGCTTCCTCCACCACCCTGGAGCGCGTTCTTTCCTAGATGGCTCAGCTGCGGGAAGATCTTCTGGGCGCGGACCCACGCCTGGTAGCCGGGCGCCTAGAACTAGCCTCCGGCTGGCTTCACTCTGACTTGGCGGTTCGAGCGACGCTGAGCCAGGCCGCGGCGTCCTCCGAGAAGGAGAAGCAGAGCGCCATCAAAGCCGTGGCTGATCGCAACGCGGCACTGAAGGACGCTAAGGCCGCCCGTGGCAGCTATCAAGAGCTGGAGGACAAGTTTAAGCGTCTGCGCGACCAACACGTGGAAGAAGCACGCGGCCGCCAGGTGAAGGAGGAAGAGATGAGGGCCCGGGAGGACACCATCAAGAACCGTGACGCCGAGTTGGAGGAGAGTGGAGAAAGCGCGGAGACTCTTTGGCGCAACCCGGTGGAGGAGGCTGGGCCGGGGCGAAGGTGAAGGAGGCCGACCTTGATGCCAAGAAGAAAGTTCTGGCTGAGGACCGCGCGACCTTTGTTGATCTTGAGGAGAGGTATCGCGCAGCACTGAAGACGCTCTACGAGAAAGGCTTGGAGAGGCCGCTGGCCACCACTGAGGATGGACCTGCTCAGCTGCTTCCCTTCTTGGTGAAGGCGCTCAAGGAAGTTGTGGAGGGCGTCGGTCCCATGGCAGAGGCGGAGGCTCGTGTTCTTTCTTCAGCTGCGTTGACTTGTGTCTTCAGCCACCTACACCTTCGCGACCCCAGCGCTCGTCTTGTGAGATCTTTGAACTGTCAGCTGAAGAACACTGCATAGCTACCGCCAGCTGCGTGCAAAAGTCAGGTGGAGGCCTTGTTGAAAAGAAGTTTAAGTGGCTTTGCTTCGCGCCCTCGGTGAGGCGACACTACGCAGGGAGGAGTGCCGCTTGGGCATCGGCCAGTGCTTTCGGGGTGACCTGCGGCTCCTTTCTGTGTTTATTCCTGCAACCATGCATCGAGGCCTCGTGGAGGCGTTAAACTTGTGTTTTGGTATTGTGAGAACAATATGTCTTGTAATATTTGCTTCGAGGTTTTGTGTTTTTCTTCCTATCTGCTTTGTGTTCTGCGTCGCGAGCTCGGCCCAGCGCATGCCTCGACCGCCGTTAGGCCGACTGAGACCAGGGACGGACAAAGGAGTGAGGGGACCTACGTGACCAGTTAGGCTCCTAAGTGCAATGCTCGAGAGTCCCCTTGGCGCATAAACAGCTTATAGGAAAAATGCGAGGATAGGTTAATGTTCTCGTCGGAGAGCCGGCCCGCGCATACCTCAACCGTCGTTGGGCCGGCCGAGACCGGGGCGGACCAAGGAGTGAGGGGATCGTGACGAGTTAGGCTCCTTAGCAGCGATGCTCAGAGAGTCCCCCTTGGCGTGCAAACAATCTACATACCTGCCCTGCCGAGGAACCTCGGGAGGGCGTCACGGCGACCAGGTCCGAGACCTAGTTGAGTGGCGTGCGCTTGGGAATGACCAGCGCAGCCCCAGTCAGGGGAGACTGGTTGGGTGCGTACCCTTAGGCGTGACCAGCGCAGCCCCAAGCCCAGCCCCTCGCGGCTCTCCGAGGCGTTGCGGTGAGTGAGGCGCTAAACTCTGGGTCTCCACGAGGTTGAATGCGGCCGTGAGCCGCCCTCGATTATTTATCACCGGCGTGTAGCATAGTGCTTCCGCTTGTGCGCGGTATAGCGCTCCTCGGCAATGTCGATGTGGCCTGGGCATGGTCCTTCCACTTGTGCATGGGAGGGATCCCTCTAAGGAGAGCCCGGGCGTGTACAGCCCATACGACACGTGGCTTGCGACATCGCCTTGAGGTGTATCTAGGCACTTTCGTGAGCCAGCGCAGGACTCATGAGGCCCTACCTTAAGGCGGGTTGCGCCTGGTCTTGGGTCCTTGATAGTTGTGTGTTCCTACAAGATGGTTAGGTACTAGTGTTCTATGTCCTCAGGTCCCGGCCCTCGAGCGAGCTCAGCCGCCGCTGGTATGCCAGGTCGTGATGCCGTGGTCACGGCCGGTGGTGGAGAGCAGTGGAAGCTCTGAGTCGCGATGCTCAAGAGCCCCCCTTTAAAGCATAAGCGAATTGCATGAGAGAGGGGTGGGCACATGGCAGTGTGTGAGCTATGATAGTGGGTAGCAATCGAGCAGACGATAATCACATGCAGATTATGCATGAGAGGCGAATCAGCTTAGGTAAATCGGAAGATACATGCCACTTGGGTCAGTCCCGGCGGCTTGGGGATGATGCAGGCAGGGGCGCCTGACAAGGTAAGCTAAAGACATAAGCAAGAGGGTACATGCCACGGGGCCGGACCCAGCGGCTTTAGGAATGATACAGCCAGGCGCTCCCAGCTGAATGTACTTGGAAAATTTCACATGGTTTTGTTGATGAAGAGATGTCGGACAGCGAAGAGTGCAGCGATGAAGGATTGCTCCTCACGAGCCAGCAGGGCCTGAACCTCGGGAGGTTACAGGGGCCCCGAGCTGTTCGGCGAGGACAGTCTCCATCTCTGCCGGGGACGGCGTGGTGCACAGCCTCCTGAGCCGCCGAGGATGCGCCCGCGAGGTTCTTGTGGTAGGCGAGCGACACGCTTCGGCAAGCAAAATGGCATCTGAGCTTGGTATGCGATGGACCCTCGCACCGACCCATGCGCGAAGGCCAGAAAAGCTCCTCAGAAGCAGCCCTGTTGAGCCCTGGGACATCGATGCAGATGCGCAGCCCGACATCCTCACCTCGATGGGGAGCTGCGCCTCGCAAGCGGCGGTCGCCGCGCATGGCCCTTGCGTCTTGTAGTTCCTGAGTGGTCTTGGTGATGAACTCCTGAGCGGTGGGCGCTCCTTGTCTTGTGTCCTCCTGAGGGAAACGTGCCTTGAAGCATGCCTCCAAGTGGTGCCCGAGCGCCTACCTCGTGACGTGGGCAAGGTCTGAGGCCCTCAAGGAGAGAGCCCCCGAGCCCTACCCGAGGAGGGCGCCGGGCGCGCCTTCCTATGCAATGGAGGGAGGCGCCCCTGGAGCGGGCGGTGATCCTGACGAGGTTCCAGCTGCGTTGCCACCTTCCTGAGGCCCGATACACCGCGGCTGCTTCTTCTTCTTGGGAATGGCCTCCGGAGGGCCATCGCCCTGGCTGTCGGGGTCGTCGATTGTTGCAGCTCGAAAGGCGCGCTTAAGGGAGCACACCGCGTCCCTTTCTTCGCATGGGACCGTGATGATCCCTCCGCTTCCTGGCATCTTGAGGACTGTCGGATTTCGGGTTCCGGCAGACCCTCTAGGTTCGAACTCTGGGGTGCACACGGAGATCTCACCTCCAACCTACCTACCCCTCGTCGCCTCGCAAGGATCTAAACTACACAAAAGAGCAACACAAAGGAAACAAGTTTTATCTTTGGTTAGGGCCACCATTGTGGTGTAATACCCTACTCAGGTGTGTGGTGTGGTAGGATTGCCTCGGGGCTGAGGTGAGCAGTACAAGGAAGAACAACCTCGTGAGGTGCATTTCTTGGCGGTCTGACGAACTGCTAGGTGGAGTTCGGTCTCTCTCTCTCTCTCTAGATTGCTTGATCTCTAGCTACATTCTAGATTCGGATCCCTCTACCCTGTGGGTGGCTAGTCCTATTTATAGGCAAATGCCTGGGCCTCTTCCCAAATATTGGCGGGAAGGCGCCAACAATTAGCCATTTGGAAGGGAACATCTAGTACACTTATCTGACTAAATTTGGTCCTCGCTTGCCAAAGGCTCGACAATGGCCGCCCGGCTTGGGCTCCACGATGACTTCCTTCTGCCATTGTGTTGGTCTTGGTCTTGTTGCATCGAAATGGTTGCCTTTGCTTGATACTCTCGCTGCGCTTGCCTCCTTTGCACCAAGAATGGGGACACTGGGGGTGGCGCCCTTGGCGCCCTTGAGTAAATCATGGCTTGCGTCATGGGCACCTCGTGAGGTACCCGCCTTGATCTCTCCGCCTCCTCGCGAGCCAGCCTGCTGAGGCTGTGCTTGAGGAAGCTTCTGTCGTCGCCCGTGAGGCTTGGCCTCGCGAGGTCTTGAGCTTGTCTTGATGAAGATGGGCCGTCTGGGGCCACCCTTGAAACCCGCGCCCATGCCGCCATAAGCAGCAAGTCACAGGTACCCCGTTCCCAGAATCACAGACAGTAACCCGGGCCCAAAGCGCGCTGGACTTCGCTTAGTGGAAGCGAAGGGCAAGTCTGGCGCCCGCTGGCCCTAACAACCGCGGCCTTGGCGCCGCGTGGCGGTTGATTGGGCGTGGGCGCCCTGCTTCCCCACGCCTCGGCAATGGCATGAATTGACAAGTACACGCATGCAAAGCGGGTCATGATTACTGTGATCGTGGAGAGTCGACGGTTGGCCTTCCCGGCTATAAATCTGAGCAGGCGTGCCCTTCCAGTCCATCTCTTCTTTCTTCTCCTTCTTGCGTTGCTCCACATCACGGCAATGGCTCCGATCCGCCCGGTTCTCCACGAGAAGAAAAGGAAGGTCCCCCAAGAGGGTCCCGACCGCTTCGCCGAAAAACGACCAGCCCTCTGCCCGTCGAGATGAGGCGCCCGGCGAGGAGGTGTCGAGGCCCTGGTATGGCGACCATGCCAGAGTTCCGCTTCTGCCCTTATGCCTTTCGCATTGAGGGCCTGATGGAGTCGGCCTTGGCGCCATGGGCGGCGCGCCGCCGTCGGCGCTGGTGCGGTCCGCAGCGGTGCGCTTTGTTCCCCAGGTCCATCTGAGGCTCCTCCCAAGTTTGAGCTCCACGCCATGCCTCCTCAGTCTTGGATTCTCCTTCCTCCCTCCTTCGCCTTGGCGATTTCGCATAAGGGATCTGGGCTCTGGCTGCAGCCGCACGCACTCGTCTGACACCCTTGCGACGGGAGGCGGAGGTGTGATCGTCGCTCCGGGCAAGTCTTCATGACTCAAGGCTGGGGCGAGATCGCTGGAGTCTGGGGGGACGGCGCCCTCGTGATCCACCTAGAGTATGTGGCGCTTCCGTGATGTTCTTCAAGGTCTTCGGCGGAAGGATGCCGGTGAGTGCTGCCACAGGAGAGGTGGCGGGGCCCTGCGCGGCGAGACCAGGCTTCGCCGATGGCTCCCCGGCAGCTCCTCGAGGCAGAGGCGTTGGAGGATCCAGCGACTCCGCCGAGCTCTTAGCGACTCGGAGAGGCGGCAGCGACCTCTGAGCCCCGAGCTGCGTCGCTCTCGGGAAGGCGGGCTCATCGGGCGCCCGCCGCCTCGATCTGGATGAGGTTGGTGCGGCCTTTGTATTACATTATTGATGATGGCATCTCTTGCGGGGCGCGTGTAGTTAGCGTTCTTTAGGATCTGCTCGCTTCGTTCCCTGCGAGGAGTCGGCAGCGCCCATGGGGGCTTGTAAGGTGCTGTGGTTCTGTTTGTTAATATGATCCTTGTCATGAAGTAGTGCGAGATACTCATCCCATCTTAACTTAGTTCCTCCTTCCGAACCTCACGAGGGCTTGATGCTCTGCGCCCGACGAGTCCCGGTCCCAAAGGCAGGCTTCAGCCATCGCTGGTATCTCCAGTCGCGATGCCGTGGTCAAGGCCAGGAGGTGGCGGCTGGGTCGATAAGAGCCCCACGAATCGCGATGCTCAGGAGGTCCCCTTTAGCGCTCAAGCAGCCATCGTTCGGCGAAAGGGCGCGTAGCGTTGCTAACTGCGAGATTGCCTTAGGTGCGAGGTCGGTTGCTGCGATAGCTAGTGTTTCCGGAGGATGACTTATCTCAGGAGTCGGGAACCGCTTCTTGGTGTGGCGTTAGGTCCGCGCATCGGCAGATGAGGAGTTGCCTGGCGAGGTCCCCGCGTGCCTCTTGACTCTCGCCTTTACTCCCTTTTGCTCTCGTCCTCGGGTCGGCCCTCGGCGGGGGCTCGGCCGTCGCTGGTATGCCGGTCGCGATGCCGTGGACAAGGCGGAAGGGTGAGGGCTGGAGAGCGATGAGGAGCCCATGAGTCGCGATGCTCATGCCCCCCCTTTAACATGCAAGCCGTTCGCGCGGACAAGAGTGAAGAAGACGCCGTGAGGGCCTCGCCTGATGCTGCTCCTTGAAGAGATCCTGCAGGCTCATCACAAGAAGACAAGAGTTCGCCATAACAATCGACAGTCAGCTGTTGGTTGCTCTGGAGGGGTGATGAGGCACTGAAGGCTTGCTGAGGTGGCGCCATGCGGGGCTGCTGCGGCCAGAGCTCAGCCATTCAGGTTTGTCGGTGTTGCAGGGACGGACCCATGCGCAAGCGTCGTGCTGTTAGCAAGCAGCTCCATCAGTTGGTGTCAATCGAGCGGGCGACTAGGAAAAACACGTTAATCACAAAGGAGCAAGTTCATTTAGATAGGTGCAGGGAAGGCAGACATCGCTGTGTCAGCTCGGCGACTTAGGGATGATGTAGCCAGGCGCCCCAATAAGGTAAACTAGAAACATGAAGCAAAAGAGATACATGCCGCAGGGACGGACCCAACGACTGGGAATGATGCAGCCACAGGCGCTCCTAGATGAAAAAGAAACTCGAAGGATGTCACCTGATAATGTTTAAGATGAGGCGGACGGCGTGCGCTGCGGAAGCCGATCTTCCACGAGCCCCTAGGGCGGGGGAGCCTCGGGGAGGCTCGGGAGGCGTTAGTGGCTCTCGCGGACCATCTCCATCTCCGCCCGGGACTGCGGAATGCACAGCCAATTGAGCCTCAGGATGCTCCTTATGGTATTTGGCGTGGAAGCTGTGTTCGGCAAACCATAAGGCATCTGAGCGTAGCTGTGGGGTGGACCTTCACAGGCGCCCAGCGTGAGGCAGGCGCTCTGAGGCTCGGTTGAGCCCTGGTATGTCGATCTGAGGCGCGCAGCCCTCCATCCTCGCTTTGGATGGGGAGCTCGGCGGAGTGGCGGCAGCTGCCACTCATGACTCTTGGCTCCTGCAGCTCTGAATGATCTTCTTGCGAACTCCCGAGGTTTGGCCCTCCTTGCCTCGCTCCTTCACGGGGAAAAATGCTGAAACACGCCTCCAAGGGGTGCCCAGCGCCTCCCTCGTGATCTTAGCAAAGTGGTGGCCCTCGGGAGAGCCCGAGCCTTGCTCGGGAGGCGCCGAGCACGCCTTCCTATGCGACAGAAGGAGGAGCCCCCCGGACAGGCGCAGACCCTGAGGGGCCTGCCTCCCAAGGGGTCGGGCCAGGCGAGGTCTTCTTCTTCTTAGGAGCAGCCTCGGGGAGCCTCCCGCTCCTGTGATCTGGGTCTTCAATTGATGCGGCTTGAAAAGCACGCTCCAGGGAACACACTGCGTCTCTCTCTTCGCAAGGCACCGTGATGACTCCGCCACTTCTGTCACAGCCCTAGCTTAGCCTCTGCTTGTCCTTGCATGATCTTCATGTCATCCTGTTAAATTTTCTCAGAAAGTTGAAATGGGGATGGAAGAAACCCCCAGCACCACTTAATCCAACTAGGGTTACTAAAATACTTTTCAATGATCCTGAAATGGCCTTCAAAAATGTTCATCATCTTTGTCTTGGTCTAAAACCTCTGACAAAAATGGTTTACATTTTTCTAGGACAAGATTGGGTCACTGGATTAAATCTTATGCTATTTGCAGTTGGGCATTTAATTGCTATATAATATTTTAAATGCTCAATTAATTCTGAACTTAAGTGAGGGCTGTTGGGAATATTCCAGCGAGCCCACAAATATTTTCGGGGTTTTGAAAGCGTTACGGTATTTTAATAAAGCCAAGAAGTTATAGAAATAGAAAAACATTAACAAAAGCAGAGAGATTACCTTGCGCTTACGGCGGCTGGCAGCCTTGGCAGCCCACCAGGCCCATCGCGGTCGTCCTCCACCTCGCGCCCGGAAGGGCGAGGCGTGTATTCCCACTTGCGCCCGGCAGCGCGCGTGCCACCTCACTTCTGCCGCTTCCCCTCGTCGCTGGGCCTCCTCGCGGCGCCCACACCCAGGACCCTCTGCCTCTCCCCTCTCTCCCCGGCGCTCTCCCCTCCTCTGTTCTCCTCACGAGCGCCCGCTTGCGCGCCGGCGAGAACCATCGTGGCCACAGCCACCCCTAAATCTGTCGATGCACCCAGAAGAACCGCCATCGACTCCTGCATCATCTACGCCAACCCGTTCGACTGCGGGAGCTCTGCAACGTCGTCCCCGACCTCGTCTTCGTCGTTCGGCCGCCGAGATCGCCAGCGACCTTCCGTCTCCATCAGCCCCTCCCCGAGCTCGTCGACCGCTCTTCGTGCTCGCTGTAAGCCACTGACCGTCCCCACCCTTTTCGTTCTCTCTGTCACTCGCCGTAGCCGCGCGCCTGCACCCTTGCAGCGCCGCCTCCTGCCTGCCCGCCGTCGTGGCCACGCCCACCGCAGGCTTTCGAACTCGGCGCGTCACCGCCTCTCCAGCGTCCCGAGGATCCCGCAGCCCGCTCCATCTCCTTCCATGCCTCCTATACGCGACCCGAGCTCGTCAGAGCTCCGGCGGCCATAACGTCGTCGCCTGGCATCTTTTCAAACCACCCGAGCCCAAACACCACCACCCTTTGGGCGGGCGAGTCTCCTCGTCACGTGAAACCTCTCCGCCGCGCAAATGGTGCGCTGTGGGCGATTCCGATACCTCCGCCCGCGTTCGGCCTCTTGATGACTAACGCCAGGCGGGTTGACGCCTTGACCGCCGGTGGTTTAGCCCCGGTTGACATGCGGGCCCCACCCGGCTAATTAATCTAGTTTAGGTGTATACTTAATTAGTTTGACCTAGGTTAGTGCTAATTAAACTAGGTTAGTTTAGTTGAACAACGACATCACGGGCCCCATTGGTCGGTTTGACCTGGGCCGCCCGTTGACTTCGCTTATGTCATCTTGATGCGAGTCTTTGGTAGCGATAATTCATTTTCTGGAATTAGTTTAATTCTAGATAATTAGGAAATCCAGAAAATTGCCTAAACTTCTAAAAATCATAGTAATTCAACCGTAACTCCAAATGAAACAAATTATATATGAAAAATTATCAAAAAAATGAAACCTATCCATTTGTATCATTTTCATGCATGTTTGAGAAAGTTAACCTCACTGTTTAGGATGAAACATGATTAGGACAAATTTGATAATAGATTTGGAGTTGGAATTTGATCTAGTTTTGAATTCCACTTCAATCAAAATGACTTTCTGTTGCATTATCTCTAATAATAGCATATTGCCATCTCATGAGCATGCATCATATTGTGCATTGCATTGATTGTGTTTCCTTCTGTGTTGCCGGTATTTGTCCCCTCTCGATAGACGTGATACCGATGATGAGATCAATGACACCGATGAAGAACTATACTATCTTCAGAAGTGCCAGGCAAGCAAAACCCCCTCGTTCATTTCGATACAATCCCACTCTCTCGCTCCTACTCTCTTTTATTGCATTAGGACAACAGCGATTCATCTGTTACTTGCTCCGGTAGCTGAACCCCTTTTCCTCTGCATGACCTGTCATTTCCACAGTAAATAGATGAAACCCACTAGCATGGGTAGGAGTTGTTTGAGCCCTGATGTGCCTACTCATTCATGCTTGTTTGTCATGCACTCTTGCTTAGAGTTGAGTCGGTCGATTCATCGAGGATGAATCGGAGGTGTGTAAACATGTCCTACTTTGTGTGAGCTAAGTGTGTGAACACGATTTGGTAAAGGTAGCGGTGAGAGGCTATGTAGGAGTACATGGTGGGTTGTCTCATTGAAACCGTCCTTAGGAACTGAGTTCTGTGTTTGTGATCCATGAACAGTTACTACCATACATTGGGATCCTTAATTGACTCTCTCGGCTTCTTAACCACCCTTGTTCTCTGTCCGGGAGTTGCAACTAGTTTACGGTGTTTGTAGGATATGTGTTGGAGGCCGTGCGTAGTCTTGACCCTAGGGGTGGGCTATGATGCAGTAGATACACCATGGCACGGTGTACAGGCGCCCGTTTGTGTCTCGGGAACCCTGCTCACATCGTTCGGGGCCGTATGTGGAAGCGGCGGACTCCTGCGGATGGAACCTGAATAGGCAATAAACCTGGACTAGAGACTTGAGTGTTTAGGTAGGCGTGGCCGACACCCTCACCAGGCTTCCGCTTGAAGGTTGCCGAGATACATAGCGTGTACATGGCGGTAAGTGGCGAGAGTGTGTGAAGAAGTACACCCTGGGGTTATCATCATCTATTGAATAGCCGCGTCATGTAAAGGACCTCTGGGTTGCCTATAACAGTTCATAGACAAGTGAAAGTGGATACTCTAAAATCGCAAGATATAGCGTGAGTGCTATGGATGGCGTTCTCGTAGGGAGGCGGGGCGGATCCATAGTGGTGTATTGATATGGTGAACATGTGGACTCGTGTGCCACCTCAAAAGAGTTACTTGCGATCGTAGTTCATGATAGCCACGAGTCAAAGCTGGCTTGCTGCGGTTAAACTCCACCACCCCTTTATTGATACCGATGCATATGTAGCTAGTTACGATGTAAGTCTTGCTGGGTACATTTGTACTCATGTTTGCCTATTTTATGTTTTTGCGAGAGAGCGTCGGTCTCGCTAGTAGTTCCGCGTGGACTTCGACGTTTAGCTTGTTACCTCAGCTACGATCTTGTACCCTTGGGAGGGTCGTGTAGATAGTCAGGCTGTCACGCCCAATATGCGACCCTATCCAAAAGGAACTCGAAGGTCCCACCAAGGATAGACCCGCATATTGAAACGCTTTTGCAAGGTGGATATCATTACATCAACATTACATAATAGATGGGGATACATACATAAGGCACAAATGCCACAAGAATACATCAACATCATACAAGAGAACAACATCCGACTACGGATGAAACATAAACAGAAACTCAACAATATCCACCACCTGCTAGCCGGGCTGCGACACTGGAACCTATCCCTGATCGAAGAAGAAGCGGAAGAAGAACTCCAACACAAGCAAACATCGCTCTCGCGTCATGATCATCATAAAACCTGCACACTGGCTGGTGGTGTAGTAATCTGTGAGCCACGAGGACTCAGCAATCCCATTACCATGGGTATCAAGACTAGCAAAGCTTAATGGGAAAGGAAGGGTTAAGGTGGTGAGGTTGCAGCAGCGGCTAAGCAATGTATGGTGGCTAACATACATAAATGAGGCGAGAAGAGAAACAAAGGCGATCGTCAACTAGTAATGATCAAGAAGTGATCACGAACTCCTACTTACGTCGGACATAACCCGAAACCGTGTTCTCCTCTCGATCAACCCGAAAAGAGACACTCACGATTCACGCTTTACGGTTGGTGTATTTTAGAAGAGTTTGCTTCAAGTTTACTACAACCCGATATTAACAAATTCCCATCTGCCACATAACCGCTGGACACGGCTCTCGAAAGTTTATACCTGCGGGGTGTCCCAACAGCCCATGATAAGCTCTCGCGATCAGCGAAGGATATTCCTTCTCCCGGAAGACCCGATCAGTCTCGGAATCCGGCTACAAGACATTTCGACAGCAATAAAACAAGACCAGCAAAAGCCGCCCGATCGCCGACAATCCCGATAGGAGCTGCACATATCTTGTTCTCAGGGCAACACCGGATGAGACTAGCTACGAGTAAAACCAGCCCTCGAGGTTGCCTCAAGGTGGCCCCGCAGGCAGCTCAGTTCGGACCAGCACTTAGAGAAGCACTGGCCCGGGGGTAAATAAAGATGACCCTTGGGTTAATTACTCCCAAAGGGAAATGTAGGTGGTGGTGAGGCAAAAGGTAAAACCAATGTTGGGCCTTCTTTGGAGGAGTCTTATTCAAAGCGAACTGTCAAGGGGTCCCATAAATCACCCGACCCGCGTTAGGGACGCAAAATCCGGGAACATAATACCGATATGACGGAAACTAGGGCGGCAAGAGTGGAACAAAACACCAGGCATAAGGCCGAGCCTTCCACCCTTTACCAAATATATAGATGCATTAATCATATGAGAGATATTGTGATATCCCAACAAAATCCTGTCCACCATGGAGCAATCTTCAACTTCACCTGCAACTAGCAATGCTATAAGAGGGGCTGAGCAAAGCGGTAACATAGCCAAACAACGGTTTGCTAGGAAGGGTGACAAAGGTTAGAGGTTCATGGCAATTTGGGAGGCTTGAGCAGCAAGTGATAGGTAGCGCAGCATAGCGGAAGAACGAAGCAACTAGCATAGCAATGATAGTAGTGAGATCCAGGGTAGCAATCATCTTGCCTGAAATCCTGCTAGCAAGAAGAACGAGTCCATGAAGAAGATGAACGGATGAAGCCGAACCAAGCGTAGACGAACGAATCCTCACGATCGCAATGAAACAGGAACTAACAAGAAGAAGCACACAACATAGTAAACACAGCACACATAGACAAGACATGATGCACAACCAAGCATGATGCATGACAAGACTACATGAAGCTACTCATGGCAAGAGATGATGCAAACAAGAACAACACATCAAAGCGAGTTTAAATGAGGCCGGAAACAACATATAACAATTCTGGCAAGTCCTCATATGCAAATTTCGAAATTGGTCCAGATCTGAATAACTTTATGTTCAAGTTGTTAAACAGCTATTTAAAATTCACCAAGATGATCTACACGAAATTCTAGTCAAGTTACATATAAAGTTCATTAGATTCGGAGCTACGGCCTAGAAGATATGAGCAAAACAAGACAAGCATGGCATTGATACAAAATGCATACAAACATCAAGCAAACACCTCAAAACAAGGATGCAACATGATAATATGAAACTACATGCAAAATAAAGCAAGTTTCATATAGAGCACACTCAAAACGGAGCAACGGATCAACACATACACCCTATACAAGTCATGACAACAATCTGTCCAAAACAACAACTAGGCATATTGCAAGCACCTGAACAACAAGCTACATCATCTTAACATGATAACAAAAGGCATGGACGTGATGTACAGGTAAAGCATGACAAAACATGAACAATGAGCTATCTCCAGAAATCAATAGAACATGCTCAAAATGACATGGCAAGATTGCAAATAATAACAGTTTCAGACTTTAGCAGAAATAACATCAGGTTGCAATGTTTAGAGCTATCAAACGACACGTTACAGGAACTTATCATGGCAAACAAAGGCACGGCATGATACTACTAAATGCATAGAACAAATGTACTTTACTGACCATGAGCCAAAAAGGATAATAAGATATGATGGCACCCATGTAAACATGGCAAGTTATATTACAGATTCATACATGGCAGGAACAACAATAAGTAGGCATATTGGTGAGCTTGAACCACTCACCACAGAGCAATACATGGCATGGCAAGGCAACTCACAGTAAAAAGACATGTTTATGAAGCTGATAATGTCAAGAGCAAGTTCATAGAGTGCATGGATCACTAAAAACTATCATGGCAACATTGAATTTAATGTTAACAGGCTGACAGCAACAATATTTAGCAATTTGAGAGCAATATTACCACAAGTTACGGCAGGCTACAAATGCAACCAGGGGCATGGATGGATGGAGCATGACATGTAGAACAAAACATGTTTAGTGAACATCTCCAGATTATGCATAGAATGACTTGTAGCAGCAGGTTAACATAGCATCATGATATAGCAGATTCAGACATGCAAAACAGCAACATCAAGTATCCTACTTAACAAGCTTGATGCACTCACTACAGGAATCACAAAAATACATGGATAGCACCCCTGTAAAGATGGCATGGCATAGATCAAAACACATGTAGAGCTCATGCTCATATGATGCACACACAAAATGCAACAAAAATGACAAATCATCAATTTATAACATTTTCAGCAGATTAACATCACATAGCACTCTTGCAACAATGATTCAGGCATCAAGATGAACTCCAATTAACCTGATGAAATGGAATGAAATGAGGTACTCGTGGAGACGAACAATTTGACATATTACACGCACGAAACGGAGCTACATGCACAGAGTTACGATGCGATGAACATGGGTACATGATAATGTCAAAAACTTCGGGACTTAGTGGATTCGGGGTCAACCTGTTTGCACGGATATCGAGGATCGCCGGAGTTGGCCTGGATCTCGCCGAAGAAGAGAGGAGAGCAGCGGAGTGGGAGCGGCGGATCCGGGCCTTGGGGGCCGGAGGAGGGCCCGCGGAGCGGGGACAGGCGGCGCGGCTTAAGTTCCGCCGGATCTCGCGGATCCGGCGCTGGGCGGGAGCTCCGTGTGGCGAGACAAGGGAGGCCGCGCCAGCCAGAGACGGCGGCGGCAGCCAGCCAGCGAGGGCAGCGCGGAAGTCGAGGCGAGGCCGCGCCCCGGAAGGACGCGGGTTGCTGGCGCGGGCGCGCTGCCAGCGGCAGTCACCTCGGCGAGGCGAAATCCAGGCGGCTGGCTGGCGCGCCGGAGGCAGTGGCGGCCAGGCGGGCCTTGAGCGGGCAGGCGGCGAGATGGGGCCTGGCCCGATCGGCAGCATGGGAGCGGCGAGTGGAGAAAAAAGAGAGGTGAGGTGGCGCGGTGGGATTGGGCGAGGCGGCGGCGGAGCTGAGGTGGCGAGCCGTGATTGGCCGGGGCGACGTGAAGGCGGCGGCGGACGCGTCCGGCGGCGGGGTGGACACGTCCGGTGGCGTGGGAGGAGCGGGGCTAGGGTTTGGACTGCGGGATTTTCGGAGGGGATCACATATTTATAGGTAGACGGAGCTAGGAGAGTCCAAATGAGGTGCGGTTTTCGCCCACACGATCGTGATCGAACGACCGAGAGCATAGAGGGGAGTTTGCTGGGTTTTGGGCCACTTTGAAAGGGTGTTGGGCTGCAAAGAAAGAGAAGCTTGTCGGTTACCGGTTAACCGTTGGAGTACCAAACGACCTCCAAATGGCACGAAACTTGACAGGCGGTCTACGGTGCTATACCAAGGCAGCTTGACAAACCTCGGTCCATTCGAGACCATTTAACACCCGCACACGAAAAGAGGCAAAAGGGGGCGCCGGGAGACATAGGAGTGCCGGATTGCAAAACGGACAACGGGGAAAACGCTCGGATGCATGAGACGAACACGTATGCAAAATGAGATGCACATGATGACATGATATGAAATGCAGATGATGGCATGGAAAAATGCAACACGCAAGCAAATGACATGGCAACGACGGCGAATAACTGGCGGACACCTGGCGCATCGAATCCGGGGCGTTACACAGGCTTCTCAGCCTTTTCCATTTATAGTTGTCTGTACTCAGACATGTTAAGCTTCCGCATGTGCTTTGACTTGTATGCTTTGAATGTTGGGTCATGAGACCCATGTTTATAATATCTCGCTCCTCGGAGCCTATTGAATAAATACTTGTGTCCTAGAGTTATGTTGTGATGCCATGTTGTATTTACACCTATCGAGCATATTGTGTGTATGATTGAAATGCTTGGTATGTGTGGGATCCGACAACCTAGTTGTTTATCCTTGGTAGCCTCTCTTACGGGGAAATGTAGTCTTGTGCTTCCATGAGCCATAGTAGTCCGCTACAGCCAGTTCACGGAATCTTGCTAGCCAGACTCTCGCTCGGAACACTTGGTGGCGGCATGTGATTCACCGTTCTGTGTCCGTCCTTTGAAATGTCACCTTGATGACATCAGTCCTGCCTAGCCTGCTACAGCCGGGTTCCGGAGTCCTATTAGCCCAGCTACAGCCCAGATTGACTGCGCTTGATCGACATGCTCGATGTTGATTCATGTATGCCTGTCCCGTAAGTTAGTGTCACTTTGGATTCACGACTAGTCATGTCGGCCGGGTTCTCTGTCATATGGATGCTAGCGACACTATCATATCACGTGAGCCAAAAGGCGTAAGCGGTCCGGCCCATGGTAAGGCGACACCCGTGGGAATACCGTGCGTGAGGCCGCAAAGTGATATGAGGTGTTACCGGCTAGATCGATGTGACTTGGAATCGGGCTCCTGACAGCTTTGGTATCAGAGCCTGACTGCCTGTAGGATTACCAAGCCAAACTGGTCGAAGTTGAGTCTAGAAATGCTTTAGTTATATAAGGGAATTGATTGTGGAAGGGAACGTAAGGCTCTTTTTACTACTTATACCTCACGGCCTTCTGATCTGAGTCATCCTCTTCTCTCCTACGGGGTTAAGGAACTAGGCCTTCTCATCTATCTATCAGGATGACATGTTGCTAATCCATAGACTTATAGAATTGATAGTTTCAAATCCCAGTTCAGTTTTTACTACTTCCGTATGTTCATAGCTAGTCTCAGAATCTTGATATTGTGATGATCGAGTGGTTATGCCACCATTTTTGCAGAATGTCCCAAATATTTTTGAGCAATTACAGCCGTTATGCTGTCCGAGTCATCCCAGGTTTCAAAACAATCTGATGCACTTGCGAATCCTTTTCCTCTGGTTTTGATGTTCCTTTGGGCCAGGTTAATCACACTAATTGTTGAGTTGAGGTATTCTACTACCTTGACATATATGTTGGAGTTATTATTATGACCCTAGGCGTCTTAGGGGATCATCTAGTAATCCAGCCATGATTGTGTCCCAGTGTGATGATTCTTGCCATTATCCTCGAAAGCATCCCGTGATGCCACTTAGTTAGTAGGCATTCTACTCCTGGGTTTCTGAACCCGAGATTCACACTACTTACTTCATGTTGATAGTGTTTGCTAGTTCCTTTAGGATATTAGTAACTTTGCGATAGTCCTTGAGGTCCGTGATATTTCCTCCTTCCAAATACTATGAACCGCTTATGGCAGAAGTTCCTCGCTGAACCAAAGGATCACAATCAGAGTACTCTTGAGGAGTTCTCCATTCATAATTATAAATCTGCCAGTTCTACCCTTTCCGCATGGGTTATCCGGAAGAAATGTTGAGCTTCGCTCGACATACTAATCTATGCATCCACAACTCAGAAAAAAAACATATGTTCCTTTGAGTTGTCCCTCTTTAGTTGTTTTCTGACCTCCATCTATCAATTGATAATCAAGAGTATGCATGCATTCGTTTATCGATGCCTATTATTCTTGTGGCATGTCAAGCCATTCTATCCTGGAATGACTAGGAGAAACAAACTCCAGTACCTCATCCATATCCAGGATTGTGTCGAAGCAGTTGTAATCCGCAAATCAAATGCCAATCCAGCTTTTGATTCTGTTCTACCTCGGAGTATTACCCCCTTTATGTCAGGATTGTCATGAGGATTGCACCATTTCTCATGAATTCTTGACGTAGTGATACTTCTTGCTATCATTATTCATTCCTCGGTCCCGTGTTGTTTTAACCGGAATGCCGGCAGGTGAACTGTGATGTGTGAAATCGATACTCCTAGTGTCGATTGTACAAAAGAGGTGCACTTTTGTACCCCTATAACTTGCACTGCAGGCGATCGAGGCATGGGCACCACCGCCGAAAGCAAGGCCACAAAGAGCAAAGGGACGAAGCGGACTCCCCGCAAGGCGGTTTTAACAAACCCGACAAGGCCACGGCGGGCGGCTCGCCCACACCACGGACAAATCACCCTTGAGTCCACTGCTCCATGGGGCAATGATTCGGGAGACATCCCGTGGTGGCATGCAGATCTTTGTGAAGACATTCAAAATCAGATACACACTATAGAAGACGACGACCCTTGGCGGGATCCCAGCCAAGGAGGACCACAAGGCCCCCGGCAAGAGCCTTGCCGGGGATGATAGCACGCGCCACGGCGAGGCCCTTGCCGGGGCCCCGGCAAGACCCTTGCCGAGGCTACGGCGAGGCCCTTGCCAAGGACACCCGAGGGCCACCATCGGGCCCACGCCAATCAAACTTTCACCACCGTGCGCATGCAGCTGCCGACCCAACCAGTTGGGCAGGCACCTGCGTGGCGGCAAGCGGATCTTCGTGGAGACCCACCGCTGCGCCACCTCAGCTGCGTGCCTGCCAACATGGCACCAAGGGCACCGCTGGCCAGGGCGCGTGTCGACACGAAAGGGAGCGGCGACGGACGAGACAGGGCTCTCCCCCATCCCCGAAAAAGCAAGGACACCTATGCAAGACGCATTAATGGCGCCTTGTCATGTAATCACGAGGATAAACTTCGTATCACTTGTGCCCTTTCCACCTCCTGTGTGCCCGTGGCAACCCCTTTCCCTATAAAAGGAGGCCCAAGGCGACCAGGAGGAGGATTCGGCTTTTTGGCTGTCCTCACGCCCCATTGCTAGTTCAAGAACACCGGATAAACAAACCACCAAAGCAGGAGTATGGTTTTACGCATCCTCGCGGCCCGAACCTGGATAAAGAGACTGTGTGCTATCTATTTGATCCGTTCTTCTCACGACCCCGCGCCCCGCAACTGTAGTAGGGATTCTTGTGATCCCATAGGTGTCGGCCCCGCACCGACATCTTTGGCGCGCCGGTAGAAGCGCGATTGTGAGAATCGGCTCTAGCAGTTAGCCCGACACTCCTTCATCTTCGTGACCCTTGAAGAAGGAAGGAGACCAGAAGATCGGCCTTTCGGCGATCGCATGTGAAGCTAAGTTGCACTGAACCTTTATTTGTGCTACGCTTCTTATTTGAGGTTATTCCCCCCTCCCCCCTCCCCCCCGGGAGATGTCACGCCTTTGTATGAGAAACCTGCATGCCGGGGGGCTCTCCCACGATCGGCAACGCCCTTGCCCTGTTTCGAGTCCGATCAACAGCTCAAGCGGCTGCGTAAAGAATGGCAGAGTAACCTTCGCGATTGACAACGCCCTCGATTACGACTCGAGTCAAGCTCGGCAGATTCGGCGGCGCGTTCGAGCGGAAGGTGGCTCGCCCAGCAGCACGCAGCGTGCCAGCGAGCCACGGGATCCGTCCCCAAAACGCCCGATAGGGGCTTCGCGCGGCAAGCCCACCCGATCGACGAGGGCACACATACAAAGAGGAATTGAGCGGGAAATAACATGCATGAAAATTAAGAGTACTTCAAAGTTATATTACATCACGTCATAGCTGCGGTTCTAACTAAAGATAAAATTTGTCTTGGTCGGGAACCCTTGCGGCGAAGAAACGGATGCTCAATCCGGCGCTGGCCTTCCACCCTCTTGATTTCGTCGATGCCGTTGGTGATGTGCTTGATGCGCTCCTTGAGCACCGTGAGGTCAACACCGTCCGGCAAGCTCTTCAACAAGGCCACGAAGTCAAGGTCGGGATTCCAGTGTGCCACCTTGGTGAGGACCTTGGTCACAACCCTCCGGCAAAGTCGCCGGGCCTCCTCGGCCGGAGTGGCCGTCCTGTTGGAGTGAAGATAGGCCAAGGCTCCGAGGACACCCTCGAAGAACTGGGTCATCTTGGCGTTGATGGTCCCGCTGCACTCGGGGGCGTACCTCACGTTTGGCAGCCCCATGGTGGCCAATTGCGAGGTGACCCTGCCGGCGACGACCTCCAGATGGGTGATCCACCTGTTCTCACCCACCACATATTCCTGGTGGGAGGCGGCCTCGTTTGCCCGCAGCTGCTTCTCCTCCTCGAGGCTGCTGGTCAAGGTCTCCTCCCGAGCCCTGCTCTCCGACAGCATCTTCTCGAGACTCTCCAGCTTCAGCTTGAGGTCTCTGATGGAGTTCTACGCGTCGGAGAGCTCCCCAGTCCTGCTGATGACTGCTCCTTGCGCCTCTACCAAGGCGCGGTTGAGCGTGTTTTTCTCGCCGGACAGCTTGAGGGCCTGCTCCTTCAGCTCGTCCCGCTCCGCCTCCAGCTCCTTCACCTTGCCGGCATGGGCCAGAGCCTAGGCATCGAGTGCCTCTTTGTGCCTCTGCTCCAGCTCGCGGGTCCGTCGCGTGACAAGGGCCTCGAGCTCCTCATCCTTGCCGCGGAGCGTTGCGCTAAGCTTCACTTCACGCGCAGAGAGGTCCTCTTCCTGAGAGTCCAAGGCGGCTTGATGCTGGTTCCGGGCGGCTTCGGCCGCGGAGGCCAAGTTCGCCGCCTCTTCCTGGGCCTTGTCGACGTCGGCCATTTTCATGGTGAGCTCCACATCGCGCTTGGCCAATTCCTCCTGAAAGGCCCTCTGCTCCTTGCGAGTCTGGTGGAACCAGGTCTGCGTCTCAGCGACGCGCGCCTTGAAGTCCACCTCCGCATTGTCCACCGTTGCCATCCTGGACTTGATCTTGTTCAGGCGGGCACGGTAGAGCACTTGGAGCTTCCGGAAGTCGGCCCCCATGGCGCGGAAAAGCTGCTCTTCTGAAGAACCGTCGCCGCCAACGCCCGGCTCATCAACCACCTCAAGCCCGATGGCGGCAAGCACCTCGCCGTCAAAGGCTTCCCCTTCGGCGGGCGCTCGGCTTGACGCCCCTGGAAGATGGACGAAAAGATCGTCGCCCACCTTCAGATATCTGCCGGGGCCCGAGGTTGAGGAGGAGGGAGGCTGGTCACCCACCACCTCCTCCCCGGCGGAGGCCTTGCCGGCCTCGCCGGCAGGTCTATCGCTGGTGTCCTCGGTAGAAGCCTCGCCGGTCGCCTTGGCGGCCCCCGCAGCGGCGTCCTCGGCAGCACCATTGGCGGTTTCGTCAGCGGCGGCCTCATCAGCATCTTTGGCGGCCTCCTCGGCGGCAATCCTACTGGCCTCTGTCGCGGCCTCCTCAGCAATGTCTCCCACAATAGTGTCCACGTCCTCCATGTCTGTTGAAGGAGGGCCTGGGCAGCAATGAGGGCGATGAAGCCAAGAAAAGAATAAAGGAGAAACAAAGACGAAGGACAGGCGACTCACCAGTGCCAGGCTATGAAGCAGAAGTCCCCTCTACGCCAGCACCTGGCGTCGTGGCAGAGTCACCAGCGCCCAAGTTCCCCTCTTCCTCCATGGGTGTGGGCTCCATGCCTGGTGCCCTTGCCGGGGACGCTCCCCGCGACGGTGTAGTCGATGGGGGTGGTGTGTTAGGAGTAGCCCTATGTGGCTCCTCCTGCTGCTGCTCCCCTCCTGCAAACCCGGCAAGGTCAGCATCATAGCATCGAGCGCTTACCACATGTCGAGTAAGAAGAGGGTGACGAACTTACGCTGGGGGCTGCGCCGGGGGCTGCTTTGTCAGGCTGCTCGGCACCACCAGGTGGTGTCTCTGAAGCCCACTGGGCTGATTGCTCGCCGAGGTCCTCGCCCTCTTCGCCCTCTGGGCCAACATCTCTGTCTCCCTGCAAAAGCAAAAATGGATCAAGACAAGCGACCCGATTTTGGGAAGTGGAAATGACAGATGAGGCAGTACTTACTGCGTCATCCGTCTCCTCCTCTTCCACCAGTTTTCTTTTCCTCTCGGGCTGAGAGACCGAGATCAAAGGAGCTCCACATCATCATCCGAGTCGGCCTTTCTGGAGGAGGCGAAGAAGGCGGCGGGGTTTGTGCGCGCCTCGATGAGGAAGGGGTCGTCGCCTTCTTCTTCTCAGCGGCCTTCGCCAGCCCCTTCGCTGCCGTGGCCCTCGTGTGGCGCCCGGACCCCTCCAGGGTCAATTGAGGCCGCGTAGCCCTGCCGGGCCGGACCGTCTCGCCGGAGCCAGCTCGCGGCAGGACTCGCCCTCTTCCCTTGATTGGCGTCGAGCCCGCCGCCACGTCCTCCTCCTCCAACGACTCGTTGGCCGCGTCCTCGACAAGCGGAGCTCCAGCGTCGATGCTGCTGACCTCCCCGGTGGCCGCCGCCCACAGGGTGAACTGCTCGTCCTCCGCAGCCGTCGCGGCCTTGTCCTCCACACCCCTGGCGCTCCCGGCCTCCGTGGCAAGCTGTGCCTCCCTCGCCCTAGTGGCGATGTAGTCCAGCTCCGCCTGGGTGGTGTCCATGACAAGCCACCGCTCGACGTCAGCATTGACTTATACTTCGGTCAAGGAGTCGAAGAATTGCTGCACATCTGCATCCGTCGGCTCCTGCCAGCTCGGGACAGGGCCGTGCGCATTGCAGTCCGGCATCATAGCAATGATCTCGGACCGGCGTGAGTTATTACTGCAGGACCACCCGCGGCAAGCTGGAAGAACGATCCTTGACGGCCTTGCCGACCTTAGCGGCAGCCCTCGCGGCCTTGCCGGTCCGTTCAACCTCGCCGTCGCAACCCACACCAAGCTGGAAAAGCCACTGACAGAAGTGGGAATGCGCCATCACCGTGAAGTTGTGGCGAGGCGGCGAACCGCATAATGTCGGCGGGTTCGTAAAAGCCAGGCTGGCCTCCCTTGTTATGTAGCAGGCGATCCGACGGCGAATGAAGTCCGCCCCGATCATCTCCAAGGTGAACCCATCCCGGGTCAGCCGAAGGATCCTGGTGGTGGCGACAGTAAGCTTCCCGTCGGCAGCATCGACATCACCCCAGTCGCTGCCGCGGACCGGAGGCGTTCGACGGACCTTGCAGAATTCCGGCGGGTCTTCGTCTTCAATCCAGCACCACCGGCCACGCCATTCATCCCACCTCTCCTTCATGAAACCATCCGGGTACGCCCCCTTGGATCTTGAGATCCGGCGGCCTTATCCGAGGCGGCGCCGGGCTGGATTCGAGGGAGAAATAATGGCGAAGAGTGTCGTGTTGGGCTGCACCGAGCAAAGCCTTCGCAAAGATCTTGTGAAGAGAGCCGAGCCGCCACCGCATTGAATTGAAATCCAAGAGGCGAAAACGAAGGTGTGCATGATGTCGCACAAGAAATCGGAAAAAGAGGCACAACCCGCAAGAAAATGTCGACAAAAAGGGATACCGATTTGGGCAGGATCGGCCAAGCGGCGGGAATGACGACGTTACTGGTGCCCAATTCCTTTCCCCGTCTTCACTCCTATAAAGGCTTGAAGGAGGCCTGGAGCTCATGAACATTAACCGGCGAGGGAAGAAGAAGGCGGACTTCGCCCGATCCCGACAACAGCGCTCTCCGCGGCTCCACGGTCCCAGAGCTCTTAGCCACCCCCCTTGCCCTTGGCGGATTTGGGCGCCATGGCGGCCAAGAAGTCTAGAGGAGTGAAGAAGGAGGGTGGCGAAGCAGCGACAAGTGACGCAATGAAAGCTTAGGAGGGAAGGAAGATAGGAAACGGCGGCTCAGAGATAGGAAAAGGTGCGAGAGAGGAGGAGAAAGTGAGTAGTGCGCCCATGGTTATTCCTTCTTATGGGGGAAAACACGGGCCTCCTGCTTTCAAATTAACTGCGACGTGACGCATGCACGCAGAGCTCAGCCCCACGCATGCCGCCCACGTCACGCACGCCTCCCCACGCCGAGCCACGCGCGGGAGACATGGGAAGCGCAGCGCGCGAAGAAGACTTACCGCGGTAAAAACCACCATGCCTGCCCACGCACCGTTTTTGGGCCTAGCCCAACGATGCGATTGCGCTTACGTGTGGCTCAGGCCCGGGGGCTCCTGTCGGTGTACAAAAAGAGGGGTGCACTTTTTGTACCCCTATAACTGTGCACAGGCAGTCTGAGCCGCGGGCACCACCGCACTGAGCAAGGCAAGGGAGGTGAGCCAAGGTAAGGACAAAGCTCGAAAGGAGCATAACGACTCCAAGACCAAGACCACAAAGAGCAAAGGGGATGAAGCGGACTCCCCCGACAAGATCCTTGCCGGGAGGCGGTTTAACAAACCCGGCAAGGCCCTTGCAGGCGGCTCACCCACACCTCTGAGAGCGAATCACCCTTGAGTCCTTTGCCCCATGGGGCAAGGATTGGGAGACATCCCGTGGTGGCATGCAGATCTTTGTGAAGACATTCAAAATCAGATACACAATATAGAAGATTCCAGCGACCCTTGGCGGGATCCCAGCCAAGGAGGACCACAAGGCCCCCGGCAAGAGCCTTGCCGGGGATGACAGCAGGCGCCACGGCGAGACCCTTTCCGGGGCCCCGGCAAGACCCTTGCCGAGGCTACGATGAGGCCCTTGACAAGGACACCCGAGGGGCCACCATCGGGCCCACGCCAATCAATCCTTCACCGCCGTTCGCATGCAGCTGCCGACCCAACTAGTTGGGCAGGCACCTGCGTGGCGGCAAGCGGATCTTCGTGGAGACCCACCGCTGCGCCACCTCAGCTGCCTGCCTGCCTACATGGCACCACGGGCACCGCTGGCCAGGGCACGTGTCGACACGAAAGGGAGCGGCGACGGACGAGACAGGGCTCTCCCCATCCCCGATAAAGCAAGGACACCTAAGAAAGACGCATTAATGGCGCCTTGTCATGTAATGCGAGGGATAAAATCGTATCACTGTACCCTTTCCACCTCCCGTGTGCCACTGTGGCAACCCCTTTCCCTATAAAAGGAGGCCCAAGGCGACCAGGAGGAGGATTCGGCTTTTTGGCTCTCTTCCCCATTGCTAGTTCAAGAACACCAGATAAACAAACCACCAAAGCAGGAGTAGGGTTTTACGCATCCTCGCGGACCGAACCTGGATAAAGAGACCGTGTGCTATCTGTTTGATCCGCTCTTCTCACGACCCCGCGCCCCGCAACCGTAGTAGGGATTCTTGTGATCCCATAGGTGTCGTCCCCGCACCGACACCTAGCAACCTCATTGCTTGGTAGTTAATGGACAATATTCTCATTCTTACCGTGTTGGTTATTAAATCATCATCCTAATATTGATCGTGCTACCTAGTCCTTATTTATAGTGCACTCTTCGATCAATGAGTTAGGATTGTGTCAATCCCTCACTCTTTTGATCATATCATCTTGCCCTGAAAAGCAAGGTTGTTCTCGAGCTTAGTAACATACCGGTGGTTCGTGATTTTCTGAATATCTTCCTGGAAGTATTACCAGGTTGTCCCTTGACTGCTATGTTGAGCTCGTGATCAAGTTGGTTTTCGAAACCACCCTTTCTCCAAGAATCTGTGTCGGATACCCTGAGCAAGTTGGTTAAGCTAAACAACAGCTTGGAGAGTTGGAAAATAAAAGCTTGTCCGAATCAGCTCATTCCAAAGGGATATCTTTGTGTGTTTGTGTTGAAGAAAGATGATATCTTCATTGATTAATCCTCATGGTAATTGTTGGACTTATTGTCTTATCCAATCTTTGATTTGAGTATGGGCTATCGTCAAATCAAATCGGAACCAACGATATTCTTAATGTTGTCTTACTCGTGGTTGATCCCTCGAGCATACACCATTATATCTCTGTGACACCCCAAAAATTTTAACCTTGTTTTGTTAATTTAAAAAATTTGCTAGGAACTAAAACTTTTATTTTTTGGGCTCCCTTTTGTTTTTTATGAAATATTTCCATATTATCATGGAATTATTTCTTTCAGTGAAAACTTTTCAAATATGATATTGGACTTGTTTATCCCCTCAAGAAAATCTTTTCTTTTCATCAGAGGAATTAATTATATAATAATCCCCCTTATCTTTATTTTCTTGAAAAGTGGTTTCCCATGATTTTATGGTCCTATTTGTACTGCAACCCTTTCTTAAATTCATTCAAAAATACCACCAAAATTTGGAGATGTCATGTGATGCTTTTAAATCACTTTTATTAAGATTTATCCTTTATTCATGAAATATTTTGAGCTCTACTCCTTATTTTCAAATCTGGTCCAGTGGGCAGATTTGCACTACAACCTATTTAAATATTTCTTTAGAGCCTTCACCAAAATTATGGGAGATCAGTGGTAGCATGCAATTCAGCATTATGCAAAAACCTAGTGATGTTCTTTGAAGAAATGGAGTGAATCAACCTCTTTTCTATTCTGGTCCAACTTGAGGATTTGTACAACAACCACATTTTTAGTTGCTCCTTTATCCTTGATTCCTTTTCCTACTTGTAGTCCTCCCTGATAAACCTCTAAGTCCAGGAGCAAGCACCCATTGGATCATTTTTGGATCATGAAGTAATGCCATTTACCTCCTGTACAGAATGGGATTTTTGCAAAACTTGCACTAGCAAGTTTGTGCTTTGGACAAACTAACTTCACCACCCTCTTATGCATCTAGAGAGACCCCAACATGGAAGTTTTTACCACTCCAAGGAATGCCTAGGTGCCTGTGGCAATTTGTCAAACACCTTGAGAGCATGGACAGATTTGGCATGAGTTCTTGTTTGCACTATGAACTGGGTCTCCTGACCAAACCACAGTGTCCCTTGATCTTCCCTCTATCACTAACCTAGTCCTGTTGCTTGCTAACCTCACCCGAGACCCCTAGCATGCCCCGGCATTTTATCGAACACGTTAAAATGCGTGCAATGGCGTGAGCGAGCTGCAGCGTATTGCACGTGCCGCGCCCGAGCCGACACGTCGCGCCCCTGGTTTTGCCCTCACTACAGAGCCGCGCCACGCACTCCCTTCTCACCGCATCACGCCAAGCAGCCCTGGTGCCCTACAGCACCGCCGTCCGCAACGCGTCTCTGCCACGGTCGATGCCGCCCAAGCCACCAGCACTCGCCAGCTGCCCCCTGGAGCAGCACGAGCTCATCCACAAGCGTGTCCCCTAGCGCTCGTCGCCGCCACGACGCCCTAGCTATAGAATGGCGGTCGCCGGCGACCTTATCCGCGGCCACCGTCGGAACCGACCCCGATCGCCTAATTTAGAAGCCCCGAGCTCGTCCCCGCACGCAGGCAGTCTCAAGCCATCTCCCTAGGACCCTCCTTGGCTAGCAATCAAACCAGGAAGGCCGTCTTCCCCGACTCTAGCCAGTTCGGCCACCGCCACCTCCTGGCTCCGTTCGTCACAACCCGAACCTCCCCGGCCCTCCCAACACCACCAAACGGCTCCACTTCGTCTTGCGGAGCCGCCCAGACCCCCAGCTGCGACGGAGAGCCACCGTAGCCCCAAACTCAATTTGCTCCCGAAGCCACCGGCCGTCGCGAAGCTCGCCGACGGCGATTCCCTCCACCTCCAATGACCCTACAACCACTGAAAGGATCGCCCTAGATCTGCGGATCCATCCCCGCCCTCAGCTCCCCGCAAGAAACCGCCGTTCGCCGACGACGATCGCCGGAGTTCCGCCCCCGCTCGGGCAGAGAAAGAGGAGGAGGGAAGACCAGTCCAACCTAACTAGTGGGCCACCTGGACCCACTGTCAGTGACCCACGCACGGTCCACGCTGGATAAGTGAAAACGTATTTCCAGAATACGCTTTCGACGTGTACGTATATATTCGAACCGTTTTCTTTTCTGTTTTATTTTAAATAACAGATTTTGACCAAAACTTTGATTGTCTATATCTTTTTAATTATAACTCCAAATGAGTTGATTCTTTTTCCTACCTCTCTCAAATATTGTCTAGTTTATTTTAAGATTTATTTCAAAAAAATTCAGACAACTTTTTGGTTCTGTTTTGAAACTATTTATTGATTCAAAAATAGTTTTTAATAGGATTTTGGAGAGAGAAGAGAAAACTTTCAAAAGTTTTGGAGAGCACCTCACCCCTCCACAACTTGAAGGCAAGCATTCTGAACCCTGGCATAATATGTTGCATACTTTGTTTGACACGATTATGGCACCACCTCAATACGTGGAACTCGTTATTTTATGTGGTGATGTGATCGTTTGCATTAAAGCTTATTTGAATTTTCCTTGCTATTGGAAATGGACATGTTTGTGATAATGATCATCCTCGTATGCCTTTCATGCCTACCGGAAGGAAAACGGGAAAGTCTCTGTCTTGGGTAGACCCGAGCTTGTTCCTAGTTCCTCGTCGAGGCGAGTGTGTCCGGCATGGCATGAGGGGTATGATGAGTGATGGTTCTATCTGTTGGATGGAATATATTCGTTATGCTAATCATGCAGGGAACACTTAAACCTCCTGAATCGACCATAGATCGAGTCTTGTTCCAGTAACCCCCATGCTTTTTTCGTACTACCACTTGGCTCTACAACAAGTAGGGTACGGTTCAGTAAGTCGTCAACCCCTTTCCAGCACACACCATACAGAGAGGCCATGGTGGAAGATACCGATTGTAGCTGGTAGGCAGGCCACCTGGTCCGGGGGCATGGGTGTTTCCGGTTGAGACCGAGAGGGGAGGCCACCCCTTAGAGCGCGCGATATAAATTTGATCCCATGCTATGCGAGGCTGTAGCCTCCCCACTTAGAGTTTTGCTTAACAAGTGTCGTGGGTGATTCCAGACACCGGTAAGTTAAGCTGGTATGTGCAAGTTAGGTGTGTTTTCAACTAAAAGGCCGTAGACGGAATTAGTCTCGATGGACTAAATGAATCTGTTACTCGTGGGTAAAGAGTACTCCCTCTGCAGAGATTAAACCTATTCGAATAGCCGTGTCCTTGGTCAAGGATTACAGTCTGGGATGGGTCAAGTATTGGTCTTGGTGTCGGTCTTCGGAGGAGAAACTGTTAAACTGAACTTGGAGTCCGACTTGTGATTTGTGAGGACCATGATTATTATTTTTGTTATGGACTAACCCATTTCATTATTTGAATTATCGAGAATCCCTAGGATGGTTCTACCTCTTGGATATTCATTGTGATTATTTATTTAACAAGCCCTTTATGTGGTGTCGCTGAGACGCCCGACTGTGGCATGCTTGTTATTTATTTAACTTATAAACCCTTTATGTGGTGTCGCTGAGACGCCCGACTGTGGCATGCTTGTTATTTATTTAACTTATAAGCCCTTTATGTGGTGTCGCTGAGACACCCTACTGTGGCATGCTTATTATTTATTTAACTTATAAGCCCTTTATGTGGTGTCGCTGAGACGTCCGATTGTGGCATGTTGTTATTTATTTACTTTACAAGCCCTTTTTGTGGTGTCCCTGAGACGCCTGACTGTGGCATTTTATTTACACTCCCTTGTTGCATTTTCATGCTGCATATAAATAATCTGCTCGCATGCATAAAAGATTTTTAATTTATGACTGACGATGTGATCATAGGGTATTTCAAGTATCTGATTATCATTTATATTATCCCAGTGTTCATAATGTTTGCGAGTACATTCAAAGTACTCACTGGCTTGTCCCTGGCTATTGTCTTGGCCAGATTTCTTGCTTGGGGAGGAGCCTTGCGATGACAGCCCCGGAAACTAAGCAATGGTGATAGCAGCCTCGCGAAGATAGGAGTTATCCTGGTCAGCTGTTCCTGTGGATAATGGAGTTCCACAGAAACTGATGTTTCACAAACCGCTTCCGCCATCAACCACTAGAAACCATTTGTTGTACTCACAGGCCAGAATGGTCTTGTACCACATATTTTGTATTTTGCTTGGATATTCCTGTATCAAGTTGGTGCCTCATCAGCTAACAGTAATCCTGGGGCTGGTGAGCACGACGGCCATTTTTCTGGAAATTAATACCCGGAAAACCGGTCACGATAATCTCTTGGGTCTGACCAATGCTATCACCATGTTCACATGATGGTGGAAGTCCAGTGATATGGAAAGTTTCGATGAGTTGCTGTTGAGTCCATCAGCAGCATTCTGTCTCCCCCATGAGTCATGTTGAACATCAACCTAGTGCTGGAAATTTTGTAAGCAATGCCTTCGTGTTCCGTTCATGAAGCTTATGCTTGGATGGAAGAAGTGACTTCCTCGGATTCATGTGGATTTGGTGAAAGTAGCCTCCATGAATTTGAGAAAGGTTTGTTTTGCTTCCTCCGGAATCATCCCAAGTCAGTCATGCATTCGTGCGAGGTATCTATGGTTTGGCAGATTAATTACCTCCACTCCATATGTATTCCCTAGCACCCCAAGCCACTGGTTGATTTGTTCAAGGAGAAGAAGTTTCTTCTTAAGAGCTAGACTTACGCAAGGACTTCGATATCCTCGATGATGGTTCCCCACCTGAACTCGGTAGTGTTTTATTATAAGACTACTACGTGATCATGCTTGTCTTGGACAGCGTGCTCACGGGTTTGCAGCAGAACCAGCTCATGTTTTGGAGCTTGCTATCCTAGTTCATTTCCCGAGAATCTCGCAACGTCATCTCGTCGATTTGTGTTGCAAACCTTCATTTCTCTTTCTAGACTTGATGAGTCCGGAATGTCCTGACACCAACCAGATCTGAATCTCAGCCAGATATGATGGTTGGGTCATTCCCAGTATTTGCATTTTGTTCCCAGCTTGCACCCGTCATTGTGTCAGTCTGCCATGGGTCCCATTCATTTCCGATGATAAGCAAAAACCATCCATTGCGTTGTCTTCAACAAGGTAGTCCACATCATCCATCCTAGTCTGAGTATGCCATTCCTTCGAGCTCTTTCAATCGTTCAATTGTAAATTGCCTTAAGCTGGTATGAAGAGTTTCAATGATCTATGGATCAAAAGTAATTCTTTTTGCCACTTAAGGGAGCAGTTCAACGAGTCACCTTTTCCAAGGTGCCCCATTACGGGATCATGGCATTTATTTCCTCGCCACCTTGACACCATCCACCATCTTTCTAAGCGTGGAATTGTTGCCCACCAAATCAAACCTCGTCGTTTGTTCTTCCATCCCTCTCGATGTGTTTTGTGTCTCAACTCAAGATGTTTCAACATCTCATTCCGCGAGTTGAGATTGTATAGTTCGATCTTTGAGAAGATCAATCCTAGTAGAGTTCCTTTCCGCCGTCGTCGTCGCGTGGAAGAAGATCTCAAAAGCTAGGATGTCAAGATCAACATTTGCAACAAATCAACAACCCTACGAGGTGCAACCTGGGTCGTGAAGATTGTGTTTGTCTTATGCCCCTCCGTCTTCTTACCTCCGTCTTGAATCTCGGGCGAGATTCTTGTTTAATAGGGTGAGTTGTCACAACCCTAGCTTAGCCTCTCCTTGTCCTTGCATGATCATCATGTCATCATGTTAAATTTTCTCAGAAAGTTGAAATGGGGATGGCAGGAACCCCCAGCACCACTTAATCCAACTAGGGTTACTAAAATATTTTTCAATGATCCTGAAATGGCCTTCAAAAATGTTCATCATCTTTTTCTTGGTCTAAAACCTCTGACAAAAATGGTTTACATTTTTCTAGGACAGGATTGGGTCACTGGATTAAATCTTATGCGATTTGCAATTGGGCATTTAATTGATATATAATATTTTAAATGCTCAATTAATTCTGAACTTAAGTGAGGGCTGTTGGGAATATTCCAACCAGAGCCCACAATTATTTTCAGGGTTTTTGAAAACGTTCTGGTATTTTTAATAAAGCCCAGAAGTTACAGAGAAATAGAAAAACATTAACAAAAGAGAGAGAGAGAGAGAGAGAGAGCTTAGAGAGCGGAGAGAGCTCGCGCCACCCGCCGGCCGGGCATCAGCAGCCCACCAGGCCCATCGCGGTCGTTCTCCACCTCGCGCGGAAGGGCCGAGGCGTGTGTTGCCTGACGCCGCACGCGCCGTGCCACCTCCACGCTTCTGCTGCTTCCCCCTTGTCGCCTGGGCCTCCCTCGCGATGCCACGCACCCCCGGACCCTCTGCACCTCTCCCCTCTCTCCCCCGAGCGCTCTCCCCCTCCTCTGTTCTCCTCACCGAACGCGCCCCCCGCCGCCGACGAGAACCATCGTGGCCACCGGCCACCCCTCGCCATGTCGATGCGCCCAGAAGAACCGCCATCGACTCCTGCATCGTCTATGCCAACCCGTTCGACTGCGGGACCTCTGCAACATCGTCCCCGACCTCTTCTTCGTCGTTTGGCCACCGAGATCGCCGGTGACCTTCCGTCTCCATCAGCCCCTCCCCGAGCTCGTCGACCGCTCTTCGTGCTCGGTGTAAGCCACTAACCGTCCCCACCCTTTTCGTTCTCTCTGCCACTCGCCGTAGCCGCCGCGCCACCCGCACCCGCACACGCCGCCGCCTCGGCACGCCGCCGTCGTGGCCACAGCCACGCGGGCTCGAACCCGAGCGCATCACCGCACTCGCCGCGTCCCCAGGATCCCGCAGCACCGCTCCACATCTCCTTCCATGCCTCCTAGCGACGACCCCGAGCTTGTCCGAGCACCGGCAGCCACCAATGTTGTCATCGGCGTCTTTTTTGACCACCCCGAGCCCAAACACCACCACCACTGGACGCGGACGAGTTTCCTCGTCACGTAGAGCCTCTCCGCTGCGCAAATGGTCGCCTGTGGGCGATTCCCGATGCCTCCGCCGCGTTCGGCCTCGCCGGCGGCTAAACGCCGGCGGGTTGACCGCCTTGACCGCCGGTGGTTTAGCCCCGGTTGACCTGGGGATTTGACCTCCCCTGGGTCTATGACATGCGGGCCCTGCCCGGCTAATTAATCTAGTTTAGGTGTATACTTAATTAGTTTGACCTAGGTTAGTGCTAATTAAACTAGGTTAGTTTAGTTGAACAACGACACGCGGGCCCCACCGGTCGGTTTGACTGGGCCGCCCGTTGACTCGCTTATGTCATCTTGATGCAGTCTTTGGCGATAATTCATTTTGTGGAATTAGTTTAATTCTAGATAATTAGGAAATCCAGAAAATTGCCTAAACTTCTAAAAATCATAGTAATTCAACCGTAACTCCAAATGAAATAAATTATATATGAAAAATTATAAGAAAAATGCAACCTATCCATTTGTATCATTTTCATGCATGTTTGAGAAAGTTAACCTCACTGTTTAGGATGAAACATGATTATGACAAATTTGATAATAGATTTGGAGTTGGAATTTGATCTAGTTTTGAATTCCACTTCAATCAAAATGACTTTCTGTTGCATTAGCTCTAATAATAGCATATTGCCATGTAATGAGCATGCATCATATTGTGCATTGCATTGATTGTGTTTCCTTCTGTGTTGCCGGTATTTGTCCCCTCTCGATAGACGTGATACCGATGATGAGATCGATGACACCGATGAAGAACTATACTATCTTTAGAAGTGCCAGGCAAGCAAAACCCCCTTGTTCATTCCGATACAATCCCACTCTCTCGCTCCTGCTCTCTTTTATTGCATTAGGACAACAACGATTCATCTGTTACTTGCTGCGGTAGCTGAACCCCTTTTCCTCTGCATGACCTGTCATTTCCACAGTAAATAGATGAAACCCACTAGCAAGAGTAGGAGTTGTTTGAGCCCTGATGTGCCTACTCATTCATGCTTGTTTGTCATGCCTGCTACTGCTTAGAGTTGATTAAGGTCTGATTCATCGGGGATGAATCGGGGGTGTGTAAACATGTCCTACTGTGTGTGAGCTAAGTGTGTGAACACGATTTGGTAAAGGTAGCGGTGAGAGGCCATGTAGGAGTACATGGTGGGTTGTCTCATTGAAATCGTCCTCAGGAACTGAGTTCTGTGTTTGTGATCCATGAACAATTACTACCACACATTGGGATCCTTAATTGACTCTCTCGGCTTCTTAACCACCCTTGTTCTCTGTCCAGGAGTTGCAACTAGTTTCTGGTGTTTGTAGGATATGTGTTGGAGGTCGTGTGTAGCGCTGACCCTAGGGGTGGGCTATGATGCGGTAGATACACCGTGGCACGGTGTACTGGGCGCCCGTTTGGTATCTCGGGAACCCTGCTCACATCGTTCGGGGCCGTATGTGGAAACCTCGGCCGGACTCCCTGCGGATGGAACCTGAATAGGCGATAAACCTGGACTAGAGACTTGAGTGTTTAGGTAGGCCATGGCCGACACCCTCGCCACGCTTCCGCTTGAAGGTTGCCGAGATACATGACGTGTACATGGCGGTAAGTGGAGAGGGAGTGTGTGAAGAAGTACACCCCTGCAGGGTTATCATCATCTATTAGAATAGCCGCGTCCGCGGTAAAAGACCTCTGGGTTGCCTATAACAGTTCATAGACAAGTGAAACTGGATACTCTAAAATATGCAAGATAAGCGTGAGTGCTATGGATGGCGTTCTCGTAGGGAGACGGGAGCGGATCCATAGTGGTGTATTGATATGGTGAACATGTGGACTCGTGTGCGCCACCTCAAAAGAGTTACTTGCAATCGTAGTTCAGGATAGCCACCGAGTCAAAGATGGCTTGCTGCAGTTAAACTCCACCACCCCTTTATTGATACCGATGCATATGTAGCTAGTTCTGATGTAAGTCTTGCTGGGTACATTTGTACTCATCTTTTCCTATTTTATGTTTTGCAGAGAGACGTCAGTCTCGCTAGTAGTTCCGCGTGGACTTCGACGTTTAGCTTGTTACCTCAGCTACGATCTTGTACCCTTGGGAGGGTCGTGTAGATAGTCAGGCTTCTCAGCCTTTTCAATTTATAGTTGTCTGTACTCAGACATGTTAAGCTTCCGCATGTGCTTTGACTTGTATGCTTTCAATGTTGGGTCATGAGACCCATGTTTGTAATATCCCGCTCCTCGGAGCCTATTGAATAAACACTTGAGTCGTAGAGTTATGTTGTGATGCCATGTTGTATTTACACATATCGAGCATATTCTGTGTATGATTGAAATGCTTGGTATGTGTGGGATCCGACAACCTAGTTGTTTATCCTTGGTAGCCTCTCTTACGGGGAAATGTAGTCTTGTGCTTCCATGAGCCATAGTAGTCTGCTACAGCCCGGTTCACGGAGTCCTGCTAGCCCAGACTACTCTGCTCGGAACACTTGGTGGCCGACATGTGATTCACTTCGTTCTGTATCGTCCCTTGAAATGTCACGCGGTGACATCTGAGTCTGCCTAGCCTGCTACAGCCCGGGTTCCCGGAGTCCTGTTAGCCCAGTGCTACAGCCCGGATTCACACGCTGCTGACCGACATGCTCGATGTTGATTCATGTATGCCTGTCCCCGTAAGTTAGTGTCACTTTGGATTCACGACTAGTCATGTCGGCCCAGGTTCTCTGTCATATGGATGCTAGCGACACTATCATATACGTGAGCCAAAAGGCGCAAATGGTCCCGGGCCATGGTAAGGCTACACTCGTGGGAATACCGTGCGTGAGGCTGCAAAGTGATATGAGGTGTTACCGGCTAGATCGATGTGACTTGGAATCGGGGACCTGACAACTTCCTGGCATTTTGAGGACATTGTAGCCGTGATGGGTCACGGCCATGAATTTGGCCAGAGCTGGGTACCCGAGGATGGCATTGTATGGTAGGCGAATGTGGGAGACGTCGAAGTCGATGAGCTCGGTGTGGTAGTTGTCGCGCGCCCCGAAGGTGACAGGAAGGCGGACCTGCCCAATCGGAATCGTGGAGCCATCAGTGACTCCGGAGAAAGGCTTGGTTGGCTGAAGCTGACTGTACGACACTTGGAGATTGTTGATTGTCTTGACGGACAGGACATTGAGCCCTGCTCCACCATCGATGAGGGTCCTGGTGACTTGCACGTTGCTGATGATTGGGGAACAAAGCATCGGGATGACTCTGGCTGTGGCTGGACACTTGAGCTGATCCGCTGAGCTGAACGTGATGGCGCATGCTGACCACCTGAGAGGGCGCGTGGCTTCGAGCTTGGGGAGGACTGCATTCACTTCGCGGGTGAACTACTTGAAGATGCGTTGAGAGGCTGGGGCTTGAGCTCCACCCAGGATGCAAGCGATTGCGCGCGGCTCCTGGAAGCCCCCAGCCCCCTCGTCCTGATGATGGTCTTCATTTCTCCTTGGCTGCCGTGGTAGAGGAGGGAGGCCTGCGTTGCCTTGCGGGCGATCCTCGCGAGGCTGATCCCTCTAGCCTCCTTCGCGAGGCGGGTCCCTCCAACCTCCTTTGCGAGGCTGATCCTGCCAGCGGTCCTCGCGAGGTCGGTCACGCCACCCTTGGCGAGGGCCACGGTCTTCCCAACGTCCTGCATTTCTTCCTCCTCCTCTGCCGTAGCCGCGATCATTGCGGTCGGGGCGTCGACCGATTCGCCCTTCTCGCACGGCTCTGAGCTCTTGTCATTCGTTGGTGTTGTGGGTGTGGAGGTCGTGGTCAACGCAGTACCGGCTGCCCTTGGAAGACTCGGGCTGATCCCTGCCTCGCTTGGTATCTGGTTCTGCTGCGAGCGCGACAGCCCCCTTGCGCTTCACATCCTTAACCTTAGGCTTCTTCTCTTCTGGGTCGGCAGCCGGCAGCTCGAGGAGGGAGGGGCATCCTTCCTCAGCCCTGGCGCACTTGGTCGCCAAGTTGAACAGCTCCAGGGATTTGCTCAGGTCTTCATGCATCGCCAGCTCCTCCTTCATCTTGACGTCACACACACCGTCGGAGAAGACTGAGATGATGGCCTCCTCGGTCACCTTGGGAATCTTGAGGCGTGCGTTGTTGAAGCGCTGGGTGTACTTCTGCAGGGTCTCTCCTGGTTGCTGCTTGATGCGGCGCATGTCGCTCACGGCAGGAGGCCGGTCGCGAGTGCCTTGGAAGTTGGCGATGAAGCGGGTGCGCATCTCGCCCCAGAGGAGATCGTGCGGGAGCCAGTTCGAGAGCAGTGCGGGCACCGTCCTTGAGCGCCATGGGAAACCAGTTCGCCATGACCTTTCTCGTCCCTGTTGGCGGCTTCGATTCCCAGCTCGTAGAGCTGGAGGAACTCCGCGGGGTCGGCCGTGCCGTCGTAGCGAGGAGGAAGGTCTGGCTTGAACTTGCCGGGCCACGCAACGCTGCGCAGCTCGGCGGTGAAGGCGCGGCAGCCTACAGTGGCCACGGGAGGCTTTGGTGACGAAGGGCTTGATCTTGCGGATCCCCGCGCTGCTGCCATCGAGCAGCGCCCGAAGTCTTAGCGTGCGGAACAGGAGCCTTGATCGTGGCGGGCGGTGCAGGAGCACTCGGGCAGCTTCTTGGGGGCGAGGGAAATCTTGGCAGCTCTGGTCTTGCTGCGCTGGTGCCGGACGGAGCGGGTTCCGCCTAGGGGCCGCGGGCATCGACGGTGCTCAGGGGTGACCTGCGGCTCCTTTCCTGTTTTTATTCCTGCAACCATGCATCGGGCCTCGTGGAGGCGTTAAACTTGTGTTTTGGTATTGTGAGAACAATATGTCTTGTAATATTTGCTTCGAGGTTTTGTGTTCTTCTTCCTATCTGCTTTGTGTTCTGCATCGGCAGAGCCCGACCCCGCGCATGCCTCGACCGCCGTTGGGCCGACCTGAGACCAGGATGGACCAAGGAGTGAGGGGCTACGTGACCAGTTAGGCTCCTGAGTCGCGATGCTCAGGAGTCCCCCTTGACACGCAAACAGCTTATAAGAAAAATGCGCGAGGATAGGTTAATGTTCTACGTCGGCAAAGCCCGGCCCCGCGCATACCTCAACCGTCGTCGGGCCGACCGGAGACCAGGACAGACCAAGGAGTGAGGGGATACGTGACCAGTTAGGCTCCTTAGCTGCGATGCTCAGAAGCCCCCCTTGACGTGCAAACAATCTCCATACCTGCCCTCGCTGAGGCCTTGGGAGGGGCGTGCGACGACCAGGTCCGAGAGACCTGGTTAGGTGGCGTGCGCTTGGGCGTGACCCGAGCGCAGCCCCCAGGTCCGGGAGACCTGGTTGGGTGGCGTACCCTTGGGCGTGACCCGAGCGCAGCCCCCATGCCCAGCCCCCTCGCGCGGCTCTCCCGAGGGGAGGCATTGCGGTGAGGCCAGACGCTAAGCTCTGGGGCTCCATGAGGTTGGTACGGCCGCATGAAGGAAATATGCCCTAGAGGCAATAATAATGTTATTATTTATTTCCTTATATCATGATAAATGTTTATTATTCATGCTAGAATTGTATTAACCGGAAACATAATACATGTGTGAATACATAAACCTACAGAGTGTCACTAGTATGCCTCTACTTGACTAGCTCGTTAATCAAAGATGGTTATGTTTCCTAACCATGAACAAGGAGTTGTTATTTGATTAACGGGATCACATCATTGGTTGAATGATCTGATTGACATGACCCATTCCATTAGCATAGCACCTGATCGTATAGTTTGTTGCTAGTGCTTTTCTTCATGACTTATACATGTTCCTATGACTATGAGATTATGCAACTCCCGTTTGCCGAGGAACACTTTGGGTGCTACCAAGCGTCTGGCGAATCGGGTGATTATAAAGGTACATTACAGGTGTCTCGAAGGTACATGTTGGGTTGGCATATTTCGAGATTAGGATTTGTCACTCCGATTGTCGGAGAGGTATCTCTGGCCCTCTCGGTAATGCACATCACATAAGCCTTGCAAGCATTGCAACTAAATGTGTTAGTTGTGAGATGATGTATTACGGGGCGAGAAAAGAGACTTGCCAAGAACGAGATTGAACTAGGTATTGGATACCGACGATCGAATCTCGGGCAAGTAACATACCGATGACAAAGGGAACAACGTATGTTGTTATGCGGTCTCGACCGATAAAGATCTTCGTAGAATATGTAGGAACCAATATGGGCATCCAGGTCCGCTATTGGTTATTGACCGAGAGGTGTCTCGGTCATGTCTACATAGTTCTCGAACCCGTAGGGTCCGCACGCTTAACGTTTGATGGCGGTTATTATGAGTTTATATGATAATTGATGTACGAAGGTTGTTCGAGTCCGGATGAGATCACGGACATGACGAGGAGTCTCGAAATGGTCGAGACATAAAGATTGATATATTGGAAGCCTATGTTTGGACTCGGAATCACTCCGGGTGAAATTGGGAATTTTTCTGAGTACCGGGGTTACCGGAACCCCGGGGGTCAATGGGCCTTGATGGGCCTTAGTGGAAAAGAAAAGGGGCCATATTGCTGGCGCAGCCTTCCCCTTCCCTAGTCCTATTAGGATTAGGAGAAGGGGTGGCGCCTCTCTCCCTTTCCTCTTGGTCAAACCCTAGTTGGACTAGGATTTGGGGAATCCTACTCCTAGTAGGAGTAGGACACCTGGCGCGCGCCCCTCTGGCCGGCCAGCCCTCCCTTCCCTCCTTTATATCTGAGGGAGGGCACCCCATGACACACAAGTTGATCATTGAGATCGTTCCTTAGCCGTGCGGTGCCCCTTCCACCAAACTACACCTCGAATATACCGTCGCGGAGCTTAGGCGAAGCCCTGCGCGGTGGAACATCATCATCGTCACCACGCCGTCAGGTCGTGAAACTCTCCCTCAACACTCGGCTGGATCGGAGTTCGAGGGGCGTCATCAAGCTGAGCGTGTGCAGAACTCGGAGGTGCCGTCGTTCGGTACTTGGATCGGTTGGATCGGGAAGAAATACGACTACTTCCTCTACATTGCGTCAACGCTTCGTTGCTGGTCACGAGGGTACGAGACAACACTCTCATCTCGTTGCTATGCATCACCATGGTCTTGCGTGATCGTAGGAAAATTTTTGAAATTACTCGTTCCCCAACGGTGGCATCCGAGCCAGGTTTTATGCGTTGATGTCATATGCACGAGTAGAACACAAGTGAGTTGTGGGCGATACAAGTCATACTACCTACCAGCATGTCATACTTTGGTTCAGCGGTATTGTGAGATGAAGCGGCCGGACCGACATTACGCAGACGCTTACGCGAGACTGGTTTCACCGCTGTGAGCACTCGTTGCTTAAAGGTGATGGCGGGTGTCTGTCTCTCTCACTTTAGTTGAACCGAGTGTGGCTACGCCCGGTCCTTGAGAAGGTTAAAGCGGAGTCTATTTGACGAAATATCGTTGTGGTTTTGATGCGTAGGTAAGAACGGTTCTTGCTCAGCCCGTAGCAGCCACGTAAAACTTGCAACAACAAAGTAGAGGGCGTCTAACTTGTTTTTGCAGGGCATGTTGTGATGTGATATGGTCAAGACGTGATGCTATATTTTATTGTATGAGATGATCATGTTTTGTAACCGAGTTATCGGCAACTGGCAGGAGCCATATGGTTGTCGCTTTATTGTATGAAATGCAAGCGCCATGTAATTGCTTTACTTTATCACTAAGGAGTAGCGATAGTCGTAGAAGCAATAGTTGGCGAGACGACAACGATGCTATGATGGAGATCAAGGTGTCGCGCCGGTGGCGATGGTGATCATGGCGGTGCTTCGAGATGGAGATCACAAGCACAAGATGATGATGACCATATCATATCACTTATATTGATTGCATGTGATGTTTATCCTTTATGCATCTTATCTTGCTTTGATTGACGGTAGCATTATAAGATGATCTCTCACTAAAATTATCAAGAAGTGTTCTCCCGAGTATGCACCGTTGCGAAAGTTCTTCGTCTTTGAGACACCACGTGATGATCGGGTGTGATAGGCTCTACGTTCAAATACAACGGGTGCAAAACAGTTGCGCACGCGAATACTCAGGTTATACTTGACGAGCTATGCATATAAGATATGACCTCGAACACGGAGACCGAAAGGTCGGCGTGAATCATATAGTAGATATGATCAACATAGTGATGTTCACCATTGAAACTACTCCATCTCACGTGATGATCGGACATGGTTTAGTTGATTTGGATCACGTAATCACTTAGATGACTAGAGAGATGTCTATCTAAGTGGGAGTTCTTAAGTAATATGATTAATTGAACTTTAATTTATCATGAACTTAGTCCTGGTAGTATTTTGCAAATTATGTTGTAGATCAATAGCTCGCGTTGTTGCTTCCCTATGTTTTCATATGTGTTCCTAGAGAAAATTGTATTGAAAGATGTTAGTAGCAATGATGCGGATTGGATCCGTGATCTGAGGTTTATCCTCATTGCTGCGTGAAGAATTATGTCCTTAATGCACCGCTAGGTGACAGACCTTTGCAGGAGCAGATGCGACGTTATGAGCGTTTGGCTAGCTCAATATGAGCGATCTGACGTTATGAACGTTTGGCCAGCTCAATATGATGACTACTTGATAGTTTAGTGCACCATGCTTAACGGCTTAGAATCGGGACTTCAAAGGCGTTTTGAGCGTCATGGACCATATGAGATGTTCCAGGAATTGAAGTTAATATTTCAAGCAAATACCGAGTTGAGAGATATGAAGTCTCCAACAAGTTCTATAGCTAAAAGATGGAGGAGAATCGCTCAACTAGTGAGCATGTGCTCAGATTGTCCGAGTACTTCAATCACTTGAATCAAGTGGGAGTTAATCTTCGAGATAAGATAGTGATTGACAGAATTCTCTAGTCACCATCACTAAGTTAGTAGAACTTCGTGATGAACTATAGTATGCAAGGGATGACGAAAAAGATTCTCGAGCTCTTCGCGATGCTAAAATCGGCGAAGGTAGAAATCAAGAAAAACATCAAGTGTTGATGGTTGACAAGACCACTAGTCTCAAGGAAAATGGCAAAGGGAAGAAGGGAACTTCAAAGGAACGGCAAGCAAGTTGCTGTTCGAGTGAAGAAGCCCAAGTCTAGACCTAAGCACGAGACCGAGTACTTTTGCTGCAATGGAACTGGTCACCGAAGCGAACTACCCCTGAATATTTGGTGGATAAGAAGGATGGCAAAGTGAACAAGGTTATATTTGATATACAGGTTATTGATGTGTGCCTTACTAGTGTTTATAGTGGCCCCTGAGTATTTGATACTGTTAGGTTGCTAAGATTAGTAACTCAAACAGGAGTTCTGAGAATAAAGAGACTAGTTGAAGGGAAGTGACGATGAGTGTTGGAAGTAGTTCCAAGATTGATATGATCATCATCGCACACTCCCTATACTTTCGGGATTAGTGTGGAACCTAAATAAGTGTTATTTGGTGTTGAGCATAAATATGATTTGATCATGTTTATTGCAATCTGGTTATTCATTTAAGTAAGAGAATAAATTGTTGTTACATTTACATGAATAAAACCTTATATGGTTACACACCCAATGAAAATGGTTCATTGGATCTCGATCATAGTGATACACATATTCATAATATTGAAACCAAAAGATGCAAAGTTAATAATGATAGTGCAACTTATTTGTGGCACTTGCCGTTTAGGTCATATTGGTGTAAAGCGCATGAAGAAAACTCCATCTTGATGGACTTTTGGAATCACTTGATTATGAATCATTTGATGCTTGCGAACCGTGCCTTTTGGGCAAGATGACTAAAACTCCGTTCTCGGAACAATGGAACAAGCTCTTGACTTATTGGGAATAATACATACCGATGTATGCGATCCAATGAGTGTTGATGCTCGTGGCAAGTATCGTTATTTTCGACCTTCACAAGATGATTTGAGCAGATATGGGTATATCTACTTGATGAAACATAAGTCTGAAATAGTTGAAAGGTTCAAAGAATTTCAGAGTGAAGTGGAAAATCATCGTAACAAGAAAATAAAGTTTCGCGATCTGATCGTGGAGATGAATATTTGAGTTCTGAGTTTGGTCTTCAATGAAAACAATGTGGAATAGTTTCACAGCTCACGCCACCGGAACACCACAACGTTATGGTGTGTCCGAACGTCAGAACCGTACTTTATTTTGATATGGTGCGATCTATGATGTATCTTACCGATTTACCACTATCGTTTTGGGGTTATGCATTAGAGACAGCTGCATTCACGTTTAATAGGGCAACCATCTAAATCCGTTGAGATGACACCGTATGAACTATGGTTTAGCGATAAACCTAAGCTGTCGTTTCTTAAAGTTTGGAGTTGTGATGCTTATGTGAAAAAGTTTTCACCGATAAGCTCGAACCCAAATCGAGAAATGCGTCTTCATAGAATACCCAAAGGCAACTATTGGGTACACCTTCTATCACAGATCCGAAGGCAAGTTTTTCGTTGCTAAGATGGATCCTTTCTAGAGAAGAAGTTTCTCTCGAAAGAAGTGAGTGGGAGGAAAGTAGAACTTGATGAGGTAATTGTACCTTCTCCCTTATTGGAAAGTAGTTCATCACAGAATCAGTTCCAGTGATTCCTACACCAATTAGTGAGGAAGTTAATGATGATGATCATGAAACTTCAGATCAAGTTGCTACTAAAACCTCGTAGGTCTTCGAGTAAGATCCGCACTGAGTGGTACGGTAATCTTATTCTAGAAGTCATGTTACTAGACCATGATGAACCTACGAACTATGAGGAAGCGATGATGAGCCCAGATTCGCGAAATGGTTTGAGACCATGAAATCTGAGATGGGATCCATATATGAGAACAAAGTGTGGACTTTGATGGAGTTGCTCGATGATCGGCAAGCCATATTATATAAATGGATCTTCAAGAGGAAGGCGGATGCTGATAGTAGTATTACTATCTACAAAGCTCGACTTGTCGCAAAAGGTTTTCGACAAGTTCAAGGTGTTGACTACAATGAGATTTTCTCAACTGTAGCGATGCTTATGTCTGTCCGAATCATGTTAGCAATTGCCACATTTTATGAAATCGGCAAATGGATGTCAAAACTACATTCTTTAATGGATTTATTAAAGAAGAGTTGTATATGATGCAACCAGAAGGTTTTGTCAATCCTAAAGGAGCTAACAAAATGTGCAAGCTCCAGCGATCCATCTATGGACTGGTGCAAGCATCTCGAGTTGGAATACACACTTTGATAAGTTGATCAAAGCATATGGTTTTATCTGAGACTTTTGGAAGCCTGTATTTACAAGAAAGTGAGTGGGAGCACTACAGCATTTCGATAAGTATATGTGAATGACATATTGTTGATCGGAAATAATGTAGAATTATTCGCAAAGCATAAAGAGTGTTTGAAAGGAGTTTTTCAAAGAAAGACCTCGGTGAAGCTGCTTACATATTGAGCATCAAGATCTATAGAGATAGATCAAGGCGCTTGATAAGTTTTTCAATGAATACATATCTTGACAAGATTTTGAAGTAGTTCAAAATGGAACAGTCAAAGAAAGAGTTCTTGCCTGTGTTACAAGGTGTGAGATTGAGTAAGACTCAAAACCCGACCACGGCAGAAGATAGAAAGAGAATGAAAGTCATTCCCTATGCATCAGCCATAGGTTCTATAAAGTATGTCATCTTGTGTACCAGATCTATTGCATACCCTACCACTAAGATTGGCAAGGGAGTGCAATAGAGATCTAGGAGTAGATCAATGGACAGCGGTCAAAATTATCCTTAGTAGAATAAGGATATGTTTCTCGATTATGGAAGTGAAAAAGGTTCGTAAGTAAAAGGTTACGTCGATGCAAGTTTTAACACTAATCTAGATGACTCGAGTCTCAATCTAGATACATATTGAAAGTGGGAGCAATTAGCTAGAGTAGCTCCGTGCGAGCATTGTAGACATAGAAATTTGCAAAATACTTACGGCTCTGAATGTGATGTAGACCGTTGACTAAAATTATCTCACAAGCAAAACATGATCACACCTTAGTACTCTTTGGGTGTTAATCACATAGCGATGTGAACTAGATTCTGACTCTAGTAAACCC